>CM057847.1:52891370-52907342 GCA_030068395.1 Apalone spinifera | reverse complement strand
AGATGGACCTTTGGTCTGACCCGGTACGGCCATTCTTATGTTCTTATGTAATTTATAAGGGAGGTCACACTCAGGGAGAGCTTTGTGAAAGATGTCACTCATACACAAAATTTGAGAACCACTGAGTTTTACTACTACACTAGTCTACAAGTGAACATGAAAGAAAGTGACTCAACCCTGTGCAAAACAAGACAGCATTACTTAATATGAACAGAGAAATCAAGAACAACTGTAATTTATCAAATCAGGACTAGAGTTCATATAAACGACACTAATGATATCCTTAGAAGGCTCTGTTTCAAAATCTGTAGAAAATAATAAAATAATAATCCTGTAGACAGCACTTTTCCAACAAACCACTACTGATTTTCCATTCAAGAAGGAAGGGGGGGGGGGGGGGAATAATGAATCTTAAGTTTCCTGGGCAGAAAAAGATCTGTTGGGAGTTACAATGCATGTAATATGACACTCCTATTCACTATACAGTAATTCCTCATTTAACACTATAGATGCATTTCTGAAAACGTTTGTTCTAAGCGAAAACGTGCTATGCAGAGTCAATTTTCCCAATAAAAATAATGGAAAAGGTGGGGGTTGCCCTTCAGGTGGTGGCAAAGTCAATTTTTTGTTGGTACTCGGTTGTCAATGTCAACATTAGATATCTAGCAACACAAGTTGCCGCGGTTTGTTAAAACACAAAGATAAACATGAGAGTGAGCAGAGAGCGCTATGACCACGTGTATTCATCCACTTATGTATATTACCACTGTTTTCACCAACTTATACTGCCACACAAAGTAGTCAGCCACTTGATTATTTTCGTGTTATTTTGGGGATGGTTGTGTTATTCGAAAAAGTTGCCTAAAAAAAATCATGCTATTGCGAAAACATGTTAAGCGGGCATGTGTTAAATGGGTAATTACTGTAGTGGTTCTACCTTAGAAACAAAGAAAGGAATATGTTTACACATAGAATGTGCTCTGAACCTTCCCAACAGGGAACCAAGTTTAAATACAATTGGCCAAATTTACCCTAGTAATTATGTTGTTAACTTCAACTGACATACACCAAAGATTTTTCTGGCACAATATTTACTGACAGCTGGTTTTAAAAAACCGGGATCCTGAAACTGAAGAGCAAATTCACATCAATGTAAGCCTCTGTTTTTGCACATAAGATTTGAATATTCATAACAATCCAGAAATGGAATAATTATCTGCTTTGCACTTCAAGTGTGATTTTTTAGTGTGTTATAGTTTGTTTTAGATAAACAACACCCCATACCTATCATCTGTTTAGAAATAAGGAAAAGCATGTTTGCTCTAGACATTGATATTAAACAAATTCAACAGATGGCCCTCACTGATCAGCTAACTGAAGTCAACTAGAATACTTATGAATCCACCAAACAGATTTGCTTTATAAAAATGTTTCCTGTAAAAAATTACATTTGCACAGGAACTTCAAAACTTGTGGCATACTATAGAATTATTAATATGTAATATGTAAATTAATTCATTGGATAACTGGGAGTTACTAAATAAAACTGATCACATTTCTTTTCTGGGTAAAAAATGGTTTAACAACAGATGTTACATGTCGCAAAGATGTGTGGCCTACATAATTTATAAGAATAATAACTCATGAAAGTATAATTTGAAACATAAGAAATAGCAGAAAATAATCAAACGAGGTTTCTTTGCTAGGTAAGACTCATCAAGAACTTCGCTGGCTTAAACATGATATCTGGGCCAACTGAAATCAAGTATTTTCACACCCCAACACTGTTTACAGCCAGCCAGACTTATTTTCATATTGAAAGATTAAAATTTTCAGAAAGCATGAAGCCTGGTACGTTGACTAGAGCTTTTGATAATCAATATGCAAACTGAATTGTCCTTGGTTACTTCTAGAGCAAGTACTGTGGCTGTCCCCAGGGCCACTCAAGCAGCTGATTTTGAAAGCTGCTACTAAGGTGGCCGTGGGGTCAGCTACACTGGCTGCTGTTGGACAAGCTCTGGAGCCAGCCACTTGGGTGACTCCACAGCCAGCAACTGTGGCCGCTCCTAGAGCAACTCTGGAGGTGGCCACTTCTGAAGCAACCTTGGGATCAGCCTCACTGGCCATTGCTCAGGTGGCCTTGGCAACTGCCCGAGCAGTGGTCCTGGGGGTGGCAGAGCAAACAGTTCTCAGTGGCCCTTAGCAGCTGTTGCTACTGGCCCTCGCCATTTCCCCTCCGAGCACTGCCCCACAGCAGCAGCCCCCCCAGGGTATCTTCCCTCCAGCAATAATAAATCCCCCCAGATTTAATAGAGGTAGTTAAAGTCATAGACAGGTCAAGGGCAACAAACAAATTCACATATTCATGACTTTTACTATGGATACCCATGACTAAATCGTAGCTTTAGCCGTCACCCCAGGAAAAAAAGGAAATATTAGTGGAAAATTGTAATAGCTAGAAATGCAAACCAGTTAGACAACAGGAAGATGCAGGAATCAGTAGACCACTACAAAATGGTCACTTCAGCAATGCAGATGTTTGTACATGCTGAAACGCTCTAGTCTGGCACTCTCTGGTCTGGCACTCTCTGGTCTGGCAACATCTGTGGACCGGCATGATTTTAGTTAGCCAGATACTGACTTATCATGGGTCTGGCCAAGGTTCCATAAAATTTGTTTACAGACATCAGTTCTGACTCTCAGTGTTCTGTGCTATTATTTTGCTCTAACTTACCTTTAAATGTATTTTAAGAGCCCAGTAAGCAGTGGAAGTTGTTGATTCTGATAGACAATACAGACCTCCCATAGTTTGGCAAATTCTGTGGTTCAGCACCGGCCAGGTCCTGAAGGTGCTGGACTACAGAGGTTCAACCTGTATTTCACAAATTAAAATGCAAGCTACTTGAACTACAAATTGGGGAGAATTACAAAGTGTGTCACAAGGAAAAATGCTTTTGCGAGAGGGGCTAACTTCTCTTCTTACACTGAATGATTTGAACAATGATATTCCAAGATCTCTAGAACTATGAAGAGTCCTGTGGCACCTTAAAGACTAACATTTATTTGGGCATAAACTTTCATGGATAAAAACTTTGTCAGATGCATGGAGTGGAAATCACAGAGATATATCTCCATCTAGACTGTGGAGATGGAAATATATCTTTTCCTTTAAAACCATTTGCGGAAAATCATGCCAATCTAGACGTAGCCATTATGTACTAGCATATCAAAAGGCAAGAGTAACTTACCAACTGTCAGATCAATGTTAACAAGGCCAGTCTGTCAGCTCACCTATAAATAATGATGCCTTGATGTTTTCCTCTGAAATTGTTCTGGTAATAAGAATCAAGCTGCTGTTTATCTCATTGTTAGACATTACCTGCTTCTTACACTTAACATACCGCCACCAAATTGCATATGATCCTAGAAGTGTGATGAGTTTGTAAGTCTCAACTCAATAACCTATGAGCAGCTGACAGCATTGGCAACAGGCATTGCCATAGGTTTGACGATTATCAAACACTCAGGAGCCAGACAACTATTTGGGGGAGAGCAAAGAAAAATGAAAAATCAGTCTGACATAAGGTTTCAGTTACACAAGAGGGTGGAGAACAGAAACAAATCACATATTGAAGGTAACTTATGCTATATCATTTTGTAGTCACTACATTTCTCCCCAATTTTAAGTTTTGATTTTAAATACTTGTAAAAGGTTTTCTAGTACTGCAAAATTAGCAGCATCCCTCAATACACACTTAATCTGAACCATTTTTAATGCCTGTATTCATTTAATTACCACTTTTGATAATTCCCAAGGTTTAGGATTATCATACTAAAATAACATCTGCTATACTTAAAGGCTACATTGGCATGATCTTGCGCAAATACTCTTTAACGCAAGAGCTCTTGCATTAAAGTGTTTGCGCAAGAGAGCATCTACACTGGCACGTGCCTTTGTGTAATGGATATGCTTTTGCGCAAGAGCATCTGTGCCAGTGTAGACACTCTCTTGCGCAAGAAAGCGCCGATGGCCATTTTAAGCCCAAGAAATTCATGTTGCCTGTCTACACTGGCCTCTTGCGCAAGAATAGTTGCGCAAGAGGGCTTATTTCTGAGCGGGAGCATCATAGTTCTTGCGCAAGAAGCACTGACTTCACACATTAGAACGTCAGTCAGTGTTCTTGCGCAAGAACTCCCCGCCAGTGCAGACAGGCAGCATGTTTTTGCGCAAAAGCGGCTGCTTTGGCGCAAGATTGCGCCAATGTAGACACAGTCCAAGTGTATCAGAGTCCTAAAGAAAAACCTGAAAGTGAAACATAGCTTCCTGAATGACAATTGCTTTGCATTGGCTCCCATATGTAGAAGGAAAAATGAGTATACTTCATTACACTAATTTCAGAACCTTCTTTGAGGTGGTTTGTCCAAGAACAGATAATGAATGGGAAAAATTACACTTCCTCTCTGATGGAAACATAAAAGTCACAGCTTTTCACTGGAGGGTCTGCACAATAGATAAAGAACAATTACTCAGCATCCCAACGATTAGATCTGTGTTGCTACATAAGTATTTGCATCCCTTTCTATTTTGCTCTCTCTTTGCAAGGCTAGTGGGAGATAGAACATGGTCTTCCACTTAACACATCTGTTGAAATGCTGGAGCTGGGGCTTAACATGATTACTGGAGAATAAGCTCGAGGCAAAAGTTTTTGTTCTTTTTCTTAGTTCATGTTGGCCCATTCATCCGATAATAAGGAAGTGAAGAAATTCCCTGTTCATGGATGAATTGATTCTAACAAATAATTTTATCTTTTTTAAAAAATTCAGTATTTTTTCCAGGTCATTTGCACTGCACTCATTGCCATAGAAGCTAAGTACCTTAATATATAAAACTAAATCAAGAAGTGCTTAGTCATATGACATCTCCCAACCATCTGACATTTCAGAAAAAAAATAGCAATTTTAAAAGAGATCAAAATCCAAGCTGTCAAAGTATGAAACAAAATAAAGCACATTTAAAACTATTTTCCACAATTAGGTTATTTTTGAAATCGTCTGCATGCCATACTTGAATCCTGTTTAATAAAGGCTTTAGTTATGGGGCAATACCTATATAGAAATTAAGAAAGAATATTTATTTTCAATTTGTTTTCTGTTAAGACATAACTTAAAAAAAGCAAAAAAATGTTCAGTAAAAAATGACCATTATATGAACAAGGCAATAAAATAGCAACACAGATGATAGGTTAAGGAGAGAGACATATCTTTCTGCTTAATACAAATCTTTTTCTATATTCCAGAACCTCTACACAAACCTACACTAATCTCTGTGCTGCAAGTTGGTCCACCTGGACAATTACTTTTTTCTAGTTTTTTTTTCCCCTATGTAAAAGTTAATAAAACCTCCAAATTAGTGTTGATTATATTAAGACAAGAGTCTGATGAATACTTCTGAAGATTTGCTGCTGGTCTAATCTTCTGTCCCAGTCCTTTCTAATTTCCAAAACAAAATGACAATAGGATGATTTTAGAAGGCTCCATAATCTATCAATTTAAATAGAGTACTACATATAACACATTTTTAATGCGTCTGGTCAAAAACAGTAAAAAGCAAACTACAAATGAAAGAAAAGGTATACTATAGTGACACTGTGTGGCTACATTTTTGCTTTGTATTATTTTGACATTACACTCAGTACATTTAAAAATTTAAACCCCAACCGAATTTCTTGCAAACCTGTTTCAGAGAGCAAACTAAAAGACTTGCTTACAAAACATAAAAATAGAAATGGATTAAAGAAAATGCAGTATCTCTAAGGTGAAGTGAATTTCTGTTAGTCAAATTTTTTTATCCAAACTCCAATTCCAAAAACATGTAGACAAAGAAAAAGGGAATTATAGAGGAAACTAAAAATACATTAGTGTTCTTGTGTGTATCTTTTACTGTTTCTCATATCTATAAATAGGAGGATTATCCATCACATCAACAAGTACTATCCCTGTAGTCTACCCTGGTCTCAAGCCTTACTGAGAAGAATACAGGATTTTGCCCACTGACACACGGTACTAGATATTTTTCCTGCTTGCTTCACACATAGCTTCCTTAGAAAAAGATGATTAGGCAGTGTGTAGTAGTTTGTGAGGTCTCTGACATTAAGTAACAGATTCTTTAATACTGATCAACCACTGCACATTGCAGGATGGGTAATAGGTTAGGAGGTTTTATTTAAAGAAAATGTTGACTGTTTTTGTATTGGGGTTGCAGGTACTGTCTACTCTTTTTCTGCCCAGGAAGAAAACTGGGTGAGAATCACAGGTGTTGACCATGACAGAATCATTGCTTGCTTCCCTAACTACTGACTGTGAGAAGGCCCTATATTTTTTGGAAGAGTTGTTGCTCCTGGTCCTCACAGGCCATTAATCAGTATAGATCAGCGGTGAGCAATAATTTTTGATGGGGGAGGGATCATTTCAAGAATTTGAGAAGTGGTCAAGGGCTCGACCTTTACATTAATGGAGGAGGTGTAGAGTCTTGGAAAGAAGATGGGTACAGGAGGGAGCTCTGCATCGAGAATTGGGGTTTGGGAGAGTCTGGGGTTTGAGACGGAGCTTGAGTGATTGAGGGGGTTGTAGCCTGGGGCAGGAGATTGGGATGCAGGAGGTGATGCAGAGTCTGGAAGGGGGTTTGGATGCAGAAGAGGATTCTGACACACAGAAGAGATATAGGAGGAGGGCAGGGTCTGGGAGGGAATTGTGACTAGGGAGGGGTTGCAGAGGGCTTGGGTTGCGATATTGGACAGGTGGGGATTGTGACCCGGGCCCAGTGCTCCTTTTAAACCATTCAGGGGAGATTCAAATGCAGTCCAGCAGATTAGCAAAGTGCCCAAAGCTAGGTTTTTTGTTTTTGCTGGGGATGCACATTCACACATGCCTCGGTGCACATAAAAAATGTAATCCACACACAGATGGAAAAAATCTGAACATGCATGGAAAAGATTAGAGGGAACATTGCCTGGGCAGGAAGTGGGTGGGCTGACTCTGCAGAAGCTGGGGGCAAGGGGAGGAAGGGGCAATGCAGACTGACCCACAGGTAGCAGCAGTGGCTTTCTCAATGGAGCAGCACGGAAAGCCTCTAGTGCCTGAGAGTGGTGCGTGGCACAAAAAGAAGTGCCATCCAGCCCCTCATGCCCAGATTCTGCAGCCCCAGTGCCTCATGCACCCCCTTCCTCCACCACACCCGCAGCCCGCTCCTGCCCCCTCCCTCCAGCCATACACCCCACCACAGCCTGCTCCTATCCCCTCCCCCTTCTCACCTGGCCAGGCACCCTGCCCACACCCTCCTGGACTAACACCCTGTCCCCAAGCCTGCTCCTGACCCCTCCCCCTGGCCAGACACCCTTCCCAATTGGGGCCCAGCCCCAATCTGCCTGCAATGGTGGCAGACCCCTTCTGCTGTAGCACGAATAGCAGGGGAGACCATGATCCAGCTGTGGCAAATAGATGGGGGGTTGGTAAATGTAGGGCACAGCCCCTTAGTAAACCTCTAAAACACTATTTTTGTGTATTTTATAAAGAAAATTTTGTACATTTTGACATTCCCCAGTGTACAGTCCAGATAGCTGAACAGCTGTGTCCCCTTGATTCTCTAGACCAGGGTTCCGCAGAACCTTGGGGTTCCGCAGCCAGTGGTTCCGCGAGAAATTGTGGAATTATATATACAGCCCAATGTCTGTGACTCTGTAATGCTGAAACGTTAGCTGTTCCCTTTGGGCAGCGCTGTTGCCTCCGCCGTGGCGCTCAGCTGACTTCTGTGCCACTCAGCCAGGCTGCCACATGGGAGCAAACGGTGGCCTGGCTGCGCGGCACAGAAGTCAGCCGAGTGCCACGGCGGGAGGCAACAGCGCTGCCCAAAGGGAACAGCCAGGGAGCGGGGCCTGGACAAGCGTGCGTCTCTGATGTGAGGAAAGGGCGCCGGATTCAAAAGGAGGAAAGCGCAGCAGACACAGAGGACGCGGAGGTGACAGAGAGGAGAACGGAGGAGGCGGATGACAGAGAGAGAGATGCAGCAGGAGGAGAAGAGAAACACAGAGTGAGAGGCGGAGAAGAGAAAGAGAGAGAGAGAGGAAGAGGAGGACGAGAGCTGAGAGAGAGAGGGCAAGGCAGTAGGAGGAGAAAAAAGAGAAGCCATTTGCACCACTTGCTCCCGCGTGGCAGTCCAGCTGAGTAGTGCAGAAGTCAGCTGAGCACCACGGCAGGAGGTGAAGGGGGGCAGGGACATACACATCCAGGGGGCAGGGCCTGGACGAGTGTGCATCCCTGACGGAGACAGAGGAGAGCGGAGAGAAGTGAGAGGCAGGAGGGGAAGAAGAGAAAGAGAGAGACGGAGAGAGAGGCAGAAGGCGGAAGAGAGCTGGGGGAGGGGTGAGGCAGTAGGAGGAGGAGGAGAGAGAGAAAGGGACACGGAGAGAGAGACCGGAGGCTCAGGAGAGAAGACCGACATGGACGAGAGACCTGAAAATCCCGTCTTATGATGAGGTAACTGGCTAGTAAATAAATAAAAATTTTGAAATACCACGAACAATTCAAAATATCCCTCGAAATATCACAGGAATTTTTGTCCAGCAATTGGCAATACTGGAATAATCTTCATACGCTACCAACTGCCTCTGTTTTATTTTGGTCAGTTCATATCTAAGGTTACATTTAGTTGTATTGTGCCTGCCCTTCTGCTTCCCAGAATTCTCCACGTTTCTAGTCTTTTCTAGTGCACGTTACGGTTGTTCACTATTTTGTAGACTTGTAGTCTTTGCGCAGTTTTGTTTTTAACGTTTTTACCGAAACTGTAGTTGTTTTTGTGTATCTAAAATCTCACCTATGTAACAGTATTTTCATATGGCCGTCGAAAATAAAAAAAAAATGTGGAAGTATACGAAAAGAAGGTGCATCAGTGAAGGAGAGAATAGTGAAAATGAATCAAAATGATCAGAGCCAAGTACGAGTGAAATAGGAAGAGAAGTGTCTGATATTAAAAAAATTCGCCTTTACAATGACAGTTACTTGTCCATGAGTTTTACATGGACTGGAGACAAAAACTGCCCCGTTCCATTGTGCATTGTTTGCAGGAAAAAACTAACACACACAGCTATGGCCCCAGCCAAGTTAAATCGACAATTCACTACTAATCACGTCCACTTGTCAAATAAAACACTTGATTACTTTCACCGACTTTTGGATTCACGAGGAAAACAACGTAAAGTTTTTGAGAAGAAGGTAACTATCCGTGAAAAGGCTCAAGAAGCAAGCTATTTAGTAGCGGAGCTAGTTGCACAAAGAATGAAAAGTCACACTATTGCTGAAAGCCTAATAATGCCTGCTTGTAAAATAATACTGAGTACAATGATAGGCAAAGAGGCTGAAAGTGAAATTGACAAAGTTCCTGTTTCTAATAATACTATTAGTAGGCGTGTGGATGACATGTCACACGACATTGAAGATGTCTTGTCTGAAATACTAAAAAATACTAACTTTGCTTTCCAAGTCAATGAGTCAACAGACATAACAAGTAAAGCTCAGCTGTTGGCATTCATACGATTTGAAAACGAAGGTAAAATAATGGAAAATTTTTGTTGTTGTAAAGAGCTGCCAGAAACGACCAAAGGTCAAGACATTTTCAACATCTTGTCGTCTTATTTGGAATCCTGTGGTTTGTCATGGAGCCAGTGTATTGGAATTTGCACCAATGGTGCCCCCTCAATGATCGGCTCAATAAAAGGCTTTGTTACACTCGTGAAAGAAAAAAACCCTGATGTCATAAAGACCCACTGCTTCCTCCACCGGGAAGTTCTTGTTTCAAAAACTATTTGGGAGGATTAAAACAAGTCCTTGAAGTAGCTGTGAACATGGTCAATTTTATAAAGCAGCGCCTTCTTAAGTCACGCATGTTTGCAAAGCTGTATGATAATATGCAAAAAGACCATGTGACTCTCCTTCTACAAACTGATGTTAGATGGCTTTCAAGAGGGAAAGTTTTAACAAGAGTGTTTGAGCTGCGATAGGAATTACTGCTTTTCTTCAAAGATAATAAAGCCAGTTTTTCTAACTTTCTTGAAGATACAAAATGGCTGCTGAAACTAGCCTACTTAGCAGATATTTATCAGCACTTAAACACCATGAACACCAGCATGCAGAGCACAAAAGAAAACATTCTAACTTCCACAGACAAACTTCTTGCATTCAAGAATAAACTCAAGGTTTGGAAAAGACACCTTTCAAGTGGAAATATTGAAATGTTTCCGCTCCTACTTCAGTTTCAGAGTCAGGAAGATTATAAAGAAGTCATCCCATTAATTACCAGTCATTTGGAATCACTGACAGAAAAGCTTGACCAATACTCCTTTACCATCAGAAATGTATGACTGGGTTAGGAACCCTTTTATTAAGTTCTCACAAAATTTACTCAGTCTGCAAGAAGAACGACTGAACTACAGTGCGATCGAACTTTGAAGATAAAATTCAATGAAGTGCCACTTGATGTGTTTTGGATTTCAATAAGAAGAAAGTATCCTGTGATCTCAGCAAAAGCAGTGAACATCTTACTCCAGTTTTCAACTTCTTACCTCTGTGAACAAGCCTTCTCATGTCTTACAAACATTAAAAGCAAAGAAAGAAATCGTCTGCTGTCTGTCGAGGAAGAACTGCGAGTGTGTTTGTCAAAAATTCGGCCAAGAATTCAAAATTTGTGCAAAAAGAAACAAGCCCAAGTGTCACACTGAAAGTAAACTTTATATTGACTTTGGATGTGAACTTGATTTTGATGGTTAAGTAAACTTTATTTGATTTGATATTTTGATATTTGAAAAAAAAGAGATTAGATTAGATAATACAAAAAGAGAGAGAAAAAATGCTCCAATTTTTTTTCTTACAATGTAAGCTGACATATAGATAGACAGAGAGATAGATAGAACAGCTCTTTATAAATAAATTTTCTTGACTATAATTTAGCAGCAATTGAATTGCGCTCCCACTGTCAACTTTTCCTAGCCAAGCAAACGTTTTCATAGGT
This sequence comes from Apalone spinifera, assembly GCA_030068395.1. NCBI lineage: Eukaryota > Metazoa > Chordata > Testudines > Trionychidae > Apalone > Apalone spinifera. The sequence continues at coordinate 52,896,283 of CM057847.1, read as the reverse complement.
AGGGGTTCTTCGGGATATGAAAAATTATTTTAGAGGTTCCTCCATGGGAAAAAGATTGGGAATCACTGCTCTAGCCTGTGGTGCTTTTACACTGCTTTGCTCTTAGAACATCCATTCTTGGCCTGTTCACACAGCCGTAAGTATGCAAATTCATTTTCAGCAAAATGCATAAGCAATCTCACCAGTCATTTACAAATTACATAAAAGACAACATCAGCAAATTTTAAGTACCAGCCTTATCCCACCCCCCACTCCACTCCCTGAAATGTGCATCTTGTACTGCTCAATATTCTTTAGAACAGTATAAGCTCAAAGTGCATCATTTCATCAAAGGAAAATGATAGTGTACCATACTTGTTATCCCAATTACAGTATCTCACATACTTTAATCCAAACACACGAGTTAAGATAAAATAATAACTACAGAAAGATATATTTTAACTAATTACAAGTAACATGTAAAAGTCAGGATTGGTTACAAAAGACATAAAATAATAAAATTAAAGCTACCTAACCCTAATAAGGTAAGTGAATTTAAAAACAAAAGATGAAGACTATGTTATTTCAGAATAACGTGAGTTGTTCTGAAATAACACTACTGTGTAGATGTACCCTTACAGACTAACACGTTTACCCCTCTGAGACTTTTGTACCAAAATAAGATTGCTTAAAAGCCTTTGAAATAGGGAGATTGGTCCCAAATTGTGAACTGCCTGCTGGTCATCTTGTACGTGGGGTGATGTCACCCTGTTCCTGTGATGAAATGTAAATTTCTTATTCACACTGTCCCTTTGCTGGAGAGTGGCCTCTTAACTAACAGATAGCCCTTTAACATCTGGCTAGGGCTTACATGTCTTTGCCTCTGAAAAACTGATTTGTGGGTATTACGCAGAGTTGCAGCATATTTCAGTAACAATCATATAGTAGACTCTCACATCTTCACAGATAGTGTTGCTATACATATGTAGGCATTCTTTACTAGAGGGACCTCTGAACTTAAAATATATTGCCCACTTCTCTGTTCAGAGGTCACAAAAAAAAAAAAAAAAAGCAGCTCATCATTGGAGTACATAGGAAAGACAAATACCTTTTCAATTACACCTTCCATATACCAACACTTCGAAATTCTAAACAATGGTTTAAAAATTAAACAACTATTTTTATGAAATCAGCTTGCTCTAAGATTGAGTTTCTTTTTTTTTCTTATACATTGAAACCGCAAGTTGTATTTTCTATTACTTATCCTAAATCAGACAATCAAAATGGTATCTCCCTACTTGATGAATGATTGGTCTTTGTGTTTTTATTTTAAACTGTAACTAACCAGTAAGAAAGGGAAAAAAAAAAAACCTTCACCCAGTGCGGCATCAGCTACTTATCTTTTTAACACTGAGTTTCCCCTTTCATTTTGAAGTTATTCTTGCTTCCGGGTTCACTTCCCCCATCCCAACAGGACATCAGAGGAGAGGGGGATAAAATACCCTGTTTCCAAAAGAGGGCTGTGATCCTTCCCAAACACTTCTCACATCAGATTTTTTTTATTCTTCTTCAAACTTTTTTCCATCTGCATCATATAAGGATAGTCAGGATACATTTTAGAAACCTAAAATACGTGGGGAGAAGACCCATGTACTTCCTGCTACAGCAAGAGCAACAAATATTCAGAAGCTTTTAAGAGTAGAATTCCTCTCAGTATCTTTGCTTCTATGGTATTCCCTACTAAACTGTGGGAGAATACCAACTGGGAAAATTATATTTCCTTTGAATATGATTGTCAGCGCTGTTCACCACTCTGAGTGCAGAATATGGGGTCCCACAAGGGACCTTAAATACCTTTCCTCTATAGGCTCTGCTTACAAAAACTCCCCAGAGTCACAGATTTACTGACTTTGGCGGGGGAAGGAGGGGGGAAGCAAAGGGATGTAGCTGCCACCATCAAGTGATTTAACCCTGAAAAACAAGAAGGAACACTTGGATTCCTTCTGCAGGGGTACCCCAAGCTTTTTTGCCCCAAGAGAGTGTGAACAAAGAAGCAATAAGCACAGAAAAACTGTATCTGTGATAGCTGACCTCTAAGGCTACGCAGACACACACAGACCAGGTACCTTCCAGGACACAAGAATCAAATCATCGCCTTAAAAATACGCAGGCAAATGGTCTAGTAGCACTTCATAGACTAACAAAACATGTAGACGGTATCATGAGCTTATGATTTGCTTGCTGTTTTTTTCTGAAACAGACTAACTCGGCTACCCCCTGAAGCTCTTAAAAAATATGATTTCATTAACAAAACAAAAAGATATGCTTGATAAAGCATACTTGGTTGCTATGTGTTACGGAGCAACTAAGAAAAGAACAGATCAAAAACACAAAGAATCATAGTTCTTCAGGTTGTAACTTAAATGGTGATTGGGGGAGGGAAGACACAGATTTACATAGCGAAGTTTAACCAAACAACCAAAATAAATAAAAATACCCTGATTGCGACTAAATACGTGTGTTCCCCCTACTCATGATCTGTGCTGATCCATACTCCAAGGCCCAGTTCACTCTCATGTTCATTATTTGTTACAGGCATGGTAATTCTGATTACTGCATTCGTTTCCTCCAGCCCTTAACTCAGAATTTTTTCACAAAGAGAGCAGGTAATATATTTAAATACAATTCAAATTTCAGCACTGTATCCACATTGGTTCTTTTGGCCTCCTGCCAACACCCTTGCTAGCTACCTGAACACCTTGGTTACTGAGTAGTGACCAGCATTCCTCCTATCCATTTCAATGATATTTTGGCATTGTGTGAATAATTTTTAAAAAATGTGATAGAAGATAATATTCAGATGCAGTTTTGATTTCATCTGATTATATATAGTTTCTAAGATTAGAAAAAAATCACTTTTATAGTACTGCTTAAACTGCTTTATAAACCGACATTTATAAACCAACCATGTTTATAACTACCCAGTTCTTGTGCTGATAAACTATCTAGCTGTTTCTTAAATTGTTCTTAGTATATATAATGGAGATTGCCTATCTCCTAGAACTGGAAGGGACCTCGAAAGGTCATCGAGTCCAGTCCCCTGCCTTCACAGCAGGACCAAGTACCATCCCTTACAATTTTTGCCCCACATCCCTAAACGGCCTCCACAAGGATTGAACTCACAACCCTGGGTTTAGCAGGCCAATGCTCAAACCACTGAGCCATCCCTCCCCCCTAACATGTTTAGAGAACTGTGTCTAACAAGCTTCCAAATTGTGATGGGATTTTTTTATTTTTTTGTTCTCTGTATTTCCTTTAGAAAGTTAGCAATGATCTGTAATTATGAATATGTAGCATAAATGGTGTTAAGTTTTAAAATTATTTATTGTTTGCAATTATATGCAGAGATCACAATATATTTTAAACATCATAACATCACCAATTATAGAAACCCATTATGTTACTGGATCTCGGTAAATAGCAATTAAATCCCCTACCCCCGAAGATATTTCATCACAAAATGCCCTTAATTCACCAGACAATAAGTTTAGCTTTACATATGACAATAAGAAATGTGTTTTTTTTTTAAGTATCAAACTGTTAAGAATACAAGAGCTCTCTAAAAGTGTACTGGCTATTAAATCATTACTGAATAGTATGGAGGGATTTTTTTTTCTATGTACATAACAGTTGGCGATATGCGCTAAATAGTTAGCAAAGTTCTACTCTATTATATCACAGTTGAGCTTTGAAAGAAAGTTCTTTCATATCTTTATATTATCCCATTATGATTCGCCAAAGCATAAACCATACAGTCCACTTGAAGCAGTATGTCTGCCTTTTGATAGACATGCATATTTCCTTATTAACAAAAATGAGTATCATGTGCTGTGAAGGGAGAATATACTATGACTTAGACAGTGACTTTATACTCTGTCCCTCTGTCCATATTTTCATAGAATTATAGAATACTAGAACTGGAAGGGACCTCGAGAGATCATCAAGTCCATCAAACCCTCACGGCAGGGCCAAGTACAATCTAGACCAGTGGTCTCTTTTTTCACCCAAGATCACTTTTTAAATGTCAGGACAAGCCAAGATCTACCCCATCCCTTCCCCAAAACCCCATCCCTTCGTTGAGGCCCCGCCCTCCCTGTTCCCCTTCTCTCCATCACTTGCTATCCCCAGCCCTTATACACTCCCCGGCCCTTATACACTGCCGCTTTTTTTCGATCCTTCTGTTGGAAGAAATTTTTCCGACATTTGGCCCATCTAGACTGGGCCAAATGTCGGAAAAAACCCCTTCTTTTGGAAGCCCCCTCATTCCTCATGGAACAAGAAATACAGGGGCTGCCAAAAGAGGGTGTTTGGCAGAAAAACCCCTGCAGTTCTCCTCACTGGGTTGACAGGAGGTGTGGACTCTGGGGTGGGAATGAGGGATTTAGGTGTGGGAAAGGGTGAGAGGTACAAGCTCTGGGAGGGAATTTGGATGCAGGAGGATGTAGCAAAGGGGATGCTGGCTCAGGGAGGGGGTTCCAGGCTGGGAAGTGTTGGGCTCAGGTCGAGGGTTGGGGTGCTGAGCAAGCCACAGGTCTGTGGATGTGAGGGTGCAGGAGTTTGGGTTGGAATGTGTGAGAGGCTCAGGGCAGAAAGGTTGGCAGAATGATGGGCTCAGGACACAGATTTGCAGTGTGTGGATGGTGCAAGAGTGTTGTGGCAGAAGACTGAGGATGTGGGGGGTGAAGGAGTTTGGGGATGAGAGAGGCTCAGGACAGGGGATTCCAGTATATGATAGGCTCAGATTTGGAGTCGGGGTGGGTGGTACAGGAATGTTATGATGCTGTGGCCAGATAAGGGCTTGGCCTCAATTGAGGACTTGCTGGCCAGGCTTCATTTTTAAATAAAATATGTCAAACACAAAAGGTTTCAGCATT
>CM057847.1:52875983-52891270 GCA_030068395.1 Apalone spinifera | reverse complement strand
CGAAAACCTCGTGATCAACTGGTCAGGCCCCCAGGCTCGACGGGTTGGTGACCACGGATCTAGACCATCCCTGATAGATCTATCTAACCTGTTCTTAAATAACTCCAGTGATAGAGATTCCACAGCCTCCCTAGGCAAATTATTCCAGTGTTTAACTACCCTGACATTTAGGAAGTTTTCCCTAATGTCCAACCTAAACCTCCCTTGCTGCAATGTAAGCCCGTTGCATCTTGTCCTATCATCAGAGTCCAAAGAAAAATTTTTCTCCTTCTCCTCCTTGTAGTACCCTCTCAGTCCTCTCTTTTCTAAATTAAACCCTATTTTTTCAGTCTTCCTTCACAGGTCATGTTTTCCACAGCATTAATAATTTTTGTTGCTCTTCACTGAATCTTCTCTAATTTCTCCACATCTTTCTTGAAATGTGGTGCCCAGTACTGGACACAAAAATCCAACTGAGACCTAATCAGTGCAGTCGAGTAGAAGAACAACAACATTCCCATTAATGCATCCCAGAATCAGGTTTGCTTTTTTGCAAGCCTTTTTTAAAAGTCTATACTGAAGAACACTGTTGATATCACCTCATTCTGATGCCATGGAGCTTATTTATAGGTGAGGATTTCCTGTGCACGTATATTTACTGCATTACTCTACCTGTATGGAGAACTGGTTTAAAATAGAATTTAAAATGAGCAAAAGATGAACAAGGTCTTATTTGTCATATCATCATAGAAGCACAAACAAACATCTGCTCATCTCCTTTCCAATGCAGCATTGCTCCCTTCACATTTACTAGTAGAATGTCCAATCTCTTTTTTTTTTTTTTAAAGTCTCCAATAACTGGGCTTCTACGAGAATGTCATGAATTGTACCAATATTTAGCTTGAATTTTTCTTTTTTGTCTTCCTTTACATGCATATCAAACAAAACAATAAGAACAATTACATGCCCTCTGGGAACGGTAGTAAGTCATGTGTTGTCCACAGAAATATCTATTTGTACATCTCATGCACGTAAGATCAAACACTTTTGAAAATCATTCATTGGGGCCACAAATGCACCCTGAATGCCTTCCTGGGCCCCAGAGCTCACAGCATAAGGGAAGAATGAACACAAGTCACACATTCTGTTCCTTCACCAATAAGAATCCCATAAAAGTAGGACTCTGATAAGCAGGAAAAAAAACATTATTTTCTTCAAAGTGAATGTTAATTTGACTATGTCAACCACCAAGAAGTTGGGAATAGGGGGAAAAATTTATTTGGAGTCCTTAGATGGATTTTCTTTTAATTGGCTTTTTAGACATGGGTGAAATAGTGGCAAGAATCTATCATCACTGATGGGCAGTGCTAGTTTGTCCTGAAATGTTGTGGAGAGGATATCCACTCTGGAGCGTTGGCGCACCTGTATTTCCTCCAAGGGAACCCATAAGATTGTTGCAACACTTTTTATCAAGTCCTAAAACAGCTTTAAATTCAAATGTACAGGATCGTGGAGAGGGTCTGATAGCATCACGTAGAGAAGACTAGGATTTTTTGGAAGGAGATGCTCTCATTATTTCTTGGCTGATTTTTCTACTTGAAGTTCTCCTGAGGATTGAGGCTGCCTGGATAAAAGGCTCTTCTTGATATGCCCAGTTATAAAAAGACACCCGATAGAAATGGTCAACATAGGGAGACCTAAGGTTTATAAAAAGCCCAACGTGGTGGGGCATAAGGCAACAGAGTAGGACTCCAAGATTGTGCAGACTAGGAATGGCAACAGCAAGGTTTTCTGGAATGTCCTCAGGGCTTACAGCTGGGGACATAGGTTGGGAAGAGAAGGAAATAACTGATGAAGACGCTGGATACTGAAGATATGTCCTCCACTGGAAGAGCTCATAGTGTTGGTAGCAGCAGACATCTCAGTACCAGTGGTCCAATATGTATTGGCAATTGAGTAGACAGTGGCATCTGAATTGATGCCAGTGATGGAACTTTCATGGGCAGGAGCAGCAGGACTGATTGGTATACTGTGAATATCAATACTGACAAACATTCTCCCATGAGCAACTTACACTTACAGACCTTGGAGGGTACTGAAGATTGGACCCAAAGTCCATGTGCCTGGAGGGCTTCAAGGTGACCCAGGCCGAGGCCAATGTTTTCTTCAGAGTCCCTATGACTGGAGGATTCCGAAGATGCTAAGACCTGTACTGAACAGAATTCCTGAGAGAGACTTCTCGATGTGCAGAATGGTAACAGACCTTTTCGGCAACACCAGGCTCTTAGTAACAAAGGAAATTAAAGCCTCAACAGTATACAGTGCAGGATGCAGCCTTAACCTCTGAGGCAACTTTACCCTGGTTCTTGTAGTCCTTATCAGGAGACTGAGCCCCTTCCCTCTTTTTTCTTTTAATGTTTGGAGGTCACAGATATTGATTTTGTGTCTTTGCTCACCAGAGCTGAAGCCAAAGATGATGTTGTCACTGGGATATCCTGCATGGCAGAGACCATGTGGGGACCACAGACCTCTCAGGACTTCACATTAAGGCTACGTCTAGATTACATCCCTCTGTCGGCAGAGGGATGTAAATGAGGCACTTCGAAAGTGAAAATGAAGTGGGGATTTAAATATCCCGTGCTTCATTTGCATAATCGCACCATGGCACTCTTTCGAACAAGCGCCATTTCAAAAGTAAAACTGCAGTCTAGACATGGTTCTTTCGAAAACAGCAGGCTTTTTGAAAGATCCTGTACTCCTCAAAAAATAAGAAGTACAGGAGCTTTCAAAAAAGCTTGCCATTTTTGAAAGAACCACGTCTAGACTGCGGTTTTACTTTTGAAATGGTGCTTGTTCGAAAGAGCGCTATTACGCGATTATGCAAATGAAGCATGGGATATTTAAATCCCCACTTCATTTTCACTTTTGAAGTGCCTCATTTACATTCCTCTGCTGACAGAGGGATGTAGTCTAGACGTAGCCTAAGACTTTTGGAGCAGTGAGTCTTAGGAGAGGCTTTCTGTTTTGTCGGGGGGAGGGGGGGAGGCAGGGAGGAGGAGGAACGCTTGGTTTGCTCAAGAGAACAATGCTCCTTGTGGTCCCTGTTTGAATGCATCACTGACACAACTGAAACTTTCATGCACCACACATGGAATCTGTGTGGACAATCACTTAAAGAAGACACATGCCTGTACATTGAATCCCTTTCTCATCTCTCTTTTATCAATATATGATATGGCTTCTTCAGTATCAGGGTGCCTCAATCATTTAAAAAAAATTGTCAAGACCTCTGTGAGGTAAGCAAGTGCTATTATCTCCATAATACAATAAAACGAATTAAAAAAAAAAGACTAAGTTACTTGTCTAAAATTAATTCAGGAAATCGTTGCACAGTAGAGAATGGAACAGAGGGTCCCAAGGTCCCAGAGCTACTATCCCCACTGGGTTTTGGTATTTTGATTTTGTTGCTATTTTTTAGCTTATTCAAATTTACATTCCTAAAACACTGTTATGATTTTGGGAAATGTGAAATAATGGTTAGGGTGAGCTCCAACAAGAACTAGTGTCCATGCTGAATTAATATGATGGCTTTAAAGAAGATCTAATTTTAATACTAGCGTTTATATTTAAAGGACATACTCTTTAGATGATACCAGAGTCATTAAAAGTCAAAACTCAAAGCTTGTATCTCAAGAGTGAGATGATCTTAAAAAAAGGCAACACAACACATCAGTTGGCTAATTAATTTAAAATGTTCTTACTCTGTTTTGAAAAATGGAATTGTGGGTGTATTTGGGCTGGGGGGGAGGGAGGCTCCATGTTTTTTCTTAATAATTTTTATATCAACTCTGCATGGTGTGAACCCAGCTTGCAGTCACTGAGGTTTCTTATATGTTTAAAAGTAAGCATGTACTTAATCGATTTGCTGGATCTGGGCCTTTAAAGCCACATCTTCTAACCTTTCATCCTTACTGATACATCAGGGTTCAGTGTCAAGTTCAATATTCTCCATCTTGTGTATAACCACCAATAAAGCTTTTATTAGCCAAATCTGCTACGTGGTGGCAGGTGTGCAACTCTTCCAACTATGACAGATGAAGTATTAATTTTCTTTTTATTTGATTTAATATTAAATAAACATTTAAAGTCATGCACCTTGTTAGTTATCCCTTGTTTTAGTATTCTTTCTTCCCTAACATTTTATTTATTTATATAGATATAGCTATATTTGTTAATAACTTGGCTGCCATGATGCCACGCATCTGAACAAGTACACATGACCTCAATATTGGTGCACAAGACAAAACTCACTCCGCTCATGGATGGAAAATCTTAGAGGAAAACTGCTCAACACCTGTAAAAATCAAGCCACTTATTTAGGTGCCTACGAACTGAAGAGATACACATAGAGGATCATGCATATAAACTAACCTGCAGACACGGGCAGGAAAGTACAGCTTCTGCCAGGACCGACAAAGATATTTCGAGTGATCAATCACTCTGATCCAGTCTAGCTCATCCATGGACACCTCAATGTAGTAGGAATAAGACCTTTGAATTGCCAAAAATAATAATTAGAATAGAAGCAGCCAATATTTATGAAATAACATGCTTTCTTGAGGTTAGGGTCTATTTAAAAATGTATTTTCATGAAAGTGACCCATATCCAGACTTCTATAAGGAGGCAGCATTACAAACTAGCTTTAAAAATAAATTTTCACCTAGTCACATGTTAAAGATATTTTAGGAAGTATATAAAATAATCACTCACAATTCTTACTAATAAGATGAGCTCAATTTAAAACAAGCATTGTAATTATTTGTATTGCAATATTAACACGATATCAGAGAAAATTTATCATAAATGCTAGCCTGAAATCCTTAAAATAAACTTGCATTTTCTAGTTATGTCATAACATCTTTTTTATTGGTTTTCTTTATCACTCATGACCTAGTTTGGTACTGTTGCTTCATTTTAATTCTACTATGTTTTTTGCTCAGTTAGTTCATATTTTGTCACATATTAGTTATATTAGTTCAACAGGGCATTTATGCATTGAATAAAAGTATTTTCTTTCACAGCTTTTAAATCTGTTGTCTTTCAATGTTTGCAAGCAGAAAAAACAAAAACAAAAAAAACCACAACAAATTCCAGTAGCTCCGAGTTATCAGAAATTTTGCTCAACAATCAAAGTTAAACTTTTAAGCCAACAGGTATCTTCTTAACATGAGTATGTTATTTTGAAAGAATAACTTCATTGAGACTACAAGTGAATCTATTTGAAAGAATTAGTAATATTAATATTTTCTATTCTAAAAAATTAGTTGCAAAAAATGCAGTAGCAAGGTGACAATTTAGAAACTGTATATCATTAAAGTCCTAAGATCAGTTTAAACACGAAAATGATCTACACTAGAAAATTAGATTGAAAAAGGTACTGTCATTCACGCTATGAAAAATCCACACTCCTAAGCAATATAGTTAAACTGAGGTAAGACCCCATGCAGAAAACACTAGTTTGACGGAAGAATTTCAATGTATAAAAGCTCGTTGTATACTAAATGTGATCAGGCCCATTGACAGCAACTGCCCCACAGCCCGGCGATTCAAAAGGGTCCTGGTGCTCCTCACTGCAACTATTCTGACAGTGGTTGAAGTCCCGGGCTCTTTAAAGCACCACTGGAGTGTCGAGCGGGCCTGCTTTGGATGGTGCTGAAGGCCTGGCAGGGGTTGGGATGCCAAGGTGTAGTCAAATACACGATTAACCTTATCTCACACACACACTCTCTCTCTCTCTCTCTCTCTCCCCTCCCCTTGCTGCCTCAGTATCAGAGGCAGAAAGGGGGGAGGGAGGCGGGAGCTGGTGCTCATGAGGAGCCGATATCTAAGCCGGCTCCCCATGAGCATCGGATCCCATGGAGCCGCTTGTCCCTCCCCCACCCTTGAGCTGTTGCCCCGCCCCTGTGCATCATGGAGGGTGAGGGGGGATAAGCGGTAGCCAGTACTCACGAGAAATCAGCTTTCAAGCCAGCTTCCCATGTGTATCAGCTCACACAAGCAGTTTTCCCCCCCCCCAACATGCTTTTAAGCCAGCTCTCCACGCATGCTGGCTCCCTGGAGCCACCTGCCTTCCCTTGATGCCTCCCACAGAGGTAGCTGGAGGGGGATGGGGGAGAGGCGGGGAGAGAGAGGCAGGAGTTAGTGCTCAGGGGGAGCCACTTGTCCACCCATCCCTGCACTGCTGCCTCTGAGTGGGGGCAGAAGAGTTTTATAATGTTCAAGCAAAGCAAGCAGACGACGAAAATATTAGTCATTTTAACAATGCAAATTGAAAGTGACTTGTTACATAAGTAACAAGGATCAAGAAAAAAAACTCTCATAAGCTTATTCAAATGCTAAACATTTAAATTATAACTGTCAATGATATCCCAACCATGATATGTTATTGAAATTGTGTCATTTATGGGTATTTAACAAAAGTTAATAATTCAATATTTTTTCATTGTGGCAGATAAGATATAATCAGTCTTAATTTCTTTTAAATCAGAGTGACTTGTCACATACCGGCTATCTCTATCCCAAAGTAGTATTCGTATGTGGTTGATTATTGACGGCTGACCTAGTTTAATTTCAATGCCAGAACGGCAGTCATCATCAATAGGGTGTCGGGAAAAACCATGATCCAAATCATAATTCTGCGTGTCCCCATCTAGCAAAGCAGACTTCAGCTCCCCTTTTACAACCTGGGCTCCATATTTCATAGTTGCAATGTTCTCGCCTGGTACTAAAAGGAGAAAGAAAGAGTTGCTTAAAAGTTATGATATTAGGGAATAAAAAAATTAGCACAGAACTTCTGGTGGCTATACAATGCTTCAGGGCTTTGTTAGCCCAATCCTATGGCCACTGAAGTTAACCAATAAGCTTGGGCTCATCGGTTAATCCTAATTGGCCCCCCACACACACACACCCTCAAGCCTCTGTATCAGATGCAACAAGGACGGGAGAGGCAGGAGCCAGTGCCCATGGCGAGTCAGCTTTTAACATCCCCCGTATCCCTGCCATCCCCTGAGTTGCTGCCTCCGATAGAGAGGCAACAGAGCAGGGAATGGGGGGACAAGTGGGAACCACCTGCCAAACCGTGTGTAAATTTGTAACTGCTGAAAAAATCAGCAGTTACATGTTTACAAAAACCCACATTTGCTAACATCCCTAATATGTTGTTAAAAAGGTAATTTAAAAAATACTTCATGTTTCTAGCCCTCATAATTCTAAAGAAAATGCTGAAAACATGACCTGAATCCAAAATGCATTGTTGTCTTCCATAGGGATGTAATAGTGTAGTCGATTAAACAATTAACCGATAAATGCTTATCAGTTAATGTTATCAGCTACATGCAACCACCTTCTTCCCATGGCTTTGTAAGTAAATTTTTTTGCAAGCAGGGTCCCAGCATCAACTCCTGCTGTTGCTCTGCATGAGAAGCACTTTAAGAGCAAGCAGGCTGGCTCAGTCCCAGCTCATGCTGGGTCCCAGCATTAACCCCACTGCAGCTCTGCAACTAATGCACAATTACACTAATGCACTAATTAACAAATTACAAATTTCTTAAAATCACTAGTCTTCCTTACAGTACAGTATAGACCTGTTGATAATAGCTTTGGGTGTACATTTTCCCATTTATCTCAATATTCAGTTAAGCCTAAAACCTAGATAATCTAGTATAAAAAGTCAATGTTCTAATTATTTCATGATTACTAACAGCCTCCTAGGATTGCACACATGCCAAAAGTCCTATCTGTCTTTTATCCACCTGTTACAACCTCCTGCTACACCCACGTCAAACTATTTTTGACAATGCACTTATATTGTCAATACGAATATTTACAAGAATATTGAAGACTGAACATGAGCTTAGTATAAAAAATAAACATAGGCTATTTTATTAAGTTCATATTTATTTTTTCAAATTTAAGATTTAAATGAAGCTCGTGCACAATACAAGGAGCTTGCTGCAAAATTTAGGTCCCACTTACTAATGAATACATAGTGTCTCTGACCATAAGGCTGAAACATAGGTATTAAATGACAGGAGGAAGGTTTGTGCAGAACAAGGCAGCTTCCCCTTTGAGAGGATGTACAATTATTCTCTTTCTATCTTGAACTGTTTGTGAAGTTTATGGAAATCTCCTTATTTTCTGAAAGTAGTACTGTAATAATGAAGTGGACTAACTGTAGACATTTGATGATGCATTCTTTCATATTCTGAAGTGAATAGCTTTCTGGTGACAGTTCAACATTTAATTTGAACTTAGTATTTAAGGAAATACCCCAGGAAGTTAATTCAAAATAGCTACACTGCTGACACAGTGAGAAATGACAAGCTTCGCTACCTGCTATCAATGGCCAAGTGACTATACAGAAAAGGAAATCAGAGGCAACATACAGGCTTTGTAAATTTCTGGCTAACAGCATTATAAAAAGAATGCCCCTTTATGACAGAATTGAGAAAAAAATCCCAACATGAATGCAGAGGATCAGTAAGGCGTATGGCTTCCCAAGGGAAAAACCTGAAGAGACAGCTGTTAAAAAAGCAATTTCCCATGATGAAAAGCTCATCCATGCATGATTTAAGAGACCACAATACAAAATATTCTGTAACAGTATTCAACATTATTGTGAATTGCAGGGTAAATATTCTGTGACGCATGCGCTACAAAGTAACAATTACATATGTTTTTAATAAACATTTTGCCAACTAAGAGGTTAAAACTTAATTCACAAATGATAAAAATAATCTACTATGATGATGGAAACAGGTTCCTATTATAGCAAACAAGTGAAATGCTTTCCTCCCTTTTCATACTTAAAATGTAAGCTCTCTGGAGTAAGGACTGATTTTCATTTTATATGGGCAAACAATGTAAAGGGGGAAGAAAAAAAAATCAGATATAGAATATTTTGAAACTAAACAGCAAAACTATTATTTTTATTACAAAATTGGCATTAAAATGTGACAGATGCCTGCATTAAGGTTTGATTAATTTTTAGATACAAGGCTTTGCAAATGGTTTTCCTGCATGCTTCTGTAATTTACATGTTGAAGCAACATCTGGACTATGTGGAATTAATATTTTCCTGTTTTCAATTTAATGTTCGTCATCCATGTCATTGCAATTCTTCAGAAAGAGAGCCAACAAAAGTTTAGGAAACTATTCCAGTTAGATTTTTTTCATTACTCTTTCTGCTTCCATAGCCAGAAAAAAGTTCGCTCTCACTTAAAACAATTTTAGATATTCCAAAGTAGTGTTGGTTTAGGCATTTTAATTGTATAGGTATTTTCCAATTAGGAATATATCACTCATTTCTCTGTTAAATTACCAAGCCAGAGATACCAAACTCATGGATCATTTTGGTCCATTTCTCAGGCATGGAATTTTAAAAGTTGTAAAATTCATGCTTTCAGCTATTTAAATCTGAAATTTCATCATCTTATAATTATAGGGGTGTTGACCCAAAAAAGTTGTGCAGAGGGATCACAATGCTATTGGAAGGGGGAGGTCTCATTACCACTACCCTTGCTTCTACACTACTGAGTGCAGTGGCACTGCCTTCAGAGCTGGCAGCTGGAGAGCAGTGACAGCTGGCTGGGAGCCCAGCCCTGAAAGAGAGCCACTGCCAGCAGCAGGGCCGAAATAAGGATGGCGCAGCATGGAACTGTCACCCTTATTTCTGTGCTATTATTGGGGCAGTTTTCAGAGCTGGGCTCCTGGCCAAAACCCACTACTCTCTAGGCCCACCACCAGTAGATTGGGATCTACGGGTAGATCTTGGAGCCTCTGACAGGTGATCCTGACTGGTTTGGCCGGGAAGCTATCAAACACTGGCACTTCAGTTACCCTCCACCCACTGTCATGCTGCTCCCCCCTCCCCCCCGGGAGCCTCCTGCTTGCTGTGCAGGTGTGGGAGGGAGAACAAGGGGGAGCACTAGTGTCAAGATATCCCTCCTCCCCCCACTTCTGTACCCTATCTCCACACAGAGAGAAGGGGATGGAGGAAGCTTGGAAATGCAAATCTTGGTCACTCTCAAACTATGTGTGTATGTCTCTGTCATTCTCACAAACATACACTGTCCTTCACTCTCATCTCCCGGCCCAACGCATATATAGGTTACTGCTTGTAAAGTGGGTTATTTTTGGGTTTTGACTGGCCTGTGCATTTCATCATTTTCATTTCTCTCTTACGCTTAAATTTAATTCTTTGAGCAGTGAGTTCTAAAATGCCTAACCTGTTGTGGCAGGAGTCATTATCCCTGTGATAATTGCTGCTCCTGGACATGGCTGGCATGTCCCTGCAGCCCCTGAGAAAGGCAGAGCAGGTGGTCTCCTTGCCTGCAGACACCACTCCTGCAGCTCCCATTGGGCTCAGTGCCTGTGGATGAGGGGCAGCACATGGTGCCATGGAGCCACTGCTGTACATACCAGCTGCTTTCAGGAGTGATGCAGGGCCAAGGTAGAGGGAGCCTGCCTTAACTCTACTGTTCCACCACCCAGAAGCCATCTCAGTTAAGTGGTGCCCAGCCAGAGCCTGCATCCTGAATCCATGTCCCAGTCGTGAATCTCCTCCCGCATGCACCCAATCTCCTGCCCCAGACATAACTTCCCCTGCACGCTAGAGCTTGCACCCTGAACCTCCTTTTGGACCCTAATCCCCTGCCCAGAGCTAAGCCCAGAGGCCCACCCATACTCTGAACCCTTTGGCCCAAGACTAGAGACTGCACCCCAACCTCCTACCCCAGCCTGGTGAAAGTGAATGAGGTTGAGGGAGGAAAGGGGCTGGAGTGAGCAGGGTGAGGCCTTGTAGAAGGGGCAGGAAGGAAGTGGAGCAAGGGTATTTGGGTTTGAGGTAGATCTTACATTGCACTTAAATTGAAAAAGTGATCTTGTGGTTAAAAAGGTTGGAAGCCATTGCTCTAGGCATTCAGCTCTGAAGGCAGCACTGAATCAAAGGTGGCAATACTGTAACTTCCCTAAAATAACCTTATGGCCCACCTGCAAAACTCCTTTTTGGGTCAGGAGCCTCAATGTTGCTCTTCCTTGTGAAATCTGTATAAAAGCACACAAAAGACCAGATTTCACATTCCATGACACATTTTTCATGGCTGTGAATTTGGTAGGGCCCTAGCCATAGAACAGGTGTATTTTGAAAATCCATCCCCAACAAGTTTAAAAAAATAAACTGATGCTCACTTAGCATGCCCCTGTAGTTGAGGTCCATGTCCCGACTTTCAGAACGAACTTTAATGGCATCCAAAATGGCATCAGGTGACAGCAATCCAGAAGGTCTTACAACATTTAGTAGCTCTGTCAGACTCATCAGGGGTAAGCGTACTGCCTGCATGATTTCAGCATGATTCTCCTTAGGGTTATGTTTACACCAGTTCATCAGAGCCTGGAAAATATCCTTTTCGGGTGCTGCAAATGAATCCCTCAGCACAACATTTAGAAGAGCAGCCTAAGAAGAGAACATCCAAGAAAACTCATGTCTCAAGATAACACAAAAATTAACAAATTGTTACCTGGTAAAGTTATAAATGCTCTCTACAAAACTTGATATACTAGTAGGACAGTGACTCTGTAGACAAACACCATAGCCATTAATTGCAATTAAATAGCTCAAATATAGCTAGGGCATTAAAAAGTATTTTACTGAGAAAAGGAATTCTGGTAAGGACCTTAGTTTAATGCTTATCCCGCTGATGCACCTCTAACAGAGCAGCATCCCCAAAAGAGTGAATGCCCAGCACTGTCTGATCCAAGTATAAGCCAAAGTCCTCATACTTGAATCATAACCTTCTTCGTCAGAGGCGAAACCACTACCAAATCATTATAATACTCTTACTAAGCAGCCTCCCTGACTCTTCATTTTTTGTATTCTGAATACTGTATTTGGTTATACGTTGCTTGCTTATTCTCATTTTAATCACTATGCAAGTATTCTAGATCTTCTATTAATTAACATAATAGGTTATAATTGGAACACCAACACCAGAACTAGGTTTAGAGTGTGGAAGTGTACTGAACCACTCTATTTGTATCCCAATGTACTTTAAACTCTTGGTGCTGATTGGTTAAAGAGTAAATAAAGAGATTTTTAGATTTGGCAGCATACCTGCAAAGTAACATTTTGATAGCACACTTCTGCACATAGCTACATGATCATTGGTGTGAAAATTAGGGCCGTTGATTAAATGCAGTTTAAGTCACACAATGAACACAAAAAAAATTAATCCCAAATAAAATATTGCAATTACATTGCACAGTTAAACAACAGAATACCAACTAAGATTTATTAAATAGTTTTGGATTTTTTTTTTACAATTTCAAATATATTGATTTCTATTACAACACATAATATAAAGTGGACAGTGCTCACTTTATGTTTTTTATTACTATTCGTACTGTAAAAATGATTAAACAGAGAAACAGTATTTTTCAATTCATCACATACAAGGACTATAAGTGCAATCTCTTTATGGTGAAAGCATAACTCGCAAATGTAGATTTTTTGTTATGAACTGCACTCACAAACAAAACAATGAAAAACTTTAGAGTTCACAAGTCCACTTAGTTCTACTTCTTGTTTAGCTGATCACTAAGACAAACAAGTTTGTTTATATTTATGGGAGATAATGCTGCCTGGTTCTTATTTACAGTGTCACCTGAAAGTGAAAACAAGCATTCATGTGGCACTTTTGTAGCCAGCGTAGCAAGGTTTTTATATGCCAGAGATGTTAAACATTCCAGTCCAGAGGACATTCTTCCATGCTGATGATGCTAGTTAAAAAAAATACATTTGTGACTGAATTCCTTGGGAAAGAATTACATGTCTTCTGTTCTCCCCACATTCTGCCATATATTTTGTGTTATAGCAGTCTTGAATGATGATCCAGCACATGCTCTTTTGAAGAAGGCTTTCACAGCAGATTCCACAAATGCAAAGAAGATGCCAATGTGAGATTTTTCATTATACCTTCAACACTCAATCCAAGGTTTAAGAATCAGATTTGGGAGGACACTTCAGAGAGGGACGAAGTGTGGAACATGCCAGAAGTTTAAAAAAAATTACAACTCCGATGCACAAACTACAAAACCCAAACCACCACCACCAAAAAAAAAATAAAAAATAAAAAATAAAAAAAAATCAATCTTTTTGTGGTAGCATTTGACTTATATGATAAAAATAAACATGTTTGTCATCTCTGGATCATTATCGAGCAGCACCCATGATTACCATTGATGCATGTTCTTGGGAATGGTGGTTGAAGTATGAAGGGACATATGAATCTTCAGTGCAGCCGTCACAAATATTTTGCAACAGTGCCGGACAAATGCCTGTTCTCTCTTTCAAGTTATATTGTAAACAAGAAGCAGGCAGCATTATCTATTGCAAACTGTAACCTAGCTTGTTTGTTTGAGTGATTGACTGAACAAGAAGTAGGACTGAGTGGATTTGCAAGCTCTGTACAAAATTAATCCAGACAACTACAAAAGGATTCTGGAAGTCTGATATATTAGTCCTAGAATGCTAAAGGCCCTTTTTCCTATAAGCTAAGAAACGGTTACCTCAGGTCAATTAGGGACACTTGAAAGCCAGGCATTGGCAGAAGGGAAATAAGCTGCTCCAGGGTAAAAGGATGTGCTCCTTCCCATAGTCAAATCTGAGTGCCTGTTAGAGAAATGACTGATACCCCAGGGCAATCAACAAGATAACACCTTCCCCCAGAGAGAGGTACACAGAGAAGTACCCCCCTAGGTTTTTATTTACGAGACTATTTCATTTTGTTTGGTGGAGGATCACTGCTTAGGTTGACCTTCAGATTTACCCTGAAAATACAAGCCAGGGAGCACAGAGGGGGAAGGAATGCCCCTGCCTGAGTAGAACTCATTATGTAGGCCCACCGTAGCCAGAGGGGAAGCCAGGGGCTCACCTAGACTACACTAGAGTGTTGAAAGAGGATATGCAAATTCAGCAGGAATTTGCATATCTTCTTCCGATCTCGCTTTTGAAAGTGAAAGTAGTTTAGACGCGTCTTTCAGCACCCCCCCCCCCACACACACACACAGTTGAAAAGCTGCTGTTCCTCAAAAAATTAGGTTTATGCAACTTTTCAACAAAAGGGAGAAGGGATTCGCCGAAAAAGCCGTGTCTAAAATACTTTCACTTTTGAAAACTGCTTTCAAAAGTGAGATCGGAAGAAGATATGCAAATTACTGCGGAATATGCATATTCTCTTTCAACACTCTAGCGCAGTCTAGATGAGCCCTTAGGCTGGCAAGAGACAAGAGATGCCTTGTCTTGCTCTAAAGTTGTACAATGTTTTATTTTTGAACAGAAGGCAAGAGGAGGGGGACTATTGGTAAATTTGTAAGTTCAACTTTCATGATTGCACTGCAGTACTTCTATTAGGTGCAGTGAAAAATACTATTCCTTTGTTTTTTACAGTGCAAGTATTTGTAATGAAAACTAAAGTGAACACCATACACTTCGTGTTCTGTGTTATAACTGAACTCAATAGATTTCAAAATATAGAAAAAAAAATTAAATAAATGGTATTCTGTTATTGTTTAACAGTGTGATTAATAGAGGTTAATGTTTTAATCATTAGACAATCCTATTGAAAATTAGTTGCAGGTTTGCATCACCCAGGCCCACTGACAGCATTTCCGGCCTTAGGACAAAACAGTCAACGGTTCTCCCCCATCAGAGTTCCTCTAACATTTTCTATCAAATAACGATTGATCGATAGATCGAGTCCATATGTGTGGAGGAAAATATCTTACAACAAAGGGCAGTTAACAAGGAGCAATGCTTACGATATTTAATATGAAATCAAATAAAAAAGAAAACTAACACTACTCTTGGAGTACATGTATCATCATCCTTTCTAGCAACTCAACTAGTAAACACACCAAAACGCATATTATCCATACATAGCTCAGCTTTAAAATGCTAAGCAAATCTATGAATCAGCTACAAATAGTATTTGCAAGGAGAACATGACTAATACAATATATACTGACACCGGAAAGGAGAGTAAAAGGCATTAATTAAGGCTTGTACAGTTTCTCTGGGGAATATTTAGGATCCATGCTATACAAGAACAAGTGAAAGAGACCTGTAAAAATAGATAAAAGTTCTGGTTTGAAAGTTTCAACTTGTATGTTTCACCAACTCAGAGTAGAAGCCCCAGAACAAATTACAGTAAACTTCCGATAATCCGGCACCTTTAGGACCCAGGGGGTGCCG
>CM057847.1:52860444-52871051 GCA_030068395.1 Apalone spinifera | reverse complement strand
AGATATTTAAGAGCAGGTTGGACAGACACCTGTCAGGGATGATCTAGACCAGTGGCCCTCAACCAGGGGTGGGGCACTCAGCGGGCGCACAGAAATGGGCCAGCAGGCGCCATGCCACCCGCGGGCACCATGTTGGGGACCACTTATCTAGACAGTGCTTGGTCCTGTCATGAGGGCAGGGGACTGGACTCAGTGACCTCTCGAGCTCCCTTCCAGTTCTAAGATTCTTTTTTTTTTTTTTTAGATAAGTGATTTGAACATGCTGTACACACATCTTAATCACTAGCCTCTCTGGCACTCATATGAGAGAAGAAGAACCTTGAAATTTTACTTGGTATATTTTAAGACTGAGAAGCAGGTTTGCTATGTTAAAATGAGACAATTTTTAAACATGAAATATTTTCCTAATTCATATTGCAGTAGACCAAGTCTTGTAAATGCACGATTTCAGCAGAAAAGCTAAAACTATTTTTCTATTTAAAACTAATTTTTAAATAAATAACTTGTATACAAGCATGTTATCTGTAGCAATACTTCTACTTTACCGAGAAAACCATAATCATATTTATCATCCTATTTGTGTTCTGAAGTTTATTTTTTCTAATATATAAACCTAGAGTCCAATTTAATGACAGTCAAAAACACTATCATGTTATAGTTAGCCACAATGCTTTGATGCCCTGGGAAGCATTCACATAAGAAACATCAGGTTCAGCGAATAGTGGATTATGGGAGTAGTTCTCTCTGAACTTCCCAGGAAATATTTAAGACACATTAAAGTTTCCTGTAAGCCTAAAGAAGCAATACATCACCTGAAATAATGGCATCTAGCAGCCAGAATGACTCTATGTGCGGGAAAACGTTTCTTTTCTACAATAAAGGTAACATCACTGTACTCTTCCCCATTCATCAGACCACCGACATTCTCTGACAAAATGTGAACATGGTCAATTTCTCCCACAGCTGTGTAAGGACGGAGTGGGTGACTATTACTCATCTTGATGAAATGATGATATTGGCAGCCTATAGGAAGAAAGCAAAGAAATTTAAGCATTTTAAAAACTGGATACTGAATCTACCTCAGAACAAGTTACAATTACAAAAAAGCTAAAGTAGATTAAATTTAAAGGGACAATAGTTATTTAGCAAGGTTTTTGCTAAATCAGTTACAATAGGAACCTACCCAACTTGCTTCATAATTGTATTTCAATTTGATTTCAGATATCTCCAACTAACTTTTATTCTGCCAATGCATCTGTTCTAAAACAGTAAGACATCATCAAACAAATCAAGTAACTGAATGGAGTGTAAAGCTTCTGCAATACTAAATGAGTCACAAAACACAAATTTAGTTGACTAAGGATGGAGAAATCATTATCTAAGTAAACAGATTTAGTCTAAATACTGAAATCTATGCTAAAGTGTTTTCATCAGTAAACAGTCAGATTATGGGTGTTTGTGACATTCTTACTGGATCTAGATAAACTTTCCAGAACTGAAATAATTAGTGCAGCCCTGCAAATATGCAGAGATCTGCTTTATATCCACAATTGTGGATGCAGATAGCCAAGGCTCATTTTTGCGGACACAGATATGGATACTAATGTTGTATCTACAACAGGGTAGTAAGAGTTCAACTGGTTACCATGTAAGCAGGTGTTTTATCAGCTTGCTTACAAGATAACCAGATAACCAGCCTGAATGGCTGGACCCTGCCAGTGGCCACAGCTAGCACAACCAGAGCAGCCTCCACAGATGTGTTGGGGCCAAGGTAGCTCCCAGGGCCCACAGCTGAGACTGGAGAAGCCCCCCATCCTCCCTCAGCAGCAGGGACAGGGCTGGAGTGAGTAGCGGGGCTGGGTGCAGAACTGGAGCAGCACCTACTGCCTGCAGCCAGGACTGGAGCAGCCTCTCACCCTGCCATGGTGGGGACAGGGCTGGAGCAACCCCCACCGCCCATGGCCAGGACTGGTTCCCGCCACTCAAGTGTGCAGCAGAGACAGGGCCAGAGCAGCCAGGCAGGGCCAGGGCCAGGGCAGCCCCACTTGGCTACCGAGGGCCCAGTGCTGGAGCAGCCCCCACTGCCAGAGCAGCCCTCCACTCCAGCTGCAGCCCATCACACTGCGGGCCAGGGTTGCTTCAGGGTTAACTGGTTAAATCTAGCAATTAACCAGTTAACATTTTAAATGTTAATATCCCTAATCTAGAACCCTGTAAATTTGCAGATATCCACAGTTATCTGCATCTGTGGATGTAGGTGCTGATCATTTTTGCAGATGTGGATGCAGATACCAATTTTGTATCCACATACGGCTCTAATAATTAGTGATTCTTCCAGACTATCATAGGAAGATTATTCAGAGAGAAAAGTTTTACCAGGCAGAGATTCCAGTAAATCCTTGAAAGACTTGGAAACACTCTCCACCAAGTGTATTTTCAGATTGAAGAGGCTTAATGGGAGAAAAGACCTTCTGCTTTTCAACTGCAGAGTCTCAAAGATCTCTTAAGTGGAGAAATAGCATTTACAAAGCATATGTTTAGTTATTTATTTCTCTCTGAGCACACATGTGGGGTATAATTTGAAAAAGCGTTACTTAAACTTCAAATACAGGTTGAACCTCTCTCGTCCAGGATTCCCTGTCCCGTAAAATCAGTGGTCCAGCAAGACCACAGACATTGCTAGATCAGGAAGCTCCAGCCGCAGAGGTTGAGAACAGCTGTGAGCAAAGCAGGTCTGGTCCATGGCAGCCTGCAGAGGCAGTGACTTGTGGGGCAGAAATCTCCAAGAGCAGCTGCCAGCTGCTTCTGGGGGTCCCCAACCCTGGCCTTGTGCATGGCAGCAGTTGCTCCCACAGTTCCCCAACCCCCACTTCACAAGCGGCAGCAGCTGCTCAAGGGGCTTCCTGTGTCCGTCACCCACAGGAAACCCTGGGAGCAGCTGTCGGGGTCAGGGAAACCTGGGAGCAGCTGCCACCGCCCCGTGCACAAGGCTGTTGAAACCCGGGAGCAGCTGCTGCCGCTGTGCACACAGGGCTGGGACAGGGAGCAAAGCCCCTGGAGTGGGCTAGGGGCAGCAGACCTAGACAAGTGAGCTGCAGGAGGTCAGGCTTCCAGGTTCTCCAGAGGGGAGTCGTGGGAAAGCCTGGATGCCTGACCTCCCCTGTCCAACAAATTCCTTTGTTTGGGACCATTCTGCTCCTGAGAGTGCCGGACCAGGGTGGTTCAACCTGTATTACTTGGGGAGAGAAACATACTGTCCACATTAGGGGTGTCAATGGGTAATCAGTTCACCCTTATCCGCAATGCTTACTGGGTAAACTGGTAACCAGGAGTAGCCCACGGCCTGCCGCAGGCAGAGGGCTGCTCCACTTAATTGTTTAACTGGTTAAAGCTAAGGTTTAACATATTAACTGATTAACAAGGATTTTACATCCCTAGTCCACATTTAAACAGAAAATACATGTCTGAAACAGGAACCTATACACTTGATTCTCTGTCCATATACTTTATCTCTGGAACCACAAGCTTAAATAGAACATACAAATAGCCAGGGTTCAACAAACTGCTGTTTCTACTCGCCTGTGGCAAGTAGATTTCAGCCGGTCGCTCCATGCAGCCCATTCACCGGTGCTGTGCGCATGCACAGTGCCGGTCTGGCACATGCGTGGTGCGGGGCTGGTGAGTAGCTCTCGCCGCAGTTTGTTGAGACCTGCAAACAGCCATAAAGGGCACTATGTCCTTGACTTTATTAACACTATTAAAAAGAAATATTAATATTATGCTATTCGTTAAGGTGACGAGGAAGTATGCACAATGAAAAATTCAGCTGAGTTTAAATTTTTTTTTATTTCAGTACCATACAACAAGGGTGGGTAACCTCAGGCCAGGGGGCTGGATCCAGCCCTCGGCTTGCCTAGATCCGGCACCTGAGGCTCAGGGCTCCTCCCGCTCCCACAGTGGGGATTCAATACTGGCACACCAGCTCTGCCTCTCCCCTCCTCCCCCCTATCCTCCCATGATGCTTCCCTGCGATGCTGGAGCACCAACACTAGCTCCCCACTGTGGGGCAAGGAGAGCCCCAAGGTTTGCTAGCCAGAGTCAGGCAAGGCCAGGGCTGGATCCAACCTATGGGCTCAGCCTGGCAGGGGGAGAAAGTGGCTCTGCGCACTGTCATACCCTCTTTCCCTTCCCCTGGCGGAGGAAACTGCAATGCAAAAAAGTGCTGCCTGGAGGAAACTGCAATGCAACAAAGTGCTGCCTGGAGGCTTTTCCCCTGCCCTGCCATAATCACAGCCAATAGAAGCAGCAGATGGCAGCGCCTTGGACTTTCAGGGAACATGGAGTCATGTGCTTCTGTCCCCAGGGAGCTGCACCAAATAACTGACCCCTCCCACCGAGACCTTCCATTCCCAGCACAGTCCTGCACCCTACTTCCAGCCCACATCCCCAATCCCCAGCCCACTCCTGCACCTTCCCACACAGACTCTACCACACCCCAAACCCTCTTCCTGGAAGCTCCCTCCCACACACTGAACCCCTCTCATTTTGGGCCCCTACAAAATCTACTAGCCTGAGACACCTCCCCAGGCTCTAGTGTGTGAGGAGAATGTGGGGAGTGTCTTTCTGCTTGTTGGAGGCTGATGAAGTGGGTTGTTTTTTGTTTGTTTGGTTGATTGGTTTGGGTTTTTTTGCTTCTCACTTTTGTGAGGCCCCCCAACTCAAAAGTTTCTCCACTCCTGTCACAGAGGCTCTGAGAACAAGGCCTCACTGTGGTAGATACTGTATACAGAAAGAGAATTCCTGCCCCCGAAAGCTTAAATCTAGATAAGGCAGAAGGGGTCAAAGAGGAAAAAGCAGAAGAGAGAAGAGGTGACTGGCCCAAGGACACACAAGAAGGCTGGAAAGAAAGGGGAACAGAACCCAGGTCTCTCCATTGTGCTTATTACTTAAGATAGGTAGGCATTCTTGGTCAAACCCACCACAAGTACAAGCAAAAACAACTCCAATGATCCCAGATGAATCACACCCTCCTCTGCAAAGAATGAATTTGGGACTCTGAGCCTTTTCTTACATGTGTGATCCTATATGTCCCCTCCATGATACATCTGAAGGTATCAAGAATAATAAACCAAAACCACAAAAATAATGTTCTCTATATAGTAGATTTTTCTTTTATCTACAGAAAGATTGTAGACAAATTAATCTTTAGGAAAAATCAGATGCATTTTATCATGTAATACCTTTTTACAAAAAGAACAAATACAAATGTAGAAATTATAATATATTACCTAGTGGCAGATGTAGAACCTATATACTCATCAGGACTTCCATATCCTACATTTTCCGGAGTTCCTGCTATTGATTCTTCAAGAGTACAGCCAGAACTCGTATAGTTCCCTGCTATTTTCTCAATCCCTTGGAGGCTGGGAGCTTCAAACATGGCAGAATATTAGCTATCTTTTTCTAATCTATTTAATATATTATAGCTGATAAATAGAGAGAGAGAGTAGTATATAATGGAGTACTATTACCATCCTCCTTGACTTTTGAGATGAATGTGTGGAGGGATATGACCAAACACAAAGGGTTAATTCTTCAAGGTCTGTCTGAAATCTACATGACAGAAAAGATTCATCTGGTTCTCCTATAACTCTATTTCCAATAGCTGTGGATGCTGCCTATCTTGGCACCTGAGTGGCTTACGGACAAATAGCCTTCATCTCAAGTCAAAACAGAGGAAAAGCCTCTGGATTAGCAAATTATAGTTTGTACTCCCCCAAGAATCAATGTAGAGCATTGATACACTGAGGCTCACAATTCACAAGTAGCCCTTTAATGAGTCTTCTGCAGCTCTTTGCAGCACGATATTAAAACACTATGATTTATTATCCAAGATGAAGGAAAAAAACCCACACTTGGTGGAATTCTCATTTTAATTTTTTTAAGTAAAACTGTTTAACGAAAAAATTGTAACAATTTGGTTTTAAGAAATCCCAAATAAAAATTAACTTCATAAAAATAACATTGTATTTTTGAAAAATAGAATAGTTTAAATAAAGCATGAATATTTTCCTTATATTT
Source organism: Apalone spinifera (assembly GCA_030068395.1). Lineage (NCBI taxonomy): Eukaryota > Metazoa > Chordata > Testudines > Trionychidae > Apalone > Apalone spinifera. The sequence goes on along the minus strand of CM057847.1, from coordinate 52,864,970 downwards.
AAAAAAAAAACCCTTAGTTGAGTTACAGATCTGAGCAACACTGGGTAAATCTGCAAGTATATCTATATCTATATACACTCACACTCCAAAATATTTCCCATCATATTGTTTTGAGAGCAAGGGAGAAAGCACACATGCTATACTAAATGCAACAATGAACATGTGATGCAATGTGAGTGAGTCGTCAAGTAGATGATTAACCAAGAAGCCTAGACTTATTGGTAGTTGGTTAATCGCATTTCCCCTGTATCAGGCAGCAAGGTGGGGGGAGATCAGGAGACAGTGCTAGGGGGAGCCAGCTTAAAAACTGGTTCCCCCCAGCATCAGCTCCGCAGTGCCACCTGTCCCGTCCCCCTCCTCCCCACTGCTGCCTCTGGGGGGAGGCTGCCGCGAAGCAGCCTCTGCCCGTGGCGGGCCCTGACTTGCTCTGGGCAGAGCAGCTGCAGCCTCTGTCTATGGGGGGGGGGGGGGGGGGGGGGTCCAAGCTCCTTGCAGACAGGGGCTGCTGCCAGAAACAGAGGCAGCAGAATGGGGTGGCAGAGGCTCTCTACAAGCGAGGCCAAGCACACTGGCTGCCAGGCCTGCTTCCGGGGACTACAGAATAGTCGACTAACTGCAAAGAATTCATGCGGTTAGTCGACTATTCTATTACCAACTACCTAATATCCCTATTCTACATTACAGTGTCTCTTCTGACTGCTAATTTGGCTCCGAACCACTGAGGTCCGAGTATCACTGGTGTATAGGAAGATAAGTAAAATCTGGATTTGGGAGTATTTCTGGGAGCCTTCACCATTTAGCCAATAAAATGGGATTTGCCCTCTGAAAGGCATGATGTTTGGTAGTTAAGAGTATGGTCTACAACCATGTTGATTGCTGGAGATGTAGAATTCCAAGAAATGGATGGGTTACTGATGTGGGAGCTTTTCAAATTCTTTAGCAACAGAAAGGGTTGAGATGACTAGTAACTTGGTATAAATCCAAGTATTGGGGATGCAGAATTTATCTTTCAACCTTGAGTAGGGCACTGTAAGATACTGAAGCTGGCTTGAATTAGAGGTTCTGGTCATATTCGGTGCATAATTCATTTTGAATTAGGCCAAGTACAGCCATTATTTAATCATAAATGGCATTGCCTGATTGTACCTGCATTGCAGAGACACTTCAGAAAGTTTCCAATGATGCTATATTAGCTGATCTCTGTCCTGCTTGTTGCTCCATTAAGTATAAATCCAGGCAGGGTCAAGGACAGTGTGTTCCTCATATTTTTTAAATTTTAAAAAGTCACAGGAGGTGACTCATCTCTGAAAATAAATTTAAATGTACCCTTATATTAAATTAATATAGAAACCAAGGTGATATACAGGCGACCATACAACTCTAAGATTTTTTTCAAGGTGATTCAGTTTTGCATTACAACCATCAAAACTAACAGGAGATGTTTGTGCCAAGGATGACTCAGATGTGCAATTCTGCAATATCAGTACTTGCACAACAGCTATAAGAGTACTCCATGCAGTTTCAGGAACAAACTGTACTGGTCAGCACATTTTTGATATTCAGAATTGGTCTGGAAACTAAGAACAGCCATACTAGTCAAACGTAAATGTCCATCTAGTTCAGTATCCTCTCTTCTGACAGTGGCCAATGCCACATGCCTCAAAGAGAAAGAACAGAACAGGACAATCACTAAGTGATCCATTCCCAGTAATCCAGTCCCAGTGTTCACCAGTCAGAGGGTTAGGGATATCCAGAGCATCTATAATCCATGAATTTATCAAATTCTTCTTTGAATCCAGTTATAGTTTTGGCCATCACAACACTCCTTGGCAACAAGTTCCATAAGTTGACTGTGAACTATGTGAACTTCCTTTTGTTTTATGACTGCTGCTTATAGATCCATTGGATGAGCTCTGGTTCTTCTGTTACATGAAGGGGTAAATAACTCTTCCTTATTCACTTTCTCCATACTCTTCACAAATGTCTATCATATCCCCCCTTAGTCATCTCTTCTCCAACCTGAACAGTCCTAGTATTTTTAATCTCTCCTCTTACGGAAGCTGTTCCATACCCCTAATAATTTTTGTTGTCCTTCTCTGTAGCTTTTCCAATTCTAATATATCATTGAGATGAGGTGATCAGATCTGCAGCAGTATTCAAGGTGTGGGCACACCATGGATTTATATAATGACATGATATTTACCATCTTATTTATCCTTTTCCTTATGGCTTCTGACATGGTTAGCTTTTTTGACTGCTGCTGCACACCAAGCCGATGTTTTCACAGAATTAAACATGATTACTATATAGTCTCTTTCTTGAATGGTAAGAGTTAATTTAGACGCCCCACCATTTTATATGTCTAGTTAGGATTATTTTTTCCAATGTGCATTACTTTGCATTTATCAACATTAAAATTAATCTGCTATTTTGTTACTCAGTTCTGTGAGATCCCTTTCTAGCTCTTCTGCTTCAGGCTTAAATAACTTGAGCTATTTTATATCATCTGAAAAATTTGCTAGATCACTTTTTCCAGATAATTTATGAATGTTATACATTTCTGATCCCTCAACAAATCCCTGGGTGATCATGCTATTTCTCTATCTTCACTATGACAACTATTTAATTCTACCTTTTATTTTCTGTCTCTTAACTAGTTAATGCTCCATGAAGGGTATGTCTAGACTACATGCCTCTTTCGCCAGAGGCATGTAAATTAGACTACCCGACATAGTCAATGAAGCTGGGATTTAAATATCTCCGGCTTCATTAAAATAAAAATGGCTGCCACGCTATGCCGGATCAGCTGATTTGACTGCCGCGCTGTGCCGACAATCAGCTGATCCGGCATAGCGTGGCAGCCATTTTTATTTTAATGAAGCCGGAGATATTTAAATCCCCGCTTCATTTACTATGTCAGGTAGTCTAATTTACATGCCTCTGGCGACAGAGGCATGTAGTCTCGACATACCCAAAAAGACCTTACCTCTCTTACCCCATGAGTGCTTACTTTTCATAAGAGCCTTCAGTAAGGGATCTTGATCCAAAGCTTTCGCTATATCCTCTCGCTCCCACTTAGCCACGTTTGACACTCTCAAAGAACCCTAATAGGTTGGCGAGGCATAATGTCCTTTTACAAATGTCGGGACTAAATTTTCTCCAACAAATCATGCTCATCCATAAGTCTGAATTCTGTTCTTCACTATAGTGTCAACCAGTTTGTCTACTATTGAAGTTAGGCTTATCAACATGCATGCTGGATTAAAAAAAAAATCAATGATTTTTTAAATAATAAAAATTGGATTTTTTGTATTTAAATCATTTCTCCCTTAAAAATCCTACCTAAAGATAGTTTTAATTAAGATATCTTTGAGCAACAATGTATCTCATCATGGAATAGGGATTATAAATTCTAATTTTATTCATGCAATGTTTAAGAAAAGTTTTGTAAATGAGTTCCAATGGATTAGGAACCCAACCTTACAGGGTTCCAGAGGCTCGTGTATAGATTACTTGGGTTAATCTTTCTATCTATCCAATGGGACTCAGTGTTCAGTCTAGAAGATACCATTAGAGATGCTTAGTTTTGCAGTTCTCAAACTGTGGATGAGTCTCCAGAGACAACATGCTTGTAAACAACAAAAAGTTTAAATAAATAAATAAATAAATAAATATACAGAGGTGAGAAATAACAGACCTCAACCCTACTGTCCCTCTGCAAATTTGTATACACAGAGTCAATCCCTTACTCTCTCTAAGTGCAAAGTTTCAAAAAGTTTAATGAATAGAAGATTGTTAGAGGCAGAATAGATCCTAAATAGTGATTTAAATCATGATTTAAATCAATTTGATTTAAATCAAATCCACCTTGCTAATGTGTGAATGCCAGGATTATCTCTGGAGCCTTTTAAAAAGCCAGCATTATATTAGTTATCCTTCAGTCATCTTGTACATAAGCTAAGTTAAGGAAAGGGTTACATACCATAGGTAGTAGTTTTGCAATTTCATATCTGAATTCTTTCAGAACGTGTGGGTGAATACCATCTGATCCTGGTGATTTATTACTATTCAATTTATCAGTTTGTTCCAAAAGCTCCTCTACTGACAGCTTAATTTGGGACAGTTCCTCACAACTGTCACCTAAAAAAAATAGCTAAAGTGCATGGGCGCCCGGTGGCTTAGGTGGGGGAAGGCTCTGCCTTCCCAAACTGCAAGCCTGGCCTCACCTATGCTCCGCCCCCAAGAATGCCCGCTCTGGGGTGCAGGCTCTGGGCTGGGGCTGAGGGGTTTGGGATGTCAGAGGGGGGCTCCTGGTTTGAGAATCATAGGGCTGGTAGAGACCTCAGGTCGGGGCAAAGAATGTGAGTCTTGGGGCACAGGAGCATGCTTATGAGTAATGGGGGTGCTCAAGGTGGGGCAGGGAGTTGGGGCTCAGGCTTACCTAGGTGATGCCCTGTTTGGGCCAATGGAGAGGAACACCCCACCAACCATGGCAGCTTCAGAGCTTGGGGAAACATCTTTCCTCC
>CM057847.1:52831685-52846009 GCA_030068395.1 Apalone spinifera | reverse complement strand
TTTTTGCGGAAAAGCAGATGATTTCCGCAAAAACTGGCCAGTCTAGACGCAGCCATATTGCCTGGGTATGTGTCTTCTTACAACAGGATGCAGAAATTAGGGATGTGAATGGTTAATTGGTAAGCCTCACCTGTTACGGCTACTGCCTGCCTCAGACGGGCTGCTCCAGCCTGGACAGAACAGCCACTGCCTATGGCAGAGGGGATGGAGGGGGTACGGGAGGATAGGGGAAGGCATGCACTGGGGCAGCCAAATGGTAGGCTGGAACAACTCACCCACCCACCCACCCTCCTCTTTTATCAGTTAACTGGTTAAACATAATGTTTAACCAGTTATTTAAAAATGGGATTTTACATCCTTAGCAGAAATAAAATTTCTAGACACCATTAATGACTACTTGGAGCAGCTAATCCTGGAACTCACAAGGGGAGACCCCAATTTTAATTTAGTTCTAAAGTGAAATGAAGCACAGAATATGGTCTAGTATCCAGCTTGTATTTGGCTATTAAAATGTAACATCCTCATACAGGAGAAAATACCAATGCCACCATAGCATTTAACTTCAAAAACGGGAACTACAAAAAATGAGGAAATTAGTTTATTTATAATGTACATAGGAAGCTAGTTAAATGGAACAGACACAGTAATGAAAGGCCTCCCCAAGCTTCATGGAAACTACTTTAATAAACTATAATACCAACTCAAACAACGTATACTTTTTATTATTATTATTTGGGGTTGAGGAACAAAAAAATGTCACCATGGCTAAACAGCAGTCATTCACTACTTCCTACACATTGCCCTGAGTCCTAGTGCTTCATAGCAGGAGGCAATTAATGACCTTGCATACTTAGAAGCCCCAGAGTGGACTTCCCAACTCCAAACTGATTTGCCGTTATGGGTAGTAGTCTGGCATTGCCACCTTCTACACAACAATCACCATTCATTGCTCTAGTTAGGCCAGCTCTCATTTTGGTATCCTTGTGCTAGAGAGCAAGAGGGAGCTCCCTACAGTTCCAAGAAGGTGGCTCTGCAGAGCCAAAAGTTCAACAGCCACTGCTCATTATCCCAGTCCACCTAATGATGTGATTCCACCACTCAGTGCTTCTCATACCATAACTGATAATCCACCACTTGGAGCTGCTCCATGAGTGCCAAAAAGCAATCTTGAATTGTTTTTCTCCAGGGCACATAGCAGGGCTGATACCACAGTCATTATCTGATTAGCAGCTCATAGAATAATGCAGCTGATCTTGCAGTGTGTTCATAATGCTCATCATAATACTGGAAAGCAGGGCAGGATTTATGCTTTGAGCTGTAGTTTCCAAAACTTACTTGGAAGACCACAGAATGATGAGACAGAAAACAGCATCATGGGATGGTATACCTGTCTTCAGAGGATACTGTAAACCCTTCTCAAAACACAGGGGCAGCTAATGCATAGTGGGATAGGTACCCAGAGCACACTGCTCTCTTTCAATGTAAGAGTACAACTGTGGATGTGTTCCACCAGAAGAAGCATTGTGTGAATGTGCAAAAGTGGTTTAGTTACAGCAGTGATGACTGTCAACTTGAATAAATTTTGTAGTATAGACATGGCCTTAGTAGGTAGTGAAATACTGTATGGCATACAGCTTTAGAGAAGGATTTTGAAAGTTTTGCAGACACTTTATTTAGAAATAAATACTTTTATTTGATGCCACAGGGCTATCCAATGTAGTAGTCACAACATTCAGGGCTGTTCAGTGCCAACAGTAATTATAAGGTGCTTCTAGAAATGCACTAAATACCAAGATGGTTTTGTTGATTTGAAGGGTGAGGGAAAGTATTTCAGTGTTAATGAAACTTTAACCATGAAACTAGCTCACGTGCAGGATTTGTAAATGTGAAGTGTTTTCCTGTTATTTACAACTTCAGTGTAACTGCAACCACTAGTTTTTATATTTTAAAAGGAAGGCAGCTGTGTCATAACACTAGGTATTTACTGTTTCACAAACTATTAGGAATTTGGTTAACCAGACTTTTATATCAAGCTGCAATTTGATATATAAAACATTTCAAATGCACTATATTTTGCAGAAGCTTGGACATCACATACAAGGGATATGTCTGCCAGCTCTCAGCCAGTCAATAGGGAATCATGGCATTTTCAGCTACTCTTTAGTTGTAAGCTAGTTGCTGTACAACACCTTGATTTTCAGGATAGGTGTTCAGCTCTTAGAGTCTCGCTTTTGAAAGCGAGTGAGAAGTCTGCTGCCCTTCTCTGCCTAACTGCCATAGGTACTCAAATGCAATGCAAGTTGAATTCTGTTGGACTCAATGTGGCACTGCCATTAAGTTTCTAGCCTCAAAGCAGCTTGAATGCCTAAGTTGCTCCTGAAAGTCTACTGCTTACTGACATAACTACACACACAATCCCAATCCTGCTTCCATTAGACTTCAATTGGAATTTTGCCATTAACTTTAATGAGAGCAAGATGTGGCCCAAAAAACTAGTTATAAATGTTTTATCCCTTCCCCACATTTAAACAAACAAAATATACTGTTACTAGTAGTAGACCTAAGATACAGCTATCTTCCTACTCACATATTCCACCCCATCATACCAGGTCTCAGGCTGGTTAAAGTATTATAATGTGCAGCCAACATTTCAATAACTCAAATCAGTCCTGAATGGGTGAATAAACTAATGTTTGCATAAATGATGAATCTGCATGAGTGCACTTTTAGCACACAGATGGTATTGTGCTCTCCTAATTAGAAACAGGAAGAAGTGGCATCATAGAAAAGAAAGCTAAAGAATGCAAAGGTTTATCCAAACAAGATCAGGTGCTAATAGAAAATTGCTAAAGAACTACTTGTGGGCAAGGTTAATTTCTCACAATTAAGTATGTGTCTCATGAATATTAGAGTATGCTATAGGTTTTCAGCCTCCTGGAGAATTTTCCTGTTGTATCATTAGTAACTGTAAACCTAGATGAGGGTCACCATGTGGTTAGGATTCAAAATTTCAATCCAGTAGCCATCAGGATCCTGAATAAATGCAAGTCCTTTCATTTTACCTACAACAGAAAGATACATATTTACAGATATAGTTAAAAACTATCTTAATAGTCCATGTATAAATCTTAATTTTTAAAGGCTAAGTCAGACAGTTTATCTTTCAAGATTTCCTGTTCTCTTTACATGGCAGACAGACCAGGCATTTCAAATAACGGGTTCAAGGTCATATTGATCCTTGCTGTCAGTGATGAAATTTCAGACTTTTAAAGACAGGTCATGGAAGCAGTTTATATGATTAACATGTGCTTTAAAACTATGGCGTGGATAATATTTCTGCAAGTTTGCACATTATATCATACTTAACATGACTGAAGTGATACTAGAACCTTGTATGTTCTAGTTCAGCCTAACTACAAAAGTTGGAAGCCAATTTATAAAACCGCCACTTCAAAATTGCTTTTTACTGCATTACTATGTCATCAGCTGAATGTGAAGTCCAAACACTGTGGCTACATCTACACTACATGCTTCTTGCGCAAGAAGCCTTTTGCGCAAGAGTTTTTGTGCAAGAGCACATCCACACCTCAAAGCACATCACAAAAGCGATGTGCTTTTGCGCAAGAGAGCATCCACACTGCATGGACACTCTTGTGCAAGAAAGCTCTGATGGCCATTCTGTGAATAGCCATCAGAGCACCTGTGCTTTTTCTCCTCTGGAACGTCCACACTTGCCTTTTTGTGCAAGAACTCTTGTGCAAAAGGGAGTTATGCCTCATCGAAGGAGGTTTACTTATGGCAGAAAAAGCCCTCTGTTCTGCCATCTTACTCTTGATTTCCTTGCGCAAAAGTGCATTTGAAGTGTGGACGCTCCATGGAGTTTTGCGCAAAAACCTGGCAGTGTAGACGTAGCCACTGTTCCTGGTGGGTGTTGTTTTACTGTGCTTTTGTTTGTTTAAAAAAAAAAATCAAAACATTCAGCTCACATCTTTTTCCCAGGCTTGGCTGATCCTACGGTTTCCTCCTGAGGACTATTCAACTCACATCCAGAGGTTTTGTTTAAATGGCAGATGTAAAGCACTGGCTCTTACAGCACTTCTCACAGAGCGCAGCAGGAAAACCACTGTTGTGTGTCCACACTGTGCTCTTTGTGACAGTGAAATGTACCTACATTATCTGCTCTTGCAACACCACAGCTTAGTATGCAGCTCTGTTTGGAATGTTCCTGTTCTTCCTGCACTAGCAACACAGCACTAGGCAGATTGCTGCTGCAGGGGGAGGGGAACAGATCACTGTGCAGCTTTGGCATTCTTCAGCTTTGAAACCTCAGAGCTACTCATGAGATATATACCCATAGTGCATTGCTGACGTTATCAATGTTGTTCCCTCTTTCATCAGATCATGTCCACACTAGGGGCACCAAGCGTGAAGACCCTCTAGCAATTTGTTTTGATAACTTTTGAATGTCAGCATAAGTTTTATTGACAAAACTTGGCAATGTCAACAAGGTCACAGTGGGTTTTTTTTTTGGGGGGGGGGGGGGGGGGGGGGGGAGAGGGAGAGAAGGGTACATCAGCATGCTGTCTTGTAAGTTCAGACAGCAGTAAGCAACAACCTGTCTTACAGCAGGGCAAGAGGGAACCCCCAAAATAAGCCTCCATATGTTCCTCCTCCATGGCTTTTTGTACAGATCTTTATTCCCTGCTCTCACACAAAGACACTGCCTCTGTGTTCAACAGCACAAGCATTTGACCTGAATGGTTCACGCTGTGTCCCAGAGCTGATCAGCACGTCATGCGGGCTGTTCAAACAGAGCTCCAAAAAGGAGGTTCGTGCATGCCTGCAGGACAGCCAACAGAGTTCAATACAATGAGCAAAGTGGCCACTGGCAAGATTGAGACATTTCTGGAGGCCAATTATAATACAGCAAACAACTGAAGTATCCACGTTGGCACTGCAGTGCTGTATGCACTGCACAGAAAGCTCTACACTTCTTGTTCAGGTGGTTGACCAAGAGCATAGCAACTGTGGAATTAGTGCAAACTAAACACATTGCCAGTGTAGACATCTCAAGAGTGTTACTGTGCTGGGAACTGATTTACTGTAGTCTAACTTGCCAGTCTAGTCAAGACAACAGTCTCCCTTATCCCATTTCTAACTGTCCAGGTGGCAGTATTGAGTCACCTGTCTCCCAAGTCAGCAGCACTCACTTAACTGAAACTTTCCACCTTGTTAGCAGATATTGATGCTCCTAGGAGAGGGTTAAGTACTGCCAGCATGTTCTATACTTTATGAGCAAAGTTAGTTGCTATTTACTTTGACAGAGAGATTGAACTAGAAAAAAGAATTTCGAAGGAGACCACAAATAACCTTGCTCCTATACAATCCATCAGGGTGTTTAAAAAGTTGATACTCACGAGTCCCAACTTCTGCACTGACGTTATTCCAAAATAACAGTCCACATCTACACAGCAAGCAGTTATTTCAACATTATGTTGAAATAACGTCGAGCTGGAGGACTTCTTACTCCAACTCCTGTAACCCTCATTTTACAAGGATTAAGGGAACAGAGGAAGAATGCTCTAACTCAGACTTTTGCTGTGTAGACAGCTTATTTCAGCTTTTGGTGCTATTTCGACTGGAGTACTCAACTAACATAGCTCAAGTTGCATAGCTTATTTCGCCTTTAGCCCTGCCGTGTAGACGTACCCTCTGCATGATATCGAAGCAGCACTAATATAGGTGCAGGTCTGTTTCTTTCTATGGTGGGCAAAAAGTGGGAATATGACTGAAAACTGTTCTATGAGGTTTCCTACCTGAACTGGAGTGTAACAGTGCTCCAATATAGGGACCCATTTTCCCGCCTGTTGGAAGGATGCTGTCGTGACAAACTTTTTCATGAAAGGCAGGAGCAACTTATAGGAGAGAGTTATCAAGCAATAGTGAGGTCTGCATTGCAGCTATGAGGTTCCTTCATACAGAGTGTTTAATAATACAGATTTTTCTCAATTCCCTGCCAAATTTGTTTTGGATGTAGTTTTTAAAAAGCACCATATTGTTCTGGGATCTATGTTGAGAGGGAATCTTGTTGAATATTTTAAAACTTTCTCCACTGCATGAAAGTGCAAAATATTATACAATTCAGAAACAAAAACACAAACTCTTCAATGGTTTTATTCTATACCACAACAGCTAAAATTAGTAATGATAAATTTTCTGAATTTTTTTTATTCAACAGTACAAAGGTGGTGGTGGTGGGGGGGAAACCAGAAAGAGGACTACAGTTAGCCAAATTTGGTTCAGTCTGTAGTTTTGGTTACATTGATAGATTATCGATAGGGCCCGACCAGATTCATGCCAATGATACACATCACACACCACGAAATCAGACCTCTCCCATAAAAATCTAGCTCCAACCAGGGACTCCTACCATTCACCAGCCTCCAGCTGCTATTTCCAGCCAGGATGGGGAGGGACAGGAATTCCACTTTCCCTGCATGGATATACATAGGGGACAGGGAGCAGTAGAGGGGAGATCAAACAACTCCAGGTACATCACCTGGCTGCTTGCCTTCTGAGCTCAGCTCAGATAGCAACAGAAGTAAGTGTGGCAATTTTGCAACACTCCTTCCACTCCCCAACAGCTTTATGACTCCCTTTTGAGGCAGAATCTTCATGGTTACATCTCCATGATATTTTGGCTATAAATATGAGAAACCATGAAACTGACTATTTAAAAAAATCCTCTGCCCATGAAATTGTCTAAAATGGGCCAGGAATTTAGTCGGCCCCAATTATCTAGAACTGATGTAGCAGAAAGTATTCAGAATGATAGAAGGAATCAAGTTTATATTACCAATATCACCTAGCCTCCTCCCCATATCATACATGAAAAAGATGAATTCACAGTTTAGGAAACAATATATAAAAATGATAAAATGACTTGAAGACTTACCATCATCTGGTCTCTTCACAAATTTCACTCCCAACTCTTCAAACCTCTTACAAGCTGCAGATACATCAGGGACTGCAATTCCAATGTGACCTGTACAACAAACATTAAGCAGAGGCAAAGAACACAACACATACATGAGCAAAAATGACAACAAATGGATTTTGTTGCTATAACAATAATATGACAGGCACTTCACCCTATGCAAGCAGCTTCCAAGTTGCATTAAGCTAGATCATCTAAAGTGTGTTAAAAATCAGTTTACTCAAGGAAAGCCCTGCTTTCATTTCTGGAAAAAGTGTATTAAGGGTACTATTTTTGACTTTTTCTTCCTCCAATAAACTAGTTACTTGAGAGGGTTGCAAAATTTAAAATGTTTCACAGAATATTCTAGTGAAATAGCCATACACACAATAGAACCAGATTGAAAGAAAGATTAAATTGAAAGGTAAAAAAGCAGAAAAGAAAGCATTCCTAAAAACAGTAAGACCAAGTATCAGGAAGTCTTATGTATTTACTAGATAGGATAGCGATTTAAACATTAAGGGCACATTTTCCACTCATCGACATTCTGGCATTTGATTTACTAGATCTAGTATAGACCTATAAATCAAATGATAAGGGCAGCTCTAGCTGGTGTCTGTACTCCTCGGAGCGTTTGCTCGTCGGCCTCCTGCAGTGGGGACGGCGCAAAGCTCTGCTTAAGGCAAGCTAACTCCAGCTACATATTCTACATCGCTGGAGTTGTTTACCTTAAGCTGATCTTCCAGGTTCAGGGATCAGTTCAGGAATCAAAAAGTCTACTCTGAAACATGTATTTGATAAAATGAAACCAGTGATCTTTCAGGCATTCAGAATACTAAGTCACAGAATTCCTCTGCACACAAGGGACAAATCGTGCTCTCACTCATGTCTGAGCAAAACTCAACTTTATATTTAAAAAAAATAGTCTAATAAATTACACATTGAGTTTCCACTGAGTCTCAATCACTTCTCTTTAACTAGGTCTAAACTCTGGGAGTACCCAGAGATTATGTACAGGTTGGACCTCCCTGGTTTGGCACCTTCAGGAACTGACCCATCCCAAATGAGGGGAATTTGCCAGATCAGGGGAGGTCCCCTGCCTACTATCCCTCTCTGTGGCTGGCTCTGCTCAAGCCCCACTGACTCTGGTCAGGCACAGTGAGCTGGCTGGGGCTCCCCAAGATGGGACTCACTGGTGGCCCTACTGCTGCCATGACCCACCAGGGGTCCCCAGGGATGAAGCTTACCAGCCCCACTGTTGTGCTGCCTGGTTGGGGCTCCTCAGGGACAGGACTGGTGGATCCCCCTGCTGCCTGGGAAAGGAGTCCCCGACCACTGCTGGCAGGGTTCTCCACTGCTGGACTCCCAGCCAGCTCATACTCCCCAGTGCCAGGACTCTCTGGTCCAGCAACATCTGTGGCCCAGAAGATTCCTATTCCAGAGAGTCCTGGTGGAGGGCCAGCGGTAGGAGTGTAGCAGGTCAGTGGCAGAGGCAGAGCCAGCAGCAGGAGAGCTGACAACCCTGCTGTAGCGACAAGCCCAACTCAAACCATGTTTGGGGCAGAAGCCAGCCAGGGGGACTGACGGGGAAGGGGTAGAGGATGGAAGAAATTACCTCCCCTGCTCCAGCAAAATCCCTTGTCCAGGACCAGTCAAGTCCCTAGGGTGCCAGATCATGGAGGTCCAACCTGTACTTTTATTTAATCTAATTCACAATGCTGAGTCACTATTAGCATTTTTATTGCATAGCTATAACAAAGTGTTTAAAATGTACCAGTATCCTGTATACTTAATTTATTGCTCTATTTTCTCAATTCGATTGTCTAAAGAATTATTAATCTTCTTTTCAGTCTCTGATTTTCTATGATTGCAGGGCGTAACTTAAATTAAATTAATGGAGATTGCCTATCTCCTAGAACTGGAAGGGACCTTGAAAGGTCATCAAGTCCAGTCCCCTGCCTTCACAGCAGGACCAAGTACCATCCCTGACAAATTTTTGCCCCAAATCCCTAAACGGCCTCCGCAAGGATTGAACTCACAACCCTGGGTTTAGCAGGCCAATGCTCAAACCAATGAACATAGTCCCTACAGCCTGTGTAGGGGTAGGGCAGCCGGGAGGCTATCTGAGAAATGTGCTGGGTTGCTGGCTGGGAATCATCCTGATAAGTTTCTTGGACAAAGCCCGCCTCTGGCACGCCAGCCTCTCCCTACTCCCAATCCTTTGCCCACTTCTCTATCCCACATAAGCCAAAACCTCTGCCCCCTTCCTGAACCTAAAGCTTACCAAATCCACGAGGGTCTGAATTGCCATTGTGGTAAGACTGATTATCATCATTTTCAGTGCCCCAATTACTACAAAAGAAAGGGGGGGGGGGGGGGAAGACATAGTTAATACTTAAAGAGCAGCATGTAGTCTTAATAAATAAATAAATAAATAAATAAATAAATAAATCCAAGAATATTTAGAAATATATTGAATTATCCACAGCAAAGAATACACGGCAGCCTAGATCCCTACAGGTCAGGGACAGATGTCCTCATTCATAGAATAATGCATGGGATAATGGTCTGATACAGTTACAGCACTTGGATATTACAGAGATGGACGAATTCAAAATGCATCTATAGATGGAATTCAGTATGCATTTCCCTGGGGTTTGCAATGTGATCGTCTTCTGCAGAAGGATATAGTGTATACTTCCATGCGCTCATTGTGACATTTTACAATGTTCTGTTTTGCCTCATCTACAAGATAAATTTCAGATAAATAGGTCTTTAAAAAGAAAATGTAGCTAACTAGGCACTTATTATGGAGATGGAAACCTTACATCAGAGGCGTTACTTATATTGTTATCCTGGCAAGCATGGTCATATACTCCAATTTCACAATGCTTGGTTAGACTTAGATGGCTTTCAGATATTAATTCAACATAATATTTTTGGACTTTGTGCAACACATGAACTAACAGGTAGGAATATGTACACTTGTATCAAAACAGTATTCTATATTACTGATGTACTTTAAGACTACACTGTTGGGGCCCCATTGTATAAGTGTATCCAAACACACATGAAGAGACAGATCCTATACCAAAGAGTTAAACAGTCATAATAGGTGATTCAGAAGATAGAAATGGGGAAATAATAATATAGGAGGGCATACAATTATTCAGCTCTTTCATTTGCAAGTCTTTTGGCTCAATTCAAGAACAAGCTACAGGATGTTTTGTAAGTTTCTTTCTTCTGGCTCACTAAAATGGAATTCCTGATTGCTTCCTATTATTCATTAGGTCTCTTAATCTTCCACCACAAGTACATTTAAATACATTAAGGCCTTTTTTGCCCTGCCCTCTCTCCACCATTCAACCCTACGGTACCCTCAGCCATTCTTTCAGTCATTACAATCCTCCTTCCCAGAATAAAATCAGTTCTCTAGCATATTTGCAAATTGTTGGTGATGTCATAGGCTGGCAGTAACAGTTCTGGGACCCTGAAGGTGTATTACATACACCAGGAGGCAGGTACACTAAACCCAGCTTGCTTCCCCACTCCTGCTCTGGCAGTAGAAGTAGTGACTAGACTCTATTCCTCTCAGGAATTAAAACAACTCTGGGAGGGTAGAGATGAGGCTCTAACCTCATATAGATGAGAAGGAAGGGGTGCTTCTGTTGAGTTTGTGTGGAGGGAAGAGGACCCTGAAATAGCACTAAGAGCGAGAATAGGTTTGTATTATGAAGTTTGCATACTTAGCACTACTTAAGTTACCGTAACACCTAACATCACCAGCTGTCAAAAAATTTAGGATACATTGTTTCCAAAATGCATGGAGTCTAGGGGACACTTGAAGACATTATGAATATTAATATTGTAAAACAGAAATTAATTATTCCAAACGTGTCATGTAAAGTATATGCAAAAATTATAATCTGCCAAAGATGTTAATCTCTGTTACGTTTTATCACCTTTGTATTTTGGGTTGTGGATATGTATATGTCTGTATTACAAAACTTGTGCAATGCTTCTGGGTGACACCCACAAAGTTTGGTAATGCATTGCCAAGCGTACTCAATGGCTCATCAGGTATCTAACTGACCCACTGAGAGAAGGCAGGGGATACACTTCACGGCTCAGCCAGGCATGGTAGAGGCATACCTATGGACAAAACTCTAAGGTTTCCTGCATCTTCTCCATTTTGTCTTAATTCCTGCTTCCTACCTCTGGAGTAACCTTTCTTTCTACAAGAAGCTCTGAATTAAGGATTGAATGACCCATCCAAATTGTGGATGTGTTCCAGAGGGACTTTCAAGCCAGCAAGCTCACCAGTACTGCTAGGTAGGGCTGTCTCCTGGAGGGTGTGGGGCCTGGGACAACCCACACCACTTCTTCCCACTTCAGCTCCACCCCTTACCCCAAGCCCAGCCCCTCCTCTGACACCACCCTGCCTCTTCTCACTCCTGCTGCATCCTTACTGCACTCCTTTCCCCTTCCCCAAGCAACGCGACCTGGGGGATTACTGGGGGTTGCCACCCACACTCCCACTCACCACAGTTGTGGAAAGAGGAGCTACCAGGCCCCAGCCCACTCCGCTGAGTAACGTGGCTGGGAGCTGGGCTTAAGGCAGTGGAGTGAAGTGAGCTGGAGCTGGATTACTCCGCCTCCCACCACCCCCATGAAGCGGGCTGAAGCTGGTTCACTCTGCTTCCCGTGGCTCCCGCCACTGCTGCCGAGCATCTCCAACCCCTGCTGCCAGTGGCAGATCCCCTGGTAATCCGCCAGGCCACCCTGGGCCTAATGGGTTCCCAAAGCACGGTGCCTGAGCGGATTGCCCTGAAATTTCCAGCAGACTTGGGAAGATGAACTTCAGCATTACCCAACAGTGTTGGAAGTATCTGGTCTCCCTTTTGAAGCTTGCTCCAAGCACCCCCAGCCACACCAGGTCAAAACACATGGTGGTAGACTGCTTTGTCAGTGATTTTGTATAATGATTGAAACTTCAAGCACATTTTTCACATCACTGTAGTACTACATGATAAACATTAAAGAGCCACATATTTGCAAAAAAGCCAGTCAATGTTACCTCTCTTTTACAGATCACTTTTCATCCAGTCTCAATATTATACACAATGAAAGCTTAAATGACTTTTCTAAGGTCACATAGTGAATTAATAGCAGCATCAGGGATACTAGGGGGCTGTGCTGCCCCTGCTCACTACACTTGCCAACCTCCCTTTCGCAGGGGGTAAGCAACCCTGGCTCTCATTCCCCCAACCACCGGGAAGGGACAGGCTGTGGCTGCACCAGCCCAGGTCCCGTCTCCCTCCATCCCCCACCAACCTGGTCCCTCTCCCCTCCCCCTAATCTCCCCCTCTCCCGATGATGGCACATGCCAGGCTTGGCTGTAACCCTGGCAGCCGGGGAAGCACACGTGCCTGCCCACCCCGCATGGGGCGCAGGCAGTGCTGTGTGCCCATGGCACTCCAGGGCAATGCAACCTGCTGAGGTGGGGAAAGCAACTGCTGTCCCAACCTCTCCATGCAGTCCCGCCAGCACCGCTCACTGGGCTCTGCGAGCAGGGCTGGGGCACAGCCATCTGGCCACCTGCCAGGAGCAGAAGGGAAGGAGCAGACAGGTAAATGCAATGGCTTCTCTGGGTGGCTCAGGAGTGCTCTGGAAGCCCCAGTAAGTGCAGCCACTGGGGAGGTGGTAAGTTTCTGTGGGGCAGCTGGACTCCAGGCTGGCAGGCACTGTGCTCCAGATCCCCATGAGCCTGGTGGCAGCAGGGAACCCCCTCTCGCCCCCAAGAGCCAACTGCTGGCTCGTAAGCCCAGCTGGAAGTCTCACTCCTAGCGCCTGTCCCTAGGCTGCTGTCCCAAGCAGCGTACCTCCCTCCCCACCCCTGGGCTGTCACGGCTGTGATGTGAGGTCTGCTGGCTAGTGTGCCATGACTTTCGTTAAAAGCCCTGTAGAGTGAGGGTGGAGGAAGGGAAGTAGAAGCTTGGTTTAAAATAGTAATTCCAAGTGGCGAGGAGAAGCAGTGAGATTGGGTTTGAGCTGGGAGAGGGGAGGAGGCAAGCAGGACGCAGAGTGAGGTTATGACATCACTGTAGTCCCACAGGAAATAAAAAGGTTATATAGAGAAAGAAAATCTAAATCTGACTCCCACTGTGTCCTCAATCCAGTACATTACAACCACTTCATAGCTGCTCTCTGGTACCGGTTTCCCTAGTACACTGGACCCCTTCAATTTGCTTCCTGAGGAGAAAGCTGTTTCCCCTCTCTTTCATGCAATGTTAGAGCTAACAAATATTGAGAAAAAGCAGAGTTCTTCTTGTTCAGTATCTAAGCCATACTTTTTATGGTATCAGACAAAGTATTTTTCCACATTATATTAATGGTACCCAACTCACGATCAGACAAAAAACACAAGCGCAATAATAGAACGTAGTGCAAAGCTCATAGTTGTAACTAATGTCCATTAAATGTAAGCAGAAATTAACTATAAAAAAAAATCTGGAGTTAACACTTACTGTGTTAGTTCAAGTGTAGCCTTTCTAGAGAAAGTCCAAGCTGTTCTCTCTTTTTTATCTGTTGGGATATCATTTTTGTCTTCATAAGCCAAGAAATAAAGTGAAAATTTCATAGTGGGAAAGTCACATTTTTGGAGCAATCTAAAAAAAAAAGATAATTTTAAAAGTCATAAACTGATGGCATTTTTAAAGTTACAACTAGACTGCAAGTAACTTTAAAAGTAAAACTTCTCACTTTCAAGAATTATGACTGCATTCTTCCCTTCCCCCCATTCCTCCTCCCAATTCCTCCAAAGTGGTTCAGTTTTGAAATGTATCATGGAAATATACTTGAAAGCTATATTTGGAAAAATAACCAGATACAAAGCTCTGAAAAACTAGTAAATGTAAGTAAACCAGAATCATGCATTAGGATATCTATAAAGGTGCCTATATCCATCTCCCTTATTTTTCACCTCACCAAAGACTTAACCAGGCAGTAAACTAATAAGAAAAATTTATTTTTTAGAATGCCATACAATTAAACTGTCAAACTCATTGCCACAAGAGATCACTGAGGCTAGTGCTTAGCAGAATTAAAGACAAAAACCAGAAACTAACAACTCCCCCTCCCCCCCCCCCAACAACATACATTTACATCAGTGGTGTTCAAACTGTAAAGTGGGTCATGACCCCAGTCTAATGGGGTTACCAGGGCTAGCTCAGACTTTTTGGGGCCTCCAGACCAAAGCCAGAGCCTGAGCCCCATCACCCATGACTGAAGCCAAAGCCCAAGGGAGAGGTGGGCAATATTTTTTGACGGGGGGGGGGGGGGGGGGGGG
>CM057847.1:52790202-52819145 GCA_030068395.1 Apalone spinifera | reverse complement strand
CCCCCTCGCCCCCCGGCCAGCCCTGCTTTTGCCGGCCGGCTGCCCACCCCCCGATCTCCACTGGACAGCCCCGCTACCCCCAACCCTGCTTCCCAGCGGCTGGTTTCTCCCCATCACACCTCCTCCCAGCCCACCCCGATCCCCTCCCAGCAGCCACACTGAGGCCTGGTATTTTTTTCCCGCAGACCAGTATCGGGCCACAGACCATAGTTTGGGAAACGCTGGCCTACACTATGTACCCTGTTCTCTCTGTGGGTAGAAATACTAAAAGGGGGGAGGGCAGGGGACATCCTATGTCACAATATAGGAAAGCAGTAATGCTGCTGTCACAATGGATATAAAAGATGTGTGGGTTACAGTCACACAAAAGCATTTACTCTGTTGGACAGAATTTGGCACATCAAATGTATTCACTCCTAGTGGTTAATAAAAGTCGGATTATTCAACCTGATAATAGAACAAGTCAGATAATTGGTTGGACAAGGAAACTTGGCTCTGGGCACCTGCAACAGAGGATCCAACACTGAGACAGAGGAACACCTTCATACAGGCACAGAAGGAGTTTCACTCCTGGGAAGAGAGGTTTTCTCAGTAGGGATGTGAAATGTGGATGAATCAGTTAATTGAGTAGTCTGTGGAATGTCCATAGACTCCTTGATTAGTCTAGTCCAGGGGTTCCCAACCTTTTTCGGTCCCCGTACTCCCTTGGCTTTTAGTAAACCTTCCCATACCCCCTATTCAATATGAAAGAAAATAAATTCTAGACTCTAGAATCCACAACTTTTTTCACTAACACTACTACTTTTGGAATATTTCAATTAGGATAATCTAGATATTTACCAAATATTCCCTGTACTCCCTTGACAAGCTTCTTGTACCTCTTGGGGGTACGCGTACCCCAGGTTGGGAGCCCCTGGTCTAGTCGATCAGTGGGGTGCTTCCTATCCTGCTGCGCCTCTCGCTTTGAAATGAACAAGAGCCACCTGCAGCTCCTGTCCATTTCAAAGGGGGAGACCCAGAGGTTCTGCTGCCTCTCTCCCTTTGCAATGTACAAGAGTCCCCCACTGGCATGAGTTCCCCTCTGTGACTCTTCCTTTGAAATGCACAAGAGCCGAAGGGAGAGGAGCAGCAGTCAGACTGGCGCGAGTGGGACTGTTTCAATCCCTGTTAGCACCATTTTCCCGCTGCCCTCTGCCTCCCCTGCCCACGGGGAGATGGTGCTGCGGGGATGATGACTGGCTTTTAAGCCAGCTTCCCCCAGCACCAGCTCCTGCTCTCCCCCTTGTTGCCTTTCTCTGATAGAGGCAGCAAGGGTGGGGGAAGGAACTAGTTGAGTCCCTACTTGACTACCTGGTAAGCATTTGCTTATGGGGTAGTTGACTAGTCCCTTACATCAGTGTTTCTCAAACAATGGTACCAGTACCCTTAGGGGTACTCGAGAGAAGTCTAGGGGGTATATCAACACAACTGAATTTTGGAGAAAACTGAATTTTTGTTTTAAGTTTTACAGCATTTTATTATTTTTGTACTTTTTACACCCCAAAATTTAATCGCCTGCCTGGCTACGATTAAGTTGTTTAAAAAAATGTGTTGCAATGGTAGAAAAAAACCATGTGTGTCTGAAAACTGTGGGTACAGGGGGGTACTCATATTTTTAAAGGGGTGCTTTATTAAAAAAAAGGTTGAGAAACACTGCCTTACAGCCCTACTTCTCAGGCTCCTGGGGCCACGGTTAAGGAGCAAGTTAAGGGGATGGGGACCCTGCTGCAGCTGAAGGGGTCAGTGGCAGAAAGTCAGTGTTGAGAGAAGGAGCAGGGGCCGGACCCTGGTGCGGACATTTAAGGCGCTGTGGATTCCCTAGCGCGGTTGGATGGAGACGACAGAGCAGTCGCACGCGTCTGCAACTCCCTCCGCTCCCCGCATGACGGGCCCCAGGCTATTCTGGGTCGCGCGCCACTGGTCGTCTCCCTAACGGTCAGCGCGGTCAACTCCCCCCCGCCAGTTCCAAGTAGCCTTCCGCAGCGCTGTCTAGTCCCGCCGCTCTGTGGTATTGCGGCGGGTGGAGGGATTCAGCGAACGGACCCTAGTCTCGGGTGGGAAACGGTCGACTCCTGGCTGAGGAGGTTCCCCCGAGAGGTCCGGCGAGCCGCTCAGTACAGGTCAGTGAAAAGTGCGGCCGGGAGGGGGTCGTGAGGGGCGTCCTGCACCGGCTTCTCCGAAAGGAAAAGAAAGAGGCCGGACAGCCCCTGAAATCAAAGGCAGAGAAAGTTAAGAGCGAGGCTGGTCACCCCTCCCTTCCGAGGCCGAAACTGCCCGTTGTTAGTGGCCCGCCGGAGTGTGAAACCCACCTCGGGAGGCAGCAAGAGACGCTGGCCTGGCGGAAAGGCGAAGCCCCGCACGGAGCCCGGTCTGAGCTGGGCGGCAAAGGCTGAGGCATCAGCCCGCTTCTGATTTTGGGGCAAAGCAGCGGGTCTTTCTCGCTGGGCAAGGAGAAGAGCGCTTCCGCTCCCCGCAAGCGAGTCCCAGCGCGTGGGGAAAGAGCCTACCTGGGCTGTAGGGCAAAGGAGAAGCCTTGGGCGGGGAGGGAGCTTCCAAGGATCGGGAAGGAGACAAACCATCCATCTCGGCCGCTCCCTCTAGCTCTAGAGTTGAGGATTGGGAGAAACTGGATGAGGTCCTGGCCCCGTAGAAGTCATCAGGGTTTTGCCACTGAGGTGAGTGGTTCATGTTTTCACCACCTTCCCCAGCCTTGAGGATAGACGCGCACGACGGCCCTGGACCTAGAGCAGGGGTTCTCTCAATATACATTTTTGGTACTTTTAAGAATGCAGCAACCAACTCGTGATAATGACCGCAGTGACATTAACTTCGGGAAAATAAATATGCACAAATATTCATTCACATCCTTGTAATTTATTATGTAGGGTTTCCAGACAATACAAATAATGCTGTGACTAGAGCTATTTGTATGTATTACTATTCACATGACTTACTTGCTACCTGGAAGGTAGTGAAAAGTTGTAAGTGATATTAACGAACATACAAGTATCACTTTTTACAGCCTCACAGCTAACTAGTAAGTCTGCTGTGAAAAGCAATACATGCATGTTTGTAAATATTTTTCTAGCAAGTCCCAGGATGAACTAAGCCCTGGATGAGGAGAGGTTAGAGGGGGAAATCAGCTAGGGTCAGGGATGATGGTGGGATGGATGCAGGCAGTGGAGAACCTGGGGGAATGGATATGGCATCAGGAAAACAGCAAGGTCCAGGGGCAACAGCTGTGTGTGGGGGGTGATGGATGCAAGGCTTGGGGGCGGGGCATGGGTGGTTGGTGCAATCAGGGCTGGGGGAAGGCAGGACTCCAGCGCCACCTAAAGCCCTGCACCCTCTGCTGAGGCCCTGCCCTTAACACCGGGAGGGGAAAAGAGTGGAGGAGGCAGATGCGTGCACATGCGTCCCAGCTTCCCCTGCCCTGGAGCACCAGGGAGGGAGGGGCTGTGAGGCTCTTACTTCATTTAACCTGTAGAGGTGCAGCGATTGGCGCGAGCTGGGACTGCTTGTTCCTGGCTTACGCTGAGTCAAGCAGCCCCACTTTGCAGCAGACAGAGCTGGCCACCACGAACAGAGGTTGCTCCAGCACCAGCCCCTATTCGTGGCAGCCAGGGCTGGCAGCTGCCTCACCAGCCCCTGGCTACTGTGCTGCGGAGAGGGACTGCTGCCTGAGCAACCCCTGCCCGTGGCCAGCCCTGGGCACTGCGAACAGGGGTTGCTTGGCAGCAACAGCCTCGTCCATGTCCCCTATACCCTGCTGCCTGTGATAGAGGCAGGAGATGGGGCTCCCCTCAGCACCAGTTCCTGTCCCCCCTTGCTGCCTCTCCTAGACTCTAAGGAGTCACTTGCATATATCATGGCTGATATGACTGATATTCAGGCTGCAACAGATTCACATGTAACTGCTTGACAGCCCATTGGTTCAAAAAGAGACAATGCCATAGCTCTTTCTCGCTCTTCTGGAACATTCATATGGCAGATGTGCAAGACCGTGCATGCTCTGGGTGGGGAGAATTTATGGGCCCGAAGACCTGGCTTTATAGCATGAAGAGAAAGAAACAAAGTTCAGGATGGGAGTTAGAATCTTCAATGCCATGGAAATCCTGACCCCCTTCTCCTTAAGGAAGAGACCATCCCAGGGGTTCCTAAGAAAAAGACTGACCCTAACCCAGAAGAAAGAGAATAATTGCATTTATTCCTTGCTCCACTCAGCATAGGAGGGGCATATACTGACACATTGAAATAAAAATTTCTATTCAGGGGTTTTGAAATCTATTGTACAAAACTGTACATCTTATATATTAGGTATATTAACAAACATGTATTTGTGTAAATGTGTAACTGCTAAAATTTTATGTATACAAATATGCATAACTCAAAAATGCTTTGGACAAAATACCTCATGTAATTTATCAATTTTAATATCTCAATCTGCTGGAGTATTTTATTATCTTATTTTGGTTTATGTAGCACTCTTGTATGTAAAGTTAGAAATATGGATTATGGAATGGTTTATGGTTTTAAATGTGCAAATGAAAGTCATTCAGGGTGTTTCCAATGCTTGGGTAATCAGCTTAGTGATCTGTAAAAAGCATGGTTTTGTCCTTTAAGTTTAAGCAGTGGTAGGTTTTAGGAAGACATGTGGCCACCGGTGTTTCCTCTAAGTTGCACAGCAGAACAGTTCACAAGTTATTAATCAGCCCCACCCAGTCAGTTAGTGTCTTAGATCTAGCTATTTATTTTCTTTTCTTTTAAATTTGTAATGCATTTTGCTGTCTGTTTTTACTTCCTGGATGCTGTGCCTGAAATTGCATTCTCCTCAGAGCTAAAGTGATTCAGTGTCTGCATTGCTCTTTTTGGGGGGAGGGTGGAGATTTCCGCTCTGTTCCTTACTTAGGGGAGACCAAGAGATTTGGCCCATCAGGACATTGTGGTGAGAAGCTGCAGAGAGCAAGGAAGCGCGTGTCAATGGCTTTATCTGCACGCTGGGAAGCAGCCCCAAGGGGTTTTCTGTGACTGCACACCATCACATTAGGCTTATCAGTTAATCGTGTAAACAAGTACACTAACATCCCTACTATATATAATGGAAGCAATGCATTGGATTGCTATTATTACTTCAAGCCAGAGGGTGTTAGTGCATCACCAGATCTGCTAGTTCCAGCATCCCTGCTTTCACCCAATCTCTATGTGTAGAGAGCATACTTGTGAAAGGGATATAAATATTTCTCTTCAGCAATAAGAGAAGGTAGAGCACTGTCATCTCAGTGACAATGGAGCAGGTACCCCACAGCCTGAGTATGTCCCAGGCATCCTCCGAGGCCAGAGAGGGAACATTAGGTGAGTGACCTTATTTTTCTCACACAGACAGGGTGGAGGTTGCAGTGGCAAAGGGGTTGGGAGGTGCTCCTTGCTTGGCCTTCTCAGCCTGGGGAATTGTGCTGCAGTCTGTGCACATGGATGCACATGCAGCGGCAGTCTGCATCACACATCCCTAGATGGCTGCATCTGCTAACCCCTGGGCTCCTGCTCACAGCGTCTAGGGAGGCCAGCCACACTTCAGACACCTGGGGGAGGGACACCCTCCCACCACAACCCACCGCTAGAAGGAGGCTGGGGACAAGGACACAGACACACACACACACACTGAGGAGTGCTGCTCACAGGCATGCCTGCACTCTCGAAGCAGCACCCACTCCCAGGGACAGTGCTGCCAGGCACAGGTGTGTCAGCTGCTCACATTCCCCTCCCCCTCTACACCCTCTTCCTTTCTCCCCCAGTGGCCAGGGGTAAAAATTCTCTCCCCTTTGGATGCCACCACTGCCAGACATGGCGTGTGTATGGCACTGAGGCAAGCTCAGCCAGCCCGAGACCTCCTCCCACCCAATGGATCCCAGTGTGGCCGGTAACTTCCCATGCCTGCTTGTCCCTGGGATGCGGTCGGGGGGAAAACATACTCCATTGGGGACATCTGGGCCCCTTAAGAAAGGGCCTACTGTGCAAACCACACATGATCTTGCTCCCAGGACATCACCTTCATCTTACCTGAGAGCTGGCGGTCTCGGCTCACAGATGAGAGCAAGGCTGTAGGGACAGTGTCTCCAGGAATGACTGACCATCTCTCTTAATTCTCCCTAGCCAGACCAGCTGTGAGAGGGGGGTGGGCAACGCCACCCATGGCAGCTGCCTGACACTGTGGGGAGTCGCAGGTGCTGGAGAACTCATGAAGACCTGATGCAGGAGCACATCTCCATACTCCGGGTCCTGCATGAGACACTGGTTCAGAAGATCTGGGAGGACACACAGTGGCGGAGAGAGACATGGATGGAGTTGCTGCAGCAGGGATGCAACATGTGCATTACCATGCAGGCTCTCCTTGCCCACCGGGAGCCAGCTTCTGCTCCTGCCTCAGTTCCTGGTTTTGCCCCCCCACAATGACAGCCCCTGCTCCAATCTCCCCCCTGCATTTCCTGGGACTCTCCCACCCTCATGGCTGCTGAAGTCCCAGCACACAAGATGGAGGAACCACCTGAGCCAGGTGCCACTCCCAGCCCCAGTCCTGAGCCTCTCCTCCACCCTGTGTCCCCTTTCAGCTCTCTCCTTCCCTCACCAAGGTACTCAGCTTCCCCACTCCAAACTGGTTCCCGATGGATTGGTAACTGTCAGGCGTGGTGAGCTTCCACATCACAATGGTGACTCGCTTCTCCAGTGGATAACTGGTTGCATCTGGGTGTCCTGTCATGTGAGGGCAGGAGTGAGCTCCAGAAACATCTCCTTCCTTAATCAGAAATTTGGGTGCCACTGCTCAGCATCCCTCT
This sequence comes from Apalone spinifera, assembly GCA_030068395.1. Classification (NCBI taxonomy): domain Eukaryota; kingdom Metazoa; phylum Chordata; order Testudines; family Trionychidae; genus Apalone; species Apalone spinifera. The sequence goes on along the minus strand of CM057847.1, from coordinate 52,812,276 downwards.
GCTCCATCATGAGTCGGTCCCACCAGTTGGAACTAGTGTCCAGCTGTCAGAAGCGGCGCTCCACAGTGGGATGTGACTGAAGGAGCTGCACTCCCAGACACATGTTGAGGGTCTCCTCAAACAGCTTGGGGTCATGTTCCTGCAGGGCCTGGAGGGCAGCAGGCAGAAACTGCAGTACGACAGATAGAGGGTGTCATGTGCCCAGAGGCTGCTCTGGCTCCATAGCAGGGAGTGCTGTGGTGTCCAAAAACAGAGCAACCAAAGCATGCAGTAGAAAGGCTTTGCTTTCCCTCAGAGAGGTAGGCAAGCAGAAGAACCTAAGAAATGGCTATATGGGAGGAGGGGGAGAGGTCCCTTTAAGCACGTGTCTCAGATTTCCTGAGCTGTTGCCTGAGGCTGTCACTGCTGACCTGATGTCCTTCCTGAACTGGTTCTGGGTGGGACCTTAAATGTGAGTTAGCTTCCAATCAGTGTTGACACTCTATTTTGAAATAGCAAAGTGCTATTTTGATCCCTTTTTGTGAGTAGATGCGCTATTTCGAAATAAGGTATTCTGGAAAATTTCTTCCAGAATAGCTTATTTTGAAATAAGCATGCAATATAGATGTACTCTTAGAGGTCAAACAGTTGATGTGGGCCCCAGTGGGAGAGCATCAGATCCTTTGATTCCAAGGGGAGTGATGAAAGAAACCAATTCTCTTATACCAGTGGTTCTCAACTCGTTTCAGTCCATGGATCACCAGGCCAATCAAAAAATTTTCGTGGACCACCTTCTTTTTGAGACATGATAAAAAAGAGCAGATAACGAACATTTTGGTTTGCAATTTATTTCTTACTAGCAGATTTTTGGATTCTCTTCTCACTGACAAGCTTTTCAGTGTTTGGAGTGGTACTTGATAATGCACAACGAATATCGCTTTCCACTGCAAGCCAATTTCTCTTTTTGGATTTAATGTGCAACAAACACGAAAATCCAGTCTCACACATATAAGTTGATGCAAATGGCAAAAGAAATCTGACTGCGTGTGCTGACAGATTTGGGTAACTCCTGGTCACGATGGCCCAAAATTTCTCTATGGTAGACTGCTGGTACACGTCTTGAGTCGCAAAATCATTTTTCAGATCCAAGAATTCCTCCTGCAGATCCTCTGGAACACTATTAACATCTGTTGTAAATGGATTCCTGATGAAAGATAATCCATTCTTTGACCTGTCCACCTCTGGAAAGTATCGTTGGAATTCGTCTTGTAGTTTCCATAAATGATTGAGAATTTGCGTCCGAATGGCTTCCTTTTCCCCGAGCATGGCATCCACATATGGATATTGAACCAAATTATTGCCTTCGACTCTTATGATCCAGAGTTCCAATTTGTCAAGAAAAGCCTTGATGATGCTTTGGTGAGAGAACAGATTTGCACTTTTCCCTTGCAGCTGAAGATTCAGTTCATTCAAGATTCCAAAAATATCGACAAGATATGCAAGTTGTAAATTTAACTGCGTCAGCATATTTCGAAATTCCTCTTTCCCTTGAGCCTGGAGAAATAAATCCAACTCCTCTCTCAATTGAAAAACTCTGTTGGTACGTTCCCTGCTGACAACCACCATACAGAAGTGTAGAACAGCAACACATCAAAGTCGGAACCCATGTCCAGGAAAAATCTTTTGAACAGCCTGGTGTTCAGAGCCGATGATTTGATGTGATTCACCACTTTCACCAACCCTTTGAAAACAGCGTTCAGTTGATCAGGCAATGTTTTTGACGCCAAAGCTTCCTTATGAATGAACAATGAACTCCGGTTACCATTGGAGTGCACTGTTTCACCAGCGTTTGGAAGCCCTATCTTGAGCCCAGCATGACAGGTGCACCATCAGTGGTGACACCCACAAGATTTATCCAATCCAGACCATGTACTTCAAAGAAATTGTTAACAATTTCCATCACATCCTGAGCCTTTGTGGTGGTATTAAGAGTCTTACAAAAAAGAAACTTGTCTTTGAAGTCTCTCTCAACCATGTATCGTGTGAACACCAATAGCTGAGAGCACAATGCGACGTCGGTCGATTCATCCAATTGTATGGCAAACAATGGAGACTTCTTTATTTCATCCACAACTTGTTCACTGATGTTCTGTGATATCTCATTTATCTGTCTCGATACTGTGTCATTAGAGACAGATATATCATTCAGCTTCCTTGCTGCTTCCTCGCCAAGAACAAGCTGCACCATCTCTTTTGCACAGGGGCGCACAAGTTGGTATGAGGCTTCTTGGCTTGTGCAACTTTGTATGCAACAATGTAGGAAGCACTTTTCGAGATGGAGTTTCAGCTTAGCCAGCTTCACTGAGTCATTCCCCAAGACTTTGAAACAAACAACACATTGTGTCAAATCCATGCCTTCTTTTTCTTGACAAGTGAAGCCGAATTTGATGTATTCCTCCGAATACTTGCGCTTGACATTTCTTCCTGTCATTGCCATTATAAACAAACTACACCACACCTGTAAAACAGCTCATGTAGCACAGGATGAACGACACAGCAACCGCTCAGCATGACGGCAGCAGCTACACTGATGCTTAGAGCCTCAGACAGAAGTTACTGGCAACACAACATGGTTGCGTCCTAGGTGACGCTATGGATGACGCGCCACGTGCTTGTGAACGTGGCATAAAACAGCCTAACGGCAGTGCCTGCTCATGCTGTGTGACTTTGGACAATGTTCCTGTGGACCACCAAAAAAGTCACCATGGACCACCAGTGGTACATGGACCACCAGTTGAGAACCACAGCCTTATACACATCTTGGCACTAGAGGAAGACACTGTCCCTTTCAGCTTCATGGGGAAGAGATAGTCAAAAATAAACAAGTCCATACATTCCAGTCTCAGGCTCACATGAGAAGTACTTCCATTCTTAAAAATGAGGAAAGACAGAAACATAAAGACAAAGATTGGATGTGGGGCAAAGAGCTGTACTATAGTTATGGACTAGGGATGTCTCCCATCTGATTTTTCTGTATCAGAAAAGTTTAAAAGGAACCCTGTCTCAGGAGCTCTCTTTCAAGAAAGAAAAGCAATTCTCATTCTGGAGGTGGTTTCATGCCATAGAATCTCTCAAGGACTGCTGTGTCAATATCCTTATTTTCAAATCTCTGTGGAAAAGCATTCTTCACAAGTTTTTGCTACTATTTCCTCACTATTTACTATATCTAAATGCATCACAATATTTTTTCACAACTGCACCTGTATTTCCCCTTTGTGGCCCTTCAAGGGGACCTGCTTTAGTCATCAGCCATTGCCTCTCTTGCATAGAGACCTGTATCTCACTTCCTTTTGAGTGGGTTTTTTTTTCAGGCTGCATAGTTTCCTGCTTACACTGGTATCCCCAGGAAGTCAGACTGCCAAAAAAGGCCAGTGACTGTGCTTTGTTTCTCTGTGAAGGCTACAAACAGTTGTAATTGCCAACATTCACAATTTACCATTCAGCTCTTTGTAAGCAAGTACATTTATTCTAAGGTAAAAGCATTACAGAAAAATTATATTAATAGAAGACCCTACAAATAGACACAAAATAAATGGGGCTGGATCTGATGCCTCCAAAGGTCCTGAGGGAGTTGGCTAATGTGATTGCAGACCTATTGGCCATTATCTTTGAAACTCGTGGTAATTGGGGTTGGTCCTGAACAATTGGAAAAAGGCAAATGTAGTGCCAACCTTACACTACAAAGATGGCCACTACACAATGTGGCAGGGCGTTGCCCTGCACTGGCTCTTTAAGGGGCTGAGACCTGGAGTCAGGGGGAAGCCCAGCTGAGGCAATTAAGGAGGGCCCAGCTGGAGGCTATAAGAGCAACTCCTGGGAGGAGGAGAGAGACCTACCTGCCTGCCTGCCTCTAATGAGAGAGACTTTAGCCTAGCATACCCAGGCTACCTGGCCTGAGGCCCGAGAGGCTGCAAGGAGGCAATCGTGGAGGGCGGGGCTCGCACAGAGGCAGCCCTAAAAGGCCGGGCTGCAAGAAGGCAGCCGCGGTTCGCAAGGAGGCAGTTGTGGTAGGCTAGAGGAGTTTGAGCTAGGGAAGCCCCAGGCCATAAGTCCACAAGGCAGGGTTGCAGGATGCAACCAGGCAGGCAGAGTGGGAGAAGAACTGGGGTCCTAGGGAGTAGGGAGGACCCTGGAGGAGGAGTGGAGGAAGAACAATGACTCCATTTCCCCCCCCCCCCCCCAGAAGGGGGTACAGACCAAGATTGGAGTGGTCACTGCCAGAGGCCAGTGCCCAGAAAAGAACACCTTACGCAAAGGAGGCACATTGGCATCGGAGCAGCCAGTTACTTCCCCACAAGCCACCCTGATGGAAGAAGCTGTGCGGAAAGTGCGTGAACCTGCTACAACAATTACATAGCAGTCTAGAGATGACACAGCCTTTGGACAGGCAGTGCTCCAATCAGTGCAGAACTCAGAGCCCACCTCCTAGATTTCAGCTTTTGAGTCATCTGACTGTAATGCACGTGAACAAGCATTTAAAGAAAAAACAATTTCTTACCTTTTGTTACTGTTGTACTTTGAGATGTGTCATTGATGTCAGTTCCAATACCCAGCCTCCTTCCCCTTTGTTGGAGTAGCCAACAAGAAGGAACTGAGGAGGGGGCGGGTCAGCAGGGTGCCAGATTAGTGGCACCCTGTGTTGGGTGCCAGATTAGTGGCACTCCAGGGGGTGCCCAGGCCAACCCTACAGCTAGCTGCTAGGGGGAAAATTTTCTGGCTACTGTGCACATGTACATGCACACACATGATTGGAAAGGACATGAAGAACTCATCTCAAAGAGCAACAGTTACAAAAAGTAAGTAACCATTTTTATACTTTTCTGCTAAGGCTTTAGAAACAGGTCAAATCCCAAACTTACACTTTATTTATGTCCTTATTTAGAACACCAAAAACCCTTTTCTCATGGTATTTTTGCAGAGTGGTTTTGCTGCCCGTTTATTTTGAATATTTTTTGCTTAAAGTTAATAAGTTAATGACATCTATAGACATATTTACTCTTAACCATTCAGATGTTAATCAATGGTTTCCTGTTACATTGATTACAGAATATATCTGCTTTATCAAATATTCCTTGTCCATTTACTCAATTCTCATTTTATCAGTTATAGTTTAGTTATGAGTATCCCTTATCAATTATGCCATTTTATCCATTACAGCCATCAGTGGGAGTGTTTGGTGTGGTCATCTCATATGTATGTGTTATAAATTGATGGATCCTGTTGCTTTGATGGATCAGTGTTGAGCCAGTATTAAGTTCAGGATGTATTTTTTATGGCTTCTCACATGGGAAGCTCATCCAATTCTGGCTTTGCAGATGCAGTTACATGTCTTGCAGTTGCAGTTCTACTGAGGGAAAGGTGGGAGACATTATCCATAAGACAAGTTCTCTTCTCCTGCAAAGCCCTTAGACACTGCTCCTCAAAATTGGACATGGCCTCATGTTACAGATCTTTCCATCTGGATGTGTCCAAAGCTATGTGTCAATCAGGTTTTAACATTTATCTTGGATACTTTGAGATTGTCCTTCAAGGTGATTCATCTGACGATTGATCAATCTTTAGAATTGGTTACCATCCTCAGTTGACTATAGAACATTGTTTTTAGTATATGGGAAATCTCCACGCAGATTAAATGCCTGATCCAGTGAGGTTGAATCTTGATGAGCATACTCTCAATGCCAGGGATTTGGCACCTCTCAAGGATTTTTGTACTAAGAATTTTGCCACTTGATGTTGTAGATGGATCTAAGGCAGTGAAGGTGCCTTTATTTTACTAGTATCGAATATAAATTTAAAAAGCTTCTTTAAACTAAAAAAAAAAATGTTTTTATTCACCTTGATATTTACAGCATTGTTCCAATAAGTGAATTGTTGGTTTGTAAATTTCAGGTTTCAAGATGGAAGATGCACCAGAGAATCAAATGGAAAGTCCAAACACTACAGAGCAAGCTGGGCCTGGTATCGTTCCACCAGAGAAAGATAGGCCTGGCCCTGTTCCACAAGAGGCAGCTGAGCCCGGCCTCATTCCTCCAGAAGAAGCGGGGTCCAGCCCTGTTCCATCAGAAGATGCTAGACCTGACCTTGTTCCACCAGAAGAACCTAGGCCCGACTCCATTCCTTCAGAGGAAGCTAAGCCTGACTCCCTTTCACCAAAGGAACCTGGGCCACGCCCTGCTGCTCATACTCAACAAAAAACATCTCTCCGGCCTCCCGTAGAGTCTTTTGTCCCTTCTATGAGTAACCGCAGAATGTCTAAATTTCGCCGGAGTACTAGTGGAGTTCAATCCCTACAAGAAACTTTAAAAGAAAAACAGGTTTAGTATCAAATACTGCATCTATAACAATGTAGTTTTCTCTCTCAGTGTTCTGTTTCTTTTCTCAATTTATTATATACATTTCTGTTAAGAAGATCTGCCTGTTTAGAATGTGATTGACTTTCTCTTGAAATAATTTTCTGCTTTATGTTTGTTTTATTTTAAAGTAATGAATAAAAAAGCACAAAAAACAGTCACAAATAATGCTTACATATATATTTGCAGTCAAGCTATATTTTATTTTGGTACTGCAAATACTTATGCACATATGTAACTTTATGTACTGTTAGTAGTCCTACTGAAAGTACTGGTAAATTATCTGTCTTCTTTGAGTATCAGAGGGGTAGCCGTGTTAGTCTGAATCTGCAAAAGCAGCGAGGGGTCCTGTGGCACCTTATAGACTAACTGAAGTGTTTGGAGCATAAGCTTTCGTGGGCAAAGACCCACTTCGTCAGATGCATGACTACTTCTTTGAGTAGTGTCCCCATGGGTGCTCCGCTGTAGGTGTCGAGCTTGTCCCGGCACCATAGATCAGAGACTTTCAATAGCCATAGTCAGCTGGACTGCGCATGCACAGTTAGCGTCTCATGCCGTTTGCACCCTTTGCCTGTTGCGCATGGTCCAGCTCCCACAAGTTCCTCTCAACCTTTCTCGGTCACAGATGGAGCGCTCTCTTCTCCTCATTCTAATTAAAAAAGATTCAAGTACATAGTTAATATAATTAATAGTATAATTTAGGTAACTTAGAACTGTTCTTCCTTAATGTTCATAGTTTAGTTATATTTTGAAAAAAACCCCACTTGTTCGTTTACATTCATTGGTTTCAGGCTGCCTTAAAAAAAACAAACAAACAGAGAAGAGAGAAGAAATGGAGCAAAGAGTCTCCAGGATGCCTGGATCACCAGGTTTAAAAAAAAATGCGGCATTTTCCGTGAAGCTATGCCGGCCTCGGATGGTCACATGGCATGCATTTGATGCTTGGGCAAGGCTCGTGTATCTCAAAAATGCACCCATTACTCGAAACTGATGGACAGGGCCCGGAGAGATAGAGAAATGCTCCTCAAAATGATTTTGTTTGATAAGGCGCTCCAGCCCTTGAATACCTCACCAGCAGCCACCCCGGACCCAGCTGTGTCTCAGAAGCTCAGAGCCTCGTCCTCAGGGATAGCCCCAGCAAAAAAGATACACTCTTTGCCTGCCTCTCCTGTCAGCAGAGTGAGCACAAGCGATAAACCAGGAATGTCCGGCACCACCTCTACAGCCACAAAGGCAACTACTAGCGCCAAACCTAAAAAAGCACTGGCCCCAGTGCCGACTGCCAGGGTACTGGCGGCACTGAGCTCTGCGTCAGTGCTGGAAAGCTCGTCAGGCAGGACCCCTGTGCCAGTATTGGCACCACCGGCACAGACTGTTGTAGACTCAGTGCCACGCTCTTCAGCACTGGGAGGAACTGGTGCCACATCGACACCTAAGAAAGCCTTGGCTAAGACTGGCATGTGTCAGAGCCCTATCTCGCCCTCTCCGACTTTTTCCCCAGCACCGTCTCTTTCACCACTGGCACCAAGTTCCCCAGTGCTGAGCTTGCATCATGGGGAACAGAGGGAACATTCATATTCTCCCCAGCAAAGGTCTCCACGCCATATCTGGCGGCACCATGGAGAGACACTAGCCACTATGAGAGACGGTTCTCTCCCTCTCCACCTCCTTCCTCTAGGATCTCTGCAAACCTTTCCCCGACGCTGTCTCTGTGGTGCCGTCAGACATCACAGGAGTGCAATCTCCTCCAGAAGGTCTTCACCGGTGCGGTTGGATCACTACTACGATCATTATGCCCATAGACCTTACTATCCATCACACCATCACTATCGGTTACTCACACAGATGGTCTCCATGCTGCTACTGGTCATCTAGGTACCAGTCGGCTCCCATTGCACTGCGAGAGCGACACCTTCCAACTCCACCACTGCAGAGCCTGATGTCCCAGGCACAACACTCGGAGTCAGAAGAGGGCCAGCTGTTGGAAGCTGAAGAGCAACAGCCCGACGCTTTGCCCACCTACCAGTCCTCCTCCTCACCCGATGAGGCAGTGATTCCGGGAGATATGTCCCTGCCCGATGACCTTAAGCAATTCCAAGAATTGTTCAAATGGGTCACAGAGAGCCAGGAGGTGAAGGGCAAACAGTACTGCCTTCATAAAAACCTGCAGCCTCAGCATTCGGCCAAAATAGTGCTTCCAATTAATGAAGCGATCATAGAAGCAGAGGAAGAAATCTGGCAGACCCTGGCTTTGGCCCCACCAACATGCAAATGGGCTGATAAAAAGTATTTTGTGCCATCAAAAGGGCTGGAATTTTTATTTAACCACCCACAACCAAATTTGCTCGTGGTGGACGGGGCACAACATGGGTCCAAAGATCCGCAGTACAGAAATGCCCTCTTCAACAAAGATAGCAAGAGGCTAGGCATATTTGGCAGGAAGGTGTATTCCTCAGCCACACTGTTGCTTCACATTGCAAACTATGCTGCCCTTCTGTTGAATCACAATTTCAACAACTATATGAAATTGTTCAAGCTGATGCAACATTCAGAGAGACCTCTCTTAAAGGTGACCTCTCTTAAAGGCTATACCTCTGCAAGGACTGGGCTCCAGATTGCCCTCGATGTCGTGGCCACAGCTGCCCACTCCATGGCCACAGTAATTGCTATGAGGAGGTCGTCATGATTGGTGTTAGCGGGAGTCCCGAAGGAGCTTCAAAGTAAAGTAAAGGACTTCCCATTTGAGAAACAGAAGATTTTCACCCAGAAGATTCACAAACTACACTCCAGACGCTAGGGATGTATATGCCCCTGTACAGGTGCAAGGGTTTTACCCTGTTCTGGGGTGATATGATTATCCATCACAGACAGCAACACCGTGTATCTGACCAACCTCGCTCGAAGCAATGCCCTCAATGGAGACGCACTCAGTCTGCTTGCATCTCTAACCAACCAGCTACTAAACTGCAAATTTGACTTTTTGGTCGGGGACATGCAAATAGCTCACGTTGCCAGCTCAGAACATCATGGCTCTCCTCTCTTCCATTGCCTCCTGAGGCCATTCCATCGCCAATGGGCCACCATCATTTCAGACCATTGGGTCTTGGAAATCATGGCACTCGGCCTCACCATCCCCTTCCTTTCTCTGCCTCCAACTACCCCACCCACCCCGTCCCTCTTCAGGGACCCTTCTCATGAGGACTTGCTAAAACAAGTGGTCCGTCGTCTCCTCTCCATTGAAACCATAGAGAGGGTACCGGTAGAGTTCAGGGGAAAAGGGTTTTATTCTCACTATTTCTTCACCCAGAAAAAAACGGGAGGGTAGAGAACCATACTCAATTTTCAGAAGCTCAATCGACAGCTCCGAAAACAACGTTTCAAAATGGTGACTCTAACCATCATAATACCATCGTTAGACAGCTGAGATTGGTTTGAGGCCCTCGACCTTCAGGACGCTTATTTCCACATTGCCATTCACCCAGCACACAGGCTATTCCTTCGCTTCATAGTGGGCAAGGAGCGTTTTCAGTATCAAGTACTACCCTTTCGCCTTGCATCTGCTCTGAGGGTATTTTTGAAGACCCTGGCAGTAGTGGCAGCCCACTAACTTCGCAGGGGCGTTATAATTTTCCCCTACCTTGATGATTGTCTCATAAAAGGCCGATCATGTGAAGAGACACATCATATGCTATCAATAGTGAGATAGACCTTTGACTCTCCCGGCCTGATTATCAACTAACAGAAGTCCACAGTCGAACTGTCTCAACTTTGAACTTCATAGGCGCACGACTCGACTGTCTTTTGGCACGAGTTTATCTACCCATTGAACAGTTCCAGGCGATCCAGAATCTATTATCCATCCTAATCCACGCTCCCACTGTCTCCATACTTACTTGCCTGCAGTTCATGGGCCATATGGCCGTCACCACGTTTGTAGTCCACCATGCAAGATACACTTCTGCTGCCTCCAATACTGGCTGGCATCAGTGTATATCCAGACGAGACACAGTATACGCAAGCTAGTGGCTCCTCTGTTCCACGTTCGCAGGTCCCTGGACTGGTGGGAAAAACCAAACAACCTCTTGGCGGGCATGCTGTTCCACTGACCTCAACCATCAAATCAGATAATCACACATGCCTCCCTCACTGGCTGGAGTGCTCATATGGACGGCATGACAGTGCAGGGCCGATAGTCAACAACAGAAGCAGCTCTTCACATAAACTTTCTCGAGCTCAGAGCAGTCTTCAATGCCTACAGACATTTCCGAACTTACATAACTGATACTTACCGACAACATCGCAATGATGTCCTACAAAATCGCCAAGGCGGAGCAAGGTCCTGATCCCTTTGTGCAGAGGTGATCTGTTTATGGAACCAGTGCATTCGCAACAACACCATGTTGATAGCATCTTACTTACCTTGCACCAACAATGCTGTTGTGGACTTGCTGAACAGGCATTTTGCACATGATAAGTGAGAGATCCACACTGATGTCCTTCATCAGATCTTCTGCCGTTGGGGTTTTCCACAAATAGACCTATTTGCCACCTACAACAATACAAAATGCCACCATTATTGCTCGAGAGTGGGCATTGGTCCAGGGTCGCTGGGAGATGCCATTCTTATCCACTGGGGGACTTCCTTACTATATGCATTTCCTCCAGTTGTACTCATACCCAGAGTCCTGGAGAAAATCAACTTGGACGCAGCTGAGGTGATCCTCATAGCCCCCATGTGGACACGTCAGCCATGGTACCCATTCTTTCACTGAATGTCTCTACAACCACCATGCCCTCGCCCTCTTTTACTGCACTTACTCACCCAGGACCACGGCTCTCTCCTTCATCCGAGCCCCAAGACTGTACACTTGACCGCCTGGCTCCCAGCTGGTTCGGCGCATCTGAGGATCTCTGCTCAGATCAAGACAAACAGGTCCTGATGCACAGTAGGGGAAACACTACCTGAATGACTTACCTGGCAAAGTGGTAGAGATTCTCTGCCTGGTTCTCCGACAACTGTATTGACCATATACATCACTCCTGCACCAGATCCTCAACGATATCCTTCTTTTAAAGCGGACGGGCCTCTCAGATGCTTCTTTGAAGGTACATCTAATGGCAATCAACGCCTTCCATCACTCCATTGACGGTACTTAGGTATTTGCTCATCCAGCTACTAAAAGGTTTATAAAAGGGTTGATAAATTTTAATCTGCCTCATAAACCGCCACCTCCATTCTGGGACCTGGATCTGGTACTGGACACTTTAACATGTCCTCCCTTTGAACTTTTGGCCACAACGCCACTCCACATGTTGACGCTTAAATTGATCTTTTGTTAGCCATAACATTGGCCCACAGAGTCAGCGAGCTCACACCCCTGGTGTCATCACCACTGTACACAACGTTCAGCAGAGAATCGGTGCTCCTATGACCTCATCCAGCCTTTATCCCCAAAGTCTGTTCTGAGTTCCACATTAACAAACCATTTATACTTCCTTCCTTCTTTCTGAAACCACACGCCTCATCCTGGGAGGCAGTTCGCCATACTCTCGATGTACGGAGAGAACTCGGATTTTATATCGATAAAATGCAAGACTGGTTAAAACAAACTGTTTGATAATATTGCTCACGGAGCGGTCTAAGGGCCAGACATTGTCTGCCCCGCATATCGCTAGGCTCATAGTTTCATGTATCACCACCTCCTTATTCCATTTGAAACAGACTGCTTCCATCCCAACTGAAGGTCCATTCTACAAGGCCACATCTACAGTTTTTCTATGAGGGGTTCCCTTTCGTAACATCTGTCAAGCAACCACGTGGTCATCTAATGCCACATTCATGAAGCACTATGCAATAGTGCAACGTTTAGCTGCAGACTCCTCGGTGGCCTTGGTAGTATTCGCAGTTCATGACCGGATGGTAAGCTTGATTCCGAAGCTCACCATCCAGACATTCCAAGTACTTCTATATAGTCACCTATAGTGGAACACCCACGGGAACACTACTCGAAGAAGAAGAAGTTACTCACCTTGGTGCAGTAACGATGGTTCTTTGAGATGTTTGTCCCCATGGGTGCTCCACTACCCGTCGTCCTCCCCCCTCCGGAATCTTGGTTCCAATTTTCTTGTTTCAGATGACTGAGCAGGTGAGAGGAACTGGCAGGAGCCGGGACTGTGTGTAACAGGCAAATGGCGCGAGTGGTGCGAGATGCTAACTGCACATGTGCAGTCCAGCTGACTATGGCTATTGAAAGTCTCCTATCTGTGGCACCGGGACAAGCCCGACACCTACAGTGAAGAATCCACGGGGGCACACATCTCGAAGAATCATCCTTACAGCACCAAGGTGAGTAACTTCTTCTTCTTCCGTCCTGAGGCAACAATAATTGAAGTACTGAATTTTGGAAGCACAGTGCTTGTCAACATAACACAAATATAGTAAAATATTCTTGGAGGATTATACTGTCCTTTAAAGGGACAGTCTGTATCTTACAGTCAAGACAGGAAGCTGATCCCAGAGCGAAGGAGTATCCTCCATCACCATTTGGGCTGGGCAAGATAAAAGGAAAAGAAAACTAAGTAAGGGTGGTGGAATTAGAAACCACACTGGATTATGGTTACAATTCCCTTCAGATCTAGGGCACAATGATAGGGGGTCCTAGAGATTCTGGGTTTTGACTACATTTTTTGTTCTGATTTTAAGCTCTGAGGATTTAAGAAATTTGTTAAACTCCTCATTCTCTAGCCTGATTCCTAAAGAAAAAATGAGGAAACCTGCCTGATTCTTAGAATAATGAGAGAGAACTACAAATTCCTCTTCGAGTGGTCCCGTGAGTGCTCCACTCATGGTGTCGGGCTCATCCTGCACCGCAGCTCGGATGCTTTGTATAGCTGTTTTCAGGTGGGTGCGCGTGCGCAGGATACAGCTCGTGCCATTTGCGCTCTTTGATCTTCGCGCGCACCCTGTCAGTTCCTCTTAACCATCCCTGAACACAGACGGAGCTTCTGATCTCTCTCCTCACAGTAGTTCTCCTTCCCTCAGGGAACCTGTAGTTAGTTAGTTAATTGTATATAGTTAGAGTTCTTTTGTTATTGTTTGATCTTATCTACTACCCCCAAAAAAGGGGGGGGGCAAGAAAGCGAAGCCTCTTAACACCTCATCAAAGCCCTGACTTCCTGCTGTTACCAGCCGTGGATCAGCTTAAAAAAACCAACAAAAACAAAACCTTTCAGAAAGAAACTGACAAACAATCATGCCTGGATCTCTGGGCTTTAAGAAATGTAGCCACTGTAGTGAGCCAATGCCTATTTCAGATGGGCATTTGCTTTGTGTACATTGCCTGGGGGAGAGCCATACTTCCCATAAGTGCAGGCATTGTTAAAAAATGACAGCCCGTACTCGGTGTGACAGGGAGATGAGGCTCAAGATGTTTCTCCTCGATAAAGCATTGGACACCAGCGCAGAAACCTTTGAAGAGTGGGGGAGAACCCCTAAGAGATGGATTTTGTCCCTGGACTTAAGGGAGAAAAGACTAAGGATCTCCCCAGCTAGATCCCTGCCACCCGATATATGGGTGGTGGGTGATCGTGGTCCTTCTGACTCTGTCCCGCGATCCTCCTCATCAGGATCAGGGATGAGGGACAATAAGGCTGTGGCGCCACAGAGAGCGCATTCAGGATCAGACACAGCCTTGGTGCCGGCAAGCGCCTCTGCTAAGAAACTGCTGGCACCACACCGATCTTCAGCAAAACCCCGTGAAAAAGCAGCATGGATGGCGGCGCCGCCTCAGAGGGCTCTACTGGCACTGGCATCTCAACCAGCAACGCTGCCGGTACTGAAGTCAACTGCGGTGCGGGCAAGTGGTGCACATAGTCAGAACGCACTGGCACCACTTTACTCCCCCCAACAGGCAGCTGCTGATAAGAGCATATCCCTGCTATGCCTCCAGCACCGGGGAAAACCCCTCCGGTACCATCATCCCTTTAGCCAGCAATGCAGGTGCCGCGTGGGGCTTGTCAATTACAGGCAGCCCTGGCACCAGTGGAGACAGTGTCCCAGCAACAGCTGACAAGCATACCGGCACCGGAGCAGCAGCCAGAATTAGAGAGGCATCCCCAATCAGAGGCACCTTTGACAGCACAGGGACAGAGCATTCACCTTTCTTGTTCCCCAAGATTTTCACCTGGCCCCTCTCCTCCAGCAGTGCATGGCTCACCTTGACATCATGGTTACCGGCATCATAGTCCCAGGCACTATACTTATTACAGACGGGATTCTCCTTATGGGCGCCCCCATTATAGGAGTTACTATAGACGTCCATCCTATTCTCCATCATGTGAGCATTCTTATTATTACGTTCCACATAGCGGGCACGACAGGCAACATACTAGCAATAGATCATCTAGGTGCTCATCTCCTCGTCCATCAAGTCATTATTATGAATGTCATCGCTCTTCTCCGTGCTCATCACATTCACACTCCTGTCACTATGACTTTGAACGCCCCTCGCGCTACAGTTCACCATTGGCGAGGCACTCTCCGTCGTATCAGCACTGTGACCGTAACCTGGCTTCCCCCTCACGCAGCCGAGCGGGAACATCACGGCACTCAAACTTGGAAGATGGCCAATTGTCTGAGTGGGACGATCACTAGTCTGAAGACCCAGCTCCTGGCGTTTCACCTTCATCTTCATATGTGGCGGTTTTTCCGCCGGATACGTCCCCACTGGACGATTTTAAGCAGTTTCAGGATTTATTTAAGCGGGTGGTGCAATCCCAGGAAATACAGATAACGCAGTCTCAAACGAAACAACACTGCTTGCTAAAGAATTTGCGCCCCAGGCAGAGTGCAAAGATGGCTATTCCTATCGATGAAGCCATTATAGAGGTAGCCGACACTATTTGGCAGACACCAGCTACGGTGGCCCCAACCTGCCACAGAGCTGATAGACAGTATTTTGTTCCATCCAAGAACTTAGAATTTCTGTTCAATCATGCTCAGCCGAATTCCTTAGTGGTGGACATGGCGCAGCAATGGGCCAATGTACCACAGTATAAGACTACACCTGATTCCAAAAAGTTGGACACATTTGGCAGAAAAGTTTACTCTTCGACAACCCTTCTCTTGCGTATCTCTAATTATGCGGCGCTATTGTCCAACCATAATTTTGATAGTTACAAGAAAATATCTCAACTGCTCCAATACCTCCCAGAGAGCAAGCGCCCCCTCTTAAAATCTCTAGTGCAGGAGGGTTTTACGGCATCCTGGGTGAGTCTGCAGATCTCCTTGGTGGATACAGCAGCTCGAACCACAGTGACTGCAATAACAATGAGGCGCTCCTCTTGGTTGGCTTCTGCGGCAGTCCCGAAGGAACTCCACGCCAAAGTTGAGGATCTCTCCTTTGATAAAAACAAATTATTCGCAGAGAAGATGAATGAGATCCTCCATTCCGGAAAAGATTCTCGGTCTACGCTCAGTACCTTGGGAATGTATACACCTTCCTTTCGGCGCAAGAAGTATTACCCGTATCAGAAGAAGTACAACAACAACATCAGCAGCGAGGCCTAGCTCAATTACGCCAAAGACAGCGTCCTCAACACAAACGATTCCAACCATTCTGCTTGAACAACCAACAAAATCCTAAGCAGCACGTTTGATGGTTTGGTCGAGGGCTTGCAACTACTACCTTCTGTGACGAGACAACAACAGCAACAAAACATTGCTCATTTTCACCATCGACTTTGACCTTTTCGAGACCAATGAACGGCAATTACATCAGACCATTGGGTATTACAACTGGTGGTATCTGGGCTCACTATCCCCTTCACTACCATACCACCCACAAATCCACCAACCCTGTCCCTTTTCACGAGAGCCATTTAAAAGAAGAGGCAGAGAGTTTGCTCTCCGTAGGAGCTATAGAGCCCGTACCCCTCCGGTTCAGAGGAAGGGGCTTCTATTTGAGGTATTTTCTCACAGAGAAGAAGACCGGAGGATGGAGGATGATCCTCGACCTCAAAAAACTGAACAAATACCTCTGCCGTCAAAGGTTCAAGATGGTGATCCTTGCTAAGATATTACCGTCACTAGAGAAGGATGATTGGTTTGCAGCCCTCGAGCTGCAAGACGCCTACTTTCATATAGCCATTCATCCAGCTCACAGGTGTTTTCTCCGTTTCACTATCAGCGACAACCATTTCCAGTACCGAGTGCTACCGTTTGGACTTGCGTCTGCCCCCAGGGTGTTTTCTAAAACTCTGGCGGTAGTAGCAGGTCACTTGCGGTGCAGAAATGTGATCATATTTCCGTATTTGGACGACTGCCTCATAAAGGGCAGATCCAGTCAAGAAGTCCAGCACATGGTGACGTTGGTCAGACAGACATTTCTCTCGCTTGGCCTCATAATCAACTGGAAGAAGTGTTCGCCGGATCCCACACAGGCTATACATTTCATAGGTGGCACGCCTCGATTACATCACGGCCCATCCATACTTACCTCAGGAGCGCTTCCAACTTCTACACGATCTGGTCATAGTAGTCATCCAGGCGCCTGTGCTTATGGTACTTACCTGTCTCCGCTTTATGGGCCATATGGCCGCTACCACCTTTGTGGTTCAACACGCCAGACTTCATTTTCATTGCCTTCAGCATTGGTTCACTTTTGTGTACATTCGGGTGAAGTATTCCATGCAAAAAGTAGTAATTTCTACTCCTGGAGTTCGCAGATCTCTGGGTTGGTGGTTGCATCCAGGAAATCTGCTAGCAGGAGTTCCGTTCAAATGCCAACAACCGTCGATCCACTTGACTACGGATGCCTCCCTCTTGGGGTGGGAAGCGCACATTGAAGGTCTGTTCATACAGGGCAAATGGTCCGCACTGGAGGCCCTCTCCCATATCAACCTCCTAGAGCTGAAGGCCATGTTTCTCTCCTGAAAGCATTTCCATTCACTTGTAGCTGGAACAACCATCCGGGTACTTACGGACAACATAGCAACTATGTATTATATAAGTCGGCAGGGAGGAGCACGATCACGCCGATTATGTGCACTGGCAGTCCGCCTATGGAACTGGTGTGTAAGCAACCATACCGCTCTGGTAGCATCATAGTTACCAGGTACGAGCAATGTCACGGCAGATGCTCTGAGCAGAATTTTTCCTCAGGACTACGAGTGGGAGATTTGTCCCGACGTCTTGGAAGACATTTTCTGGTCCTGGGGGTTACCACAAATAGACCTCTTCGCGACCTACAAGAACAAAAAATGTCACCTTTATTGCTCCAGAGGGGGCATGGGCAAAGACTCTCGGAGTGATGCATTACTAGTCTGCTGGACGGCACCTCTACACTATGCATTCCCACCAACAGTGCTGATCCCGAGAGTAATTCAGAAAATCAGAGAGGATTCAGCCCACGTGATACTTCTAGCACCAGCCTGGGCAAGACAACCGTGGTATCCTTTCCTCCACAGACTGTCCCGATTACCACCATGTCCCTTACCTTTCCTCTGAGACTTCCTTTCCCAGAACCAGGGATTATTGCTTCATCCCAAACCAGAGAACCTTCACCTGACAGCGTGGTTCATAAGTGGTTCGGGGTAGACGAGCAACTCTGCTCAGAAGCAGTAAAGATTGTATTGTTGAACAGCAGGAGGCAAACCACAAGAAGCTCCTATGTGGCAAAATGAAAGAGATTTGTGGTTTGGTGTGGCAAAATTGACATTCAACCGCATTTTGCACCAATGCATAGGGTCTTTGATTATATCCTATATTTGCACCAGTCTGGTCTTTCAATGTCCACTCTACGGATTCACCTCTCTGCAATTACTGCCTTCCATACCACCATCAAAGGTCATTCAGTATTTACTCACCCTATGACAAAAAGGCTGCTTAAGGGGATAGCTAATCTTAAACCTCCACAAAGGCCCATTCCTCCTGCTTGGAACTTGGATCTGGTACTCAAAAATGTACCTGCCTTTTGAGCCTCTATCCACCACTTTGTTACCAATGCTCAATACCAAGGTGGTGTTCTTGTTGGCCATTACATCCGCCCGCAGGGTCAGTGAACTGACAGTGTTAATGGCAATGCCACCTTTCACGGTTTTTACCAAGGACTCAGTTACGCTATGTACTCACCCAGCCTTTATCCCTAAGGTTGCTACGCAATTTCATTTTAATGAACCAGCCTTTTTCCTGTTTTTTATCCTAAGCCTCATGCTTCAAATCGGGACTCCCTACTTCATACCCTGGATGTATGTCGAGCATTGGCATTTTATATAGAGAGACCATGAACCTGGCGTAAGACTGATTGTTTAATAGTGTTCATAGCAGATCTCTCCAAGGGCAATGCATTGTCCTCCCAATGTCTGTCTAATATCATAGTTTCCTGTATTACCATGTGCCATACGATGCGCAACAAGCCACTCCAGACTGTACCTAGAGCGCATTCAACTAGGGCGGTGGCAACTTCCACTGCTTTTGCCAGAGGAGTTTCTCTGCCAGAAATCTGCAGAGCAGCCACATGGTCTTCCAGTTTGACTTTTATGAACCGCTATGCAATAGTGCGCAGATGGATACCTTAATCTTCAGTGTCTTCAGCAGTGCTTTCAGTCATTGATAAACCGGAACTCCAGGAACAACGCAGAGAGAATACTGCTACGAAGTCACCATGAGTGGAACACCCACAGGGACCACTCGAAGAGGAATGAGAAGTTACTCACCTTGTGCAGTAACAAGGGTTCCTCGAGATGGGTCCCCGTGGGTGCTCCATGCCCCACCTTTCCTCCCTGTTCTGGAGTTGTTTTGTTTTTTGTATCCTTATAGATACAGAACGGTTAGAGGAACTGACAGGGAAGCCAAGTGCGCGCGAAGATCAAAGAGCTCAAACGGCGCGAGCTGAATCCTGCGCACGCGCACCTGGCTGAAAACAGCTATACAAAGCATCCGAGCTGCGCTGTGGGATGAGCCCAACACCATGAGTGGAGCACCCACGGGGACCCATCTTGAGGAACTCTCGTTACTGCACAAGGTGAGTAACTTCTCGTTCTGGTGGCTGGGATTGATTTAGAGGCCTCCTAAAAAAGGGACATGGTTATTTTTGTTGTTGTTAGTGTGGTTTGGCTTTTCCCACCTTGGAGATTCTACATGTAAATATCTGTACATGTAAATATCTGTAGCTATAAAGAGCTCCTAGAAGGATCATGAAGGAGAAACTCAGGTTCCTTCCACATCAACAGAGTGACAGAAATTTTCAGTTCCAGCAGGCACAGCGACACCTATAGGAAGCATAGCTAGCAGAGAGGAAAAAAAATTCCAGAATCATGGCTGGTAACTCAGCAGTATCAACTAGAGATGCAGATAGCAAGATATGCTAATCAGGAGTGGAGCCACCAGTTTCAGTCATACATGGCTAGAGTGCTCTCTCAGCAGACTGCAGGAACAAGGGATCACCCTAGGAGGAGAAACAAGCCATAATATATACCTGAGTCTCACTCACCCTTACTAAGCTGAGAGATGATGTTGGTGACCTGAAAGCCTGTTTGACCACTGTTGAATGGATTGCTATCCCCAAAGGTCTGCAAGAAAAATACCTGAGTTACACAGCTGGCCCCCTACATCATCAGGAGGCAAAGGTAGCCTACTACCTTTAAGCAAGGTCTTATACTGCACTAAAGATGGCTGGGTCTGGGCTCAGCCTTTCTCCAGAGATCTATGAATAGAGATATTGGGGATGAACAGTTTTCTGCAAAAGCATTCCTATATGTTATGACTCTGTGATTCTAGTATGTGGTCACTTGGTGACTGGCTCCAGAGTCCCAAATCTTTGGGGTAACTAATTGACTGGCATGGCTTAATCCATGCTTCCAGCTGCCATCTGTAGCAATGTTTGTGGAAATGACCGAAAGGTTCCTGGAGGCTACGGTTTCAAGAAAGAAAAGCCCAGTTCCATGATGGCCTGACTTAAGAATGGTGGCAGGAGACAACACAATTGTCATCAGCAACATCTGCATGGTGGGTGGTTTCAGAACAACCACAGTCTCAGAAACACTGCTTTAAGAGACATTTTGGCTGTGTCTACATTGGTGCGATCTTGTGCAAAAGCTGTCGCTTTTGTGCAAAAACTTGCTACCTGTCTACAATGGCCGCGAGTTCTTGAGCAAGTAAACTGACGTTCTAATGTATGAAATCAGTGCTTCTTGCGCAAGAACTATGATGCTCTCGTTCAGGAATAAGCCCTTTGGTGCAACTGTTCTTGCGTAAGAGGCCAGGGTAGTCAGGCAACATGAATTTCTTGCACAAGAAAGCCCTATGGTTAAAATGGCCATCAGAGCTTTCTTGGGCAAGAGAGTGTCTACACTGTCATGGATGCTTTTGCGCAAAACCACATTCCAGTGTAGACACTCTCTTGCACAACTACTTTAACGCAAGAACTCTTGCGCTAAAGAATTTTTGCGCAAGATCATGCCCGTGTAGACGTAGCCTATGGCTCTTTCAGACAAATCAGCTTAGGAGCATCTTGCATGTTCTTGGACCTGGGCTATATAAAATGGAAAAGGAAGCTTAATAAGGAATGGGGAACAAGAAGAAATGGTGGTGGTGTTCTCTAAGACACCAGGACATGTTAGTGAGCTTTAGAAATGATACTCCCTGTAGAGCACATTAACTCATTTTGTAGACAAGCCATAAGTTTGGTTGCTCTGTAGTAAGGGCCTTACAAACTTGGTTACGTTTCTTCTTAACTGATTTGATGCCTAAAGAAAAGGAAGAAAGCCAGTCTGTTTGTCGCAGCAATAAGAAAATTGGAACTCTGTAAATGGGTTGGATTGGAGGCCTTTTTAAATGGAACTTTTTTTTGATTGGTTTGTTCATTTGGTTTTGATCTTTTCCTTCCTGGATTCTGTATGCAGATACTCTGTGTTTGCTTATCCTTAACATTCCCTGAGAGTTGACTTCTGTATTTTAGTGATTACTATTACTTTTTGTGTGTACTGTCACTGTAGGTACTTCACTTCAGGTGTTCATGTACCCCCATGTGCCTTTGATTGGAGATTTTCTGTGGATCCCATTTGGGCCCAAGCATGAAGTTTTACACATCCTCCCATACCAAAGATACCCAACTTTGGCCTTGGTTGGGAAGTTAAGTGTGTCTGCTTACTTTATAGCTATAGCTAGTGTGACAAAGCTCCTACTCCAACTTGGTGGGTCCTATGCTTTCAGGCAGATGGTTGGCCTCAGAGGCTCATAGCAGCCCTCAATTTAAGTGCCACACCTTGGGCATCAGCTTGCTTTTTGTTGAGCTACTCTCATAATTGGCCAGCATAAGTTATAAAGGGAAACCAAACTCCAGTCTCAGTGGACCCCCAAATGATACAGGCTGGATAAATCCCTTTATTTTCCCCAGCCAATCTTTTTCCCAAGTGCAAATGCGGAAGTGGGTGTGGAGGGAACCCTGGACCACCCACTACTCTGGGTTCCAACCCAGGGCTCTACAATAGCAGCTGCCTATAAAAGTCTCCAATTCCCACTATGAGAGAGCTACAAAATCCCTGGGTTACTTTCCCATACCTTCCTTGTCTCAGGCTCTTCCTACCAGACTCTGTTGGTGTTTGCTCTTCCTAGGCTCTCTTAGCACTCTATCCATCTGTAGCCAGACATGAACCCCATCTTGTTTCCCCCCCCCCAGAGAGCAAG
>CM057847.1:52777578-52790102 GCA_030068395.1 Apalone spinifera | reverse complement strand
CCCTCAACTCCTAACATGCTTTGACTAACTGCAGAGAAGCCCTTTTAATAACCAGTCTCAACTGGTTCTTTAATTGGCCCCAGGTATTCCAACTAGCCTTGACTTACTTGACCCTGCAAGCCCACTTAATTAGTTCCAGATGCTTAATTACGTGATTGATTCTGACAAGTTCTTGCTGATTCTGGACTAGCTCCTGCCAATTTACCTTGGGAACAGAGATTTACTTAATCTGAGGCTAATATACCTCCCTTACATCACTCTTGTACTCTTCTAGCCTGACCCTGTCACACTAGTTAGTTAGCTAAACACAGTCTTCTAAGCTATTTTCTTAGCTTACTTTAGTCATAGTATTAAATTTGCAGGTTTGTTTGTTTCCCTGCCTGAAGATTTATAGACTTTGATGTTTCTGGGGTATTCTGTCTTTCCTGTGGGACAGCTATCCTGGTTAGTGGTGAACACTCTCTGTCCCTTTGTTGTTTGGGAAACACTTGTATACCAGCCAAGTGTAAGATCTCCTCCTTCAAAAACTGGGAACATAACATTTAAATTTGTTAGCGGTGGACCAAACCATCTCCAACTCAGGCTCTGAGAATTCCTCTCAGAGAGTGTGCCACAGGCCTCTCAGCACACTTAGTGTTCCATCTATGTCTGAGTCCTGGTCACTGAAAGTCTTGAGTGATACAGCTTCGTGTACCCATCTGCCTCCAGGTCTCAATCACCAAAAACTTTAAGAGATACAGTGGTAGCAAGGATGCTATACAATCAGACTGTGGGAACTGAATAAGAGGAGCAGGAGTGGTAGTTCTGCTATTAAGAAGTCTTGGTCACTGTTGAAAGGAATGTTCTGGAGACACCATGTCCTAGCAGGAGTGCTATTGCAGCTATAGGTGATTCTGGTACTATGAGACTGTCCAAGGCGTCCTCATTCACTACTGAAGACTTTGTTGCCCATTCTAGTAAACATTTGTCTTCAAAGAACTCTGAACCACCATACTCTTCTATATATTTGGTACTGACACTGATATCCCACACTGCTACATCAGTACTACCTTGCATCTGACTCTGGATGTACTCATTCAAATTATTCAGTTTCCCACAGCTTTCCATGTGACTCTTGCCATGCTTGGGCTGTGGTCCCCCAGCTGGAGCCGAGTCTAGGTAAGAGCCTTATGTGGGCAGCTGTGGGGAGATGTGAAGCCTCCTGCCCCAGATAGATGGTCCAAGGGTAGGGACACAGGTGGGGAGCTGCTCTCAACCTCTGCAACCTAGGCAGGTGGAGAGTCCCTGATACAGCAACTCTCATCTGCCTGGACTCCCCAGCCAGGCTGTAGTTGCTGACCTGGCCAGGCAGGTGGGGCTTTTGGAGGAAGGGAAGGGGCTGGCCCCTGCTGAAAAGGGGATGGGCTAGGCTTCTGCACTTCCAAAAAGTCAGAGGGCTTGGCTCCTGGACTCTTCTATTCCAGTGTTACTGATTCCAGTTGCTGCATAAGTTGAGTAACCTTCCTTTTTTTGTTAACTTATGAAAATATAGTTTATTTTTAAAAAAATAATTAGAGGAGTTTCACCTAAACAGTAAACTGTTGTATTAGTTTCAAATTATGGGTCAAGATCACAAATGACTTTGCAAATACACTGCAGTTTTTAGTTCTTTTTTTAACTTTTTTAGGCACGATATAGAGATGCAAGGGAAGGTCGAAAAATGAAAATTAGTGCTTCATATAGATATATATTTGAAGTCCTAGGGGACAAACTTGGTTTAGATGCAACAGCTGTGGAAGAGATGATCTTGGATGGCCCTTCAGTAAGTCTGATTTAAACATGTTTTGTTAATGTTAATATATTGTTACCTAATTCATAAGTAACTTTTCTCTCTCTTATCTATGTATTATTTACTAGTTGCTGTGAGGATTAGTGTTTTGGAAGTCATTCAATAAGTAAAACAAATTAGTATTTGAGGATGATAGCTGTGGAATGCACATGCAGTAATTTTACAGGAAATTTGTGTGTTCAGGTTCTTCTTTGAGGAGTGTCTCTGTTGGTGCTCTTCCTTAGGTGTTTGGGGTGCTGCTGCGTACCTAATTGGAGATTTTTGGTAGCAGTGCACTCTGGTTGGCTGAACACATGGAGCAGATGGCATGTGCGGTACTGCTACCATGCATGTACAGCCAACCGTCCCCTCAGTTCCTTCTCTGCCATTGCTGGCGTCAGTCGGAACCACAGTTGCTCTCTAGCTTTTTGCCAAAATTTTCAACTTTTTTTTATTATCATTAATATAGTTTATTAATAGTGTTCATAGTTAGTAATAGTTTTCTAGTTACCGGTAATTAATGTTTAAAAAACCCACACTTTTTTATTGTAGTTGTTAAGCATGTTTTTTTCTTCCTGGGATGCCAGGTTCATAAACAACCTCTTCAGGAAATGGGGTTATCTGATAGTGGACTTGTTTGCAACACATAGCAACTCCAAGTATCCTCTGTACTGTTCCAGGGCAGGCATTGGACTGCAATCTCTTGGACACATTTTTGCAGCATGCTGGGACTTCCATTTAGTGTACTCATTTGCACCTATACCTCTCATACAACAAACGGTACTAAAGATCAAACAGGATACGGCCAGGGTCATCCTTGTGGCTCCCAACTGGCCGAGACAGATTTGGTACCCTTCCATACTCCAACTCAACACATGTCAATGTACAAATTTACCCGGTTCAAGCTCTTTTGACTCAAGACAAAGGGCGCATACTCCACCCCGGGCTACATACACTCAACCTGTGAGCCTGGATGCTGGTTGGCTCTCAGACAGCGAGCTAACCCTGTCTGAAAGGGTCAGAGACATCCTGATCAACTCCAGGAGACCCACAACGAGACAAACTTACCTGCAGAAGTGGGTCCAATTTGCTGCCTGGAATTCAGCTCATGCATGGGATCTACTCAAGGCAGTGCTATCCGAAGTACATCTTCCACCTGCAGGACACAGGACTATCATTGAGTTCCATCAACGTACATTTGTCAGCTATATCAGCAATACACTCACCCATTCAAGGGTATTCCATTTTCTCTCACCCATGCATTAAAAGATTTTGGAAAGGGATACGGAACCTATGCCCACCGTGTAGGGACCCAGTGCCATCAAGGGATTTGAAGCTCGTGCTGGACTCAATCATGAGACGGCCTTTCGAATTGCTGGCAACTTGCTCGCTACTCCACTTATCAATGAAAGTGGCCTTTCTCACTGCAATAACATTGGCCAGGAGAGTGGGGACAGATAGTGGCACTCATGGCGGACCCGCCGTACATGGTGTTCCACAAGGACTAGGTTGTTCTTAGAACCCACCTGAAATTCCTTCCCAAAATACCTACCTCGTACCATTGTAATGAACTGATATACTTACCTGTGTTCTTCCTGAAACCACATGAGGACAGCAAGCAGGCAGTGCTGCGCATGCTGGATGTATGCAGGGCATTAGTCTTTTACCTTGAATGCACAAGAGACTTCAGATGCACTCCCAGACTCTTCATGACATGCACAGACAGGTCCAGAGGACAGTCCGTTTCCAAACGATGAATATCCAAATGCATTTCTACATGCATACAACTGGCTTACACCCAGAAACACAGACAGCGGCAGGGGCGGATGAGAGTTTTGTGGGGCCCAGGGCAGCACAATTTTGCGGGCCCCCCTTTGGAGAAAAAATAGAAAAAAGGAGTCAAATGCGCGCACGGAAGACTATTTTCATATTAAATGTGAATTGGGTAAATTTGATAGAAACTTAATTTAGCTGGATAATATTTATTTTAATTATATTGTAATTCATTCTTAAACAAAATTCTGCATTAATAATTAAAATTTTTCATTTGTATTTAAGTTTATTATTGCTGTCTAGTTCTTTTGGCAGCACATTCTTCAATTATGTCATTCTTCAATTATGTCATTATGTCCATTTCTTTGAAAGGTCATTTTCAAAAAAGTTTAAAAATCTTTCTTCACAAACAAATGCAACAGCAACCACATGACAAATATGTGTGATTGAGGGCTGCAAACATTATGCAGCACATTCACCTGCCAACATGATTTTTAAACCCTACAGCAGTGAAATCCTGCATGATTGTACTCTCAATACTCCTATTATTCTGCATCCTTTTAGACCTTTAGAGGAATGTTTTCAAAATCACAAATCGCAACTAGGCCCAACGGAAATAGCCTAATTCTAATGAAAACTCAGAGCTGGAAGTCCAACTTTATCAGATATACCTTTGAGAAAAATCTCCCATTTATAGCTATGTGACAATTTCTCATTTAAGGAACACATTTTCAGAAACATGCAAATGAACATATCCCAGATTCAGCCCTGCTGGCTATCTACATATTACTTCTTAGCTGGCCACAAAGTGAAACAAAGTTTTAATATGTTATATGCACACAGTATAATTATATGCAATGTAATCTGGTGGAATATGCATTGCCTGCAACCTGGAGTGATTTCTCTCATGAAGACCATGTGGCTCAATGAAAGAAATAGTCTGTAAAACGTAAAGAGACCCCCCCCCAGCCATTAACTGGCTACAGTGAAGAGTGGGTGTGACGTAGTGTTGGTACGTTGCTGGGCTTGGGCTGTGGGTGATCCCCACTGGTTACTGTCTGTACCACAGCCCAGCAGAGTAGCTGATGGGACAGGGAGGTAACCTGTTAGACCAGTTACCTCCCAGGGAGAGGAACAAGGGAAGGTGGAATGTCGCCCCTGGCTGGGGGGCAGGACTGGAAGGGACGGTCTTGTAGTTTCTGTCTGAGAAGCAGGGGGAAGGAGCTAAGGAGGGTGCTAGGATTGTAGGGCCCAGCCAACCCCCATCTCAAGGGGGGGCACTGAGGCCTCCTAGCCCCAGTTCCTGTAACCAGATTACATCTGTGCTGTGCTGTATCCTGGAGAAGCAATAAACTCCCTCTATTCTACTGGCTGGTGGAGTCTGTTCGTGCCACTACAGGGGTGCAGGAGGTAGGGGGATAATGTTTTATCCGAAGTTTCTTCCTATCTATGTCCGGGAGACTTTTCTTTAGCTGTTCCTTTAAAGGTGATGTAAAGGCAAAACCAGACACAACTGGAGTTCCTACTGCCTTCTACCAATAGTAGCCTCTGATATTATATTTGGCATTAGTAATTACTGTTGCTAGGTGGTGCTTTCTCACATAAAACACTACCTTGGTATTCAATGCAAGACCCCCACAAGAGGAAAACCTCTCAACAGCTTGCTCAGGTCTTCAGCCTTTCTAGAGCTATAGATGGCACAGCACAGTTTGGCTCTTCATAGGCTCTCCAGGACTCCCCATAAAAAGTTCTTAGTCCTCAGATATTTCAGTACAAGAAACCAAATTATCAACAGGCAAAGTTTCTGCAACCCCTCAGAGAGCAGCTTATACAGCCTAACCACAGAACACGTATAGCTCCACCCAAAGTGAACAAGACTTTACCTATGCAATTTCCTTTCCTCCTAAGCAGCTATAAACTACCTTCAATATCCCTTTTTTGTCTCAACAAAATAGAATATTGAAGCGTTTTTACTATAACCCGAGTGCTGAGCAATTCCTCCATCCTGATTGACTAATAGGAGTACAGCTTCACTGACCCAGTGAGAATGAGGATCCTAAATAAACCAGTGAGAGAGCCTCTTTTCTTTCCTTCGCTCTGTTCACCTCTGCTGTCAACACAAAGAGCTGAAGTGGCCGGTGCCCCATCTTTCAGAAGGCATGAACAGAACAAGGCACTTGCCTGGTGATCTATCACTTGTCCTCTAGTCCCAGCATCTGGCATTCAGAGTTTAGGGACCTCTAGAATATGGGGTTGGATCTTTGATAATCTTGTCTGATAATTTCGCCCACTTCGTTTAAAAACCCATTCCTCCCTACCTGCACCAAATCATCTGTTGAATTCCTTCATAAGTTGGTTTATTTGTTCATTCATTCCTGTTCCTCTTTTAGTTTAGAGACAAGGCAGGGAAATTTAACATTCGTCGAGTGAAAAAAAATCAAATACTGGTCCAGTCTGAGTGCAGAACTGTGGGTGTGTGCAAAGCTTTGGTGTTGTTGCCCCCCCCCCCCCCCCGCCTTCTTCTCCCTTCACCTTGCTCCCAAGCAAGAGGTCATTCCTTAAGAGCACGGCTAGAGAAAGAAACACCCTCCGGCTCCGAACAAGATGCCTGGCTGGTGTGGAATAATGGGAGGCCTCGGGTGTCTCTTGGGATTTCAGGGTTTCAGACACACACTTTTCGAGGAGAGCCAGAGAGGCCGAGACAGGAGGGCTGGGAAGTTGATTCGGTTGCGTCCGGGTCCAGGCTATATTAGCAGCCTGTATCATCTCTGGCTTCCAGTGGGTGGTGTGAAGGGGCGAGAGTGGCTCCACTCGAAGTGCCTGGCAGTAGAGAGCCAATTGGCTTTCAAGGAAGAAGGGTGGGATGGTGCTGGCGGCTGGAGAAACTGCACCCCCTCTGTGCTGCGATGAATGCAGCGCAACCGGGCGCTGCTGCTCCCGCGGCATCTGCAACCCCAGGTAGCCAAAAGAAAAGGAGAAAAAAGAAGCCGCCCAGAAGACAGCGGCGGCTTTCGCCCAGCTCCTCCTGTGGAGTGTGGACTTCTCCAGGAACCGCAAGGGCCTCGCCTTGGCAGCTATCGAGAAGGAGCAGGCCCCAACTGGGGTCCAGAGGAACAAAAGCCGCCTCAAAGCGCTCAAGGACACATCAAAGCGGGGCCTACTGAAGTGCGGGGCCTGGGGCAGCCGCCCCGCTTGCCCTGCCCTATATCCGCCGCTGGACAGCGGCCAACAGTTATATGGGTGCATTCCACGAGAACGTTGTCTACCACAACTGCTTTCCTCAAGGGTCTTTCCATAGAAGTCATTTGCAGAGCTGCAACATGGGCTTCGGCCAATACCTTTGCACAATATTACGTTATTCAGTCTTTTCAGGACATATTGGTTCATTACAGTAGAACAAGGTAGGTATTTTGGGAAGGAGCTTTGGGTGGGTTCTAAGGACGACCTTGTCCTTGTGGAACACTGAGTACGGCGGGTCCACCATGAGTGCTGCTATCTCTCCCATTTTCCTGGCTGATTTTATTTCTAGATTTGGTGGTACCAAACTGTCCAACATCCAGCCTTGCAACACAGAGCGCCCTCTGCCAAGCAGGAATACTGCTGCATAGTCACCTAAGTGGAGACCCCACGGGGACCCTCGAATAAGAAGGGAAGGTTACTCATCTTGTGCAGTAACTGGAGTTCTTCGAGATGTTTCCCTGTGGGTGCTCCATACCTCCCCCTTCCCCTCTGCTTCTGGCTAACACAGTCCTGCATAAATAAGGAGTGGAGGGAACGGCCGCCGGCACGTGCCTAACTGTCAATCAGAGCGATTGTGCAATAGCGCACCATGGACTGGTAGCTGGGGACTACTACCAAAGATCTCCAGGCCATGTGTACAGTGGTGCTGACACACCTAAGTGGAGCACCCACAGGGACACATCTCAAAGAACTCTAGTTACTGCACAAGGTGAGTAACCTTCCCTTTCTTCTCACCCTCCAATGCACATATAATCATCCTCCCTGATGATACTTTAATGCCCCATCCTCCCACAGCACAAGATGACTTTCGATCATTCCAGGAGCTATACGAGAGGGTGGCTGACATACTGGAGGTCTCCCTTGGGAGTCTCCCTGAAACTCAGCATAAATTAACTAGTATATTACATGTCTCCCCGTCCGCTAAACTGGTCCTACCAATGGACCCAGCACTTATGGACCCTCCCAAGGTGATCTGTCAAACACCAGCCACAGTCCCGCTGGTCTGCAAAAGATCTGACTATAAATTCTATGTCGCACCTCAGGGTGCCGATTTCCTGTTTTCCCACCCGTCCTCTAATTTTTTAGTTGTGGACACTGTCAACCAGAGAGGAAAACAGAGTGCAGCCAGAACCACACCTTATGACAAGGAGTGGAAGCGTCTATACCTCATGGATAGGAAGGCATATTCCTCCCCATCTTTACAGCTCTGCATATCCAATTACACCATAATACTTGCAAAATATACACATCATATTTTTGAGCAACTATCACACTTTATTGACAGCCTTCCTGATGTCAAGAAAGAATGGTTCAGAGCCAATATAAACAAGCGTACCCTGATCTCTGTCACGGCTTTACAAGCATCCCTGGATACATATGATACCACATCCCAGTCAATTGAGATGGCTGTCATGATGAGGAGGTCATTGTGGCTTCATCTCTCCCTTTCCCCCATGAGGTACAGGCCATGGTAAAGACCTTGTTTTCCAGGGCTCCAAATTGTTCATGGACACCACTGATGTATTGCTCCACTCCTTCAAGGATTCGCGGGCCACATTAAAGATGCTCGATAGTCATGTCCTTGCAACAAAACGCAAGCAGGGAA
This sequence comes from Apalone spinifera, assembly GCA_030068395.1. NCBI lineage: Eukaryota > Metazoa > Chordata > Testudines > Trionychidae > Apalone > Apalone spinifera. Next base: position 52,781,676 of record CM057847.1, on the reverse strand, counting down.
GCTATTTCACAGAACATTAAAAGCCTTCGCCTTTTACTCAATCTCAGAGATTTTTCAACAATAGAAGGAGGAAACCCCAAACTAGATGGAGGCAGGCCCCTAACCAGCCCTCCACCTCTCAGCCCTCAGCTTCGAGGCAAATGTTTTGAAAGTCAGTTTGAGAGTCTGATAACACTTCTTCACTTAAGGCAACCTCAGCCCCATCAGTTATTTCGCCAGCTTCTACTACCCTTCTATCACCAATGGTCTTCCATCATGACCAACAAGTGTGTACTAGACATCATAAAGAATGGATACTGTATCCCCTTTTTTTCTGCCCCCTTCTCCCACCCACCTTCCCTGACCCATCTCACCAGAACATTCTACTCCAGGAGCTAGAGAACCCGTACCCCATCACTACAGGGGTAAAAGGTTCTACTCCCATACTTCCTCACAACAAAGAAGCCAGGGGGATGGAGACCTATTCTTGATCTCAGGATGCTCAACTGCTATATATGACCTCAACGGTTCCAGATGGTCATCCTCTCCACTATAATACCTGCCTTAAACAGGGGGGACTGGTTATCAACTCTCAACTTCTAGGACACATACTTTCATGTATCTATTCATCCAGCACATTGGAAATGTGTAAGATTCACAGTGGGTGATGCCCACTTCCAATGGTGTTGCCATTCAGATTCGCCGCAGCTCTGTGGATCTTTTAAAAAATGCTCCCAGTGGTCATCGTACATCTCTGTAATCAAGGGTTATCTATATTCCCTTTCCTCAATGACTTCCTGATAAGAGCAAACACAAGTCAGGAAGCCTGCAACCCAGTCTCCTTAACCACAACTCTGTTCCAGACCCTTGGACTACAGATAAATCTGTCCAAGTGCAAACTACAACCAGCACAGAAAATGGAGTTTATTGGGGCTAATCTCAATTGTGTACAGGCTATAGCTTCCCTCCCACAACAGGGATTCCAGTCTGTAAAAGGCCTTATTGCACTGGTTTAAACCAGCCCACAAGTTCCAGCAAGGGCCTTTTTTCAATTACTACGACATATGGCCATATCAGTGGTGTTCCATGCCAGACTTCACATGAGACCCATGTAGCAGTGCTTAAGGACTGCATAGAGATGATGTTACAACAGTATCAACAAACTAATCTCAGTTGCAACCAGAATCAAGCAATCACTGGACTAGTAGGCAGACCCAAAAAACGTGTGCATTGGGTACCTTTTCACAAACGTCTCCCGACCATCATGACGGATGCCTCTCTCTTCACGTGGAAAGCACGCTGAGGCCTTCTCAGAACTCAGGGACGTTGGTCTCCGTAGGAGTGTACCCTGCACATAAACAATACTAGAACACAGAGCGGTATTTTATGCATGCCAACATTTCCTTCATCTTATACGCAACAACACAGTGCAGATTTTTACAGACAATCAAGCAACAATGTATTACATGAACAGGCAGGGTAGAGCCAGCTCTCACCATCTGTGCAGTGACATGACATTCACATACAAGCCTTTTACCTTTCGGGCAAGGACAATCTTACCGCAGACAATCTCAGCAGGAATTTCAGTTCCAATCATGAATGGGAAATGGACCCCAAGATTCTGTAATGGATTTTCAGATAATGGGGGTTTTCAACAGTGGACTTGTTTGCATCCAATGCCAGCAAGAAGAGTCCACAGTTTTGTTCCCATGCTGGCATTGGCTTGCACTCCCTGGGGGATGTGTTCACAATACACTGGAACACATCTCTTCTATATGCATTTCCTCCAATCTTGCTCCTCCATCAAGTAGACAACAAAATAAGGTCAGATACATCCTCAATAATTCTTATTGCTCCAGCCTGGCTAAGACAGAGTTGATACACTTGTCTGCTACAGATGTCCATGGCATCTCCTGCTGCTTCCTCATCTTCTAATGTGGGAGGGTGGTCAGGTTTGTCATTCATTCCTCCAGATTCTTCATCTCTGGGGGTGGTTTCTCAGTGATTCACCTCAACAGAAACAGCATTCTCTGACCAAGTCAAGCAAATCCTTCTGAACAGTTGCAGACTAACAACCAGAAAATCTTACCTGTATAAGTGGTGTAGATTCTCACTTTGGTCCGAGCAAAAATGTGGGAACCCATCAACAATGCTGCTTTTGGATGTTTTGGAGTACCTTCTAGAAAAGAAACACTTCTGTTTAGTTCATTAAAAGTTCACCTTGTGGCTATAACAGCTTTTCATCAGACCAATGACAACAAAACTGTCTTCAGCCATCCAACAACCAAATGTTTCTTTAAGGGCATGCAAAATATTTTCCCAACTGTTAAACCTCCCGTCCCAACCTAAGACCTCAATTTAGTACTCTGGGCCCTCACCCGTAAGCCATTCGAACCAAGGCAACATGTTCCATCCTCCACCTTTCTATGAAGGTGGCATTATTGGTGGCCATCACATCATCCAGGAGGGTGAGTGAAATTGGTGCACTTATGGCAACCTCCCCTTTCATGATATTCTATAAGGATAAAAATAGAGATGTAGCCGTGTTAGTCTGGTCTTGCTGAAACAAAAGACAGGACTATGCAGCACTTTAAAGACTAACAAGATGCTTTATTAGGTGATGAGCTTTCGTGGGCCAGACCCACTTCCTCAGATCAAATTGTGGAAGAAAATTGGCATGACCATATATACCAAAGGGATCAGATTTTTTTTGATTGCATCCTTTTGGTATATATGGTCATGCCAATTTTCTTCCACAATTATAGACTCATAGAACCATAGAGTTGGAAGAGACCTCAGAAGGTCATCAAGTCCAGTCCTCTGCTCTACACAGGACCAATCCCAACTAAATCAACCCAGCCAGGGCTTTGTCAAGCCGAGACTTAAACACCTCTAGGAATGGAGACTCCACTACTTCCCTAGATAACCCATTCCAGTGCTTCACCACTTCCCCTAGTGAAATAGTTTTTCCTAATATCCAACCTGGACCTCTCCCACCACAACTTGAGACCATTGCTCCTTGTTCTGCCATCTATCACTACTGCGAACAGCCTTTCTCCATCCTGTTTGGAACCTCCCTTCAGGAAGTTGAAGGCTGCTATCAAATCTCCCCTCACTCTTCGCTTCTGCACACTAAACAGACCCAACCCCCTCAGCCTCTCCTCGTAGGTCATATGCTCCAGCCCCCTAATCATTTTGGTTGCCCGCCGCTGGACCCTCTCCAATGTGTCCACATCCTTTTTGTAGTGGGGGGCCCAGAGTACTCCAGATGTGGCCTCACCAGAGCCGAATAAAGGGGAATAATCACATCTCTGGATCTTTTGGCAATGCTCCTCTTAATGCAACCTAGTATGCCATTAGCCTTCTTGGCTACAAGGCACACTGTTGACTCATATCCAGCTTCTCATCCACTGTAACACCCAGGTCCTTTTTTGCAGAACTACTACTTAGCTAGTTGGTCCCCAACCTGTAACAATGCTTGGGATTCTTCCGTCCCAAGTGCAGGACTCTGCACTTGTCCTTGTTGAACTTCATCAGATTTCTTGTGGCCCAATCCTCCAATTTGTCTAAGTCACTCTGGACCCTATCTCTGCCCTCAAGCGTATCTACTTCTCCCCCTAGCTTAGTGTTATTTGCAAACTTGCGAAGGGTGCAATCCATCCCCTCATCAAGGTCATTAATAAAGATATTGAACAAAACCGGTCCTAGAACCGAACCTTGGGGCACTCCGCTAGAAACCGACTGCCTTCCTGATATCGAGCCGTTGATCACTACTTGCTGGGCCCGGCCTTCTAGCCAGCTTTCTATCCATCTTACCGTCCATTTATCCAATCCACATTCCTTTAACTTGCTGGCAAGAATATTGTGGCAGATTGTATCAAAAGCCTTGCTAAAGTCAAGGTATATCACATCCACTGACTTTCCCATGTCCACAAAGCCAATTACCTCATCATAGAAGCTAATCAGATTGGTCAGGCACGACTTGCTCTTTGTGAATATATGCCGACTATTCCTGATCATTTTCCTCTCTTCCAAGTGCCTCAAAATGGATTCCTTAAGAATCCCTTCTATGATTTTTCCAGGAACCGAGGTAAGACTGACCGGCTTATAGTTCCTTGG
>CM057847.1:52766992-52777478 GCA_030068395.1 Apalone spinifera | reverse complement strand
TTTTTCCAGTCATCGGGGATTTCTCCCGATCTCCATGACTTTTCAAAGATAATGACTAAAGGCTCCTGAATGACATTTGCCAACTCCCTCAGTACCCCTGGATGCATTAAGTCTGGACCCATGGATTTGTGTACTTTTAGCTTTTCTAAATAGTTCCTAACCTGTTCTTTACCCACCAAGGATGTCCATCTTGCGTCACTTAGCGCATTAGTCCGGGAGCCGACCTTGTCCATGAATACAGAGGCAAAGAAAGCATTGAATACTTCAGCTTTCCCCACATCATTTGTCACTAGATTACCTCCTTCATCCACTAGGGGCCTCCCACCCTCTCTGATCACCTTCTTGTTATCCTTCACATCCTTTGCCAGTCGCAGTTCCAATTGCGCTTTTGCCTTCCTGATAATCCCCCGGCATTCTCGAGCTATACATTTATGCCCCTCCCTGGTCATTTGTCCAAGTTTCCACTTTTTGTAAGCTTCCTTTTTGTGCTTAAGTTCACCAAGGATTTCCCCCGTAAGCCAATCCGGTCTCCTACCATGGTTGCCTCTCTTGCTACGCATTGGGATGGTTTCTTTCTGTGCCTTGAATAAGGCTTCTTTAAAATACTGCCAGCTGTCCTGGACTCCTTTCCCTTTCATGTTAGCATCCCAGGGGATTCTGCCCATCAGGTCTCTGTGGGAGTCAAAATCTGCTTTTCTAAAGTCCAAGGTGTGTATTTTACTACTCTCTTTTCTTCCTTTGGTCAGGATCCTGAAATCTACCATCTCATGATCACCTCTACTTCCCCTATTAGTTCTTCCCTGTTTGTGAGCAGAAAGTCAAGCTGTGCACGGCCCCATGTCAGATCTTTCAGCACTTGTATCTAGAAGTTATCCCCAACATTCTCCAAAAACTTCCTGGATTGCCCGTGTACTGCCGTATTGGTCTTCCAACAGATGTCAGGGTGATTAAAAGTCCCCCACGAGAACCAGGGCCTGCAATCTGGAAGCTTCTGATTTGATCTGAGGATGTGGGTCTGACCCACGAAAGCTCATCACCTAATAGACCATCTTGTTAGTCTTTAAAGTGCTGCATAGTCCTGTCTTTTATAAGAATAAAGTGGTTCTTCACCCTCATCTAAAGTTTTTACCAAAGGTAACCACCTCTTTCACTGCAATGAACTCATAATCCTACCTATCTTCTTCTTAAAACCTCATGTCAGTGTTAAAGAGACTAAATGGCACATGTTCGATGTACGCAGAGTGATCACTTTTTACCTAGAAAGAATGAGGAAAACCCACAAAACACCTAGACTGTTCATATCAACTACAGAGAGGTCCTTGAGCATGTCAGTTTCCACTCAGGGGTTGTCCAGATGGATAGTGGACTGCATCTGGTTGGCCTACTCCATCTTCAACCAAGACCCTCTATTGCAACTACATGTGCACTCTATATCAATAACATACCTCGTATGGACATTTACAGATCTGATACATGGTCCTCCATCCATACCTTCACCAGACATTATGCCCTTGACACTTAACTCTCCCAGAGTACTGGATTTGGGCACACTAATCAGTCTAGGATACTGACTATCTAAAGAACCTGCCTCCGATCATGGGTACTTCTCTCTAGTCACCTAAGGGGGAGCACCTACAGGGACACTCCTAGAAGAAGAGATGGTTACTCACCTTGTGCAGTAATGGTGGTTCTTCTTTGAGGGATGTCCCTGGGGGTGCTCCACAGCAGGTTTCAGTGCATCCCCACTCTGCAGAGCATATTCTTCTTAGCGGTGCATTGGGACCATGCACGCGCAGTGCGTGAGGCACGTGGCTTCATCCAGCACTACCGTGCATGCACAGCCACCCTACCTTCAATTCCTTCATACTGTCTCTGGCTCAAGACGGACCTCCGCAATGCTCTTCATTCCTCATTAGTTCTCTGTAGATAGATAGATAGATTAGTTAACTCTAAGTTCTTCTCCCTAGTTGTTAGTCTTAAAAAAAACCCCAGAACCGCTGTTTGCCCCAAGTTGGTTCTCCCACTGTTTTAAGAGCATCCAGAATGATAGGCTCACTGGGTTTTAAACACTGCACAGATTACATCAACACAGTGCCAGCCTCATTGCCATGATACATATATCAAGTGTCTTGGGGACTCCCATGTTCAAAAGGATTGCCCACTCTTCAGTAAACTTAAGGAATGGCGGCAGAGACACAAAGACCTCCATTTAAAAATGCTAATGATAGAGAAGGGCAAACACCCTTCCTCAGATTGCCAATGATAAATGGGACAAACTAAACAAATCCCTGAAGAAACGGGCCACCTCTCTGACAAGATCTGCACTTGCCTAAATGGTCCTTGACCAAGAGACAAGCAACAAAATCTGGCAAGTAACTCCTCAGCACTTACGATAAGCCGGGCATCTCTGGTGCTGACTGAGCTCACCACAGACATGTGTCACATGGCACCCGGATGGAAGCTACAGATCATACAGTTCCTGTCTCACAGAATTCGGCACTGAGCATGGCGCCGAGCAGAACTGTGCCTGAGATCATGGCGCTGAAAGTGGTTACCACGGCACTGCAACAGCTGATTGGGCAGCCTGTTGGCACCACCCTACCTTTGCTGATCATAGTTCTCACGCTGCATGTGTTGCATCTAGAATTAGCACAGGTGCTGGTGCCTCTTGTAACATCATTAGCCTCGGTGCCTTGCATTCCTACCATTACCTACAGGCATCAGAGACCTTGCAGCCTCCTCAACTTTTAACTCTCCATTTTTAAGCACTGACAAACCATCTTATTCACCATGATCCAAATACATGTCATCACCTACTTTGTTATCAACTGATGACTGATTTTCTCATCACAGGTATTACCACACACAGAAACATTGGGATATTTGTTCTATTCTGATTTTGCTGACCCTATCAACATGGGCATGGCCCCCTAGTCTCCATACCCATGGATACCACCACCCATGCCTTATCCATCGCAATGGCAATACTGGAGCCCTTAGGCTCAAAATCACAAAAAGAGGCCATATAAATCAAAGTGCACATGAAAGCATTTTCTCCCCATCCCAATCCCAATCCCCTTTAATACAGAGGGAACAGAATGAAACTGACGAACAGCAGTCCACCAAAGTCCAGCTACATTACAAATAAGAGTTGCCAACTACACAGCACTCCTCAGTAAATATGTTTTCAACAATTACGCAAAGTTTAACACCTTTATTGATGATATACCAGAGACAAAAAAAACGTGATTTAGAGCAATCGTCACAGAGGTCCAGGCAATATTGAAGACAGCCCGTCAAGCTGCCTTAGATGCAGTGGACATGGTCAGAAAAACAACAGCCATGGCACTTGTCATGAGATGGACCTCGTGATTCAATTCCACCACCTTCCCTCGTGAAATCCAGATGTCGATAGAAGATCTACCGTTTGAGGGCAAAAAGCTCATTCTTCTTCAAGTAGTGTCTCCATGGGTGCTCTACTGTTGGCGTCAGGTTGTCCCGGTGCCACATCCACGTTTTCATGAGCAGTGGTCAGCTGGATCACTCATGAGCAGCACATGGCACACACCTCGTGCTGTTTGCGCCTTTCGATCTCTTGCGCTGTCTGGCTCCCAACAGTTCCTTTTTTGCTGCCCCAGGTCGCAGACGGAGCGAGACCTCCGCAACGGCTCTAATTAGAAAAAGGATTTTGCTTTTAGAATAAGTTTTTCTGTATAGTTCAGTTAGTCTTTCAGTCATTAGTTATAACTATAGTTATAGTTGCTTTGTTAAAAAAAAACCAAGGTTTTTCCTGTTAAACATTTTCCTTACTCCCCCAAAAAAGAATAATAATAACAGAAAAGAGAGAGAATTAAGTTAGAGACTGCTTATCTGTTTATCAACACCGTAGTGACAGGCCCTCTAATCATGCCCCGTTCATTGGGGTTTAGGAAGTGAGCCACATGTTGGGAGCCTATGCCAGTTTCCAATGGCAACACAGATTGCATAAAATGTTTGGGTGAATTCCATATTCCTGAAAAGTGTGCACACTGTGCAAAACTCACAGAGAGCACGACACGAGAGAGAGATGAGTCTCAGGATGTTTTTATTTGATAAAGCCCTGCAGTCCTTAGAATCAGACTCGCAGAGAAAAGGAAAATGGAGAGCGTCTTCTCCTACTGTGACTCCTGCACATAAAAGGGATTCACTGGTCCATTCCCTACCATCGGCCTCCACAAGTAGAATAACTAGCAGGGAGAAGCCAGGAACATCTGGTGCCACTAAATCATAGCTTAAAACAGCCTCTGAACTGAAAACTCGGCACAAAACATCTGTGGTACCGGTAGTTACAGCACCGGCAAGATGCTCGGCCCCACCAACCTTGGCACCATGAGCTGTGGCACCATCTTCATCGGCAAGTGTCACATCTAGCCAAACCGTTGGCGCTGGCCCAAGTGGTGCAGACACCAGCACCCACCCACATGGTGCAGACACCAGCACCGACATTGAAGCATGATTCAGAATACTCGGCACTGGAAGAAACTGTTAGCCTTTCCGGCACCGAAGAAGGCAACTCATAAATCCCAAAGAACATAGGATCCTAGCCCAGAGCCACTCACTTTTTCACCTGCTCCATGATTACTGTCACCTTTACTACATTCACCACTGATGCAAATGTCCAATCTTACACACGAGACACATTACAAACTGGTAACTGATCTCTCTCCTGAGGCTCAACACAGTTCCTTATCACGTCCTCCACCCTCAAGGCATCATTGCACTCTCCAACTCTTTCTCCTCATAGAAACCATCATGGCTCACATAATACCACTCTCTCGATAGATGGGAATATCGACAACACAGGCATTCACATCGCTATGGTTACTTACCCACTGGTCACCACGATATCACCACCGACGACAGGGGTATCATCCATCCTGCTGCCTGGAACATCCACACACACACGGATATTCACCCTCTCTAGCACCTCACGGACCGGACCTACAATGTCCTCTTAGAACCCCCAACCAATATATCAGCACTCTGAACCTGAGGAGGGACAGATTTCTGAGACAGAGGATCAGCAGCCTGATGTCTCACCGACAGATCAGTCTTCCTCATCTCCCTATGAGGCTGACCAATTGCCACCTGACGACCTGAAACAGTTTCAGGAACTTTTTGAGAAAGTGACTGCAAGCCAAGAAATACAACTCACCAAAGTCCAAGAGAAATAGCACCGACTCCTTAAAAATCTCCAACTGTCTCAGTACGCAAAAATAGCCATTCCTATAGATAAGGCTATTATGGAGGCTGCTGATGAGATCTGACAGACTCCAGCATCAATAACTCCAACTAATAAGTAGGTGGATAAAAAGTATTTTGTCCCATTCAAAAGGTTCAGAATTTCTCTTTTCCCACCCGCAACCTAATTCTTTAGTAGTGGATGCAGCTCACCAGAGGTCAAAACTTCCGCAGTATGAGAATAATTCTGCGGATAAGGAGAATAAGCACTTCAACATCTTTGGGAGTAAGATGTACTCATAAGGATTCAAGAACCACCCTTCATACCTTGGGTATGTACACCCCCCGTACTGACGTAGATGATACATGCCATACCAATGGCATTGAGGCTTTTCATACCCTAGATACCGATAACGGGGGTTTGATCAACCCAGACCGAGGCAACAACCACAGAGGCAACAACGTCAGAACAACCATAACCGGAGCCAGCACAGAAGCAAACAGCAAGTTTGACTTCCAGGTCAAGGGCTTGCAAGACCTCCCCTTGCTGGGTCACCACAATCAATCTACCTCAACCTTCCATCATTGACTAAGATCATTTTACCACCGCTGGGCCACCATCACATCAGATCGCTGGGTCTTAGAGATCGTGTCATCAGGCTATACCATACCCTTCGTAGCAATACCTCCTCTTCCCCCACTCCACCATCCCCGTCCCTCTTCAGGAACCTTTCTCAGGAGGATCTACTCAAAAAGGAGGTACTCTGTCTCTTAGAAATTTTAGAGAAGGTGCCAGAAGAGTTCTAGGGCAGGGGTTTCTATTCCCACTACTTTCTCACAACATAAACAAGCCAATTGTACTTCCATCTTTCTACCCCAAGCCACATGCAAGTGCTCACAAGGCCTTGCTTCATTCACTAGACATGCGTAGGTCACTTGCCTTCTATTTAGAGAGAACTTAAACCTTTCACAAAACAGGCTACCTACTAATTTCAGTAGCAGAACGCTGCAGAGGCCAACCCCTCTCATCACAACAGATCTCAAACATTATTGTTGCTTGCATTAAAAAGTGCTATGTTATATGGAATAAACCACTGCCAGAGACACTAAGAGCTCTTTCTACAAGAGCTATAGCAACCTCTACGGCCTTCCTTCATGGAGTTCCTCTTAAAAATATTTGTTGAGCAGCCACATAGTCCACCAATGAAACATTATGCAACATCATGAAACATTATGCAATTTCTCATAAGTTATCTACTGACACTGTGGTAGCGTCTGCAGTGCTCTCAACTGTAAATAAGCAGTGACTCTGTTACCTGCCTTTCTTATACTTGGGTATTGCTACAAAGTCACCAACAGCGGAGCACCCACAGGAACACTACTCGAAGAAGAGGAGGAAGTTACTCACCTTGATGCAGTAACGATGGTTCTTAGAGATGTATGTCCCTGTGGGTGCTCCACTATCGCCCTTCCTCCCCGCTTCAGAGTCTCTTATTATATCTTGCAGGTACCAGGGCAGACTCGAGGAACTGGCAGGAGCTGGACTGCATGAGAGATCAAAAGGCGCAAACAATGTGAGGCACGTGCCGCACATGCGTGGTCCAGCTGAACGTTGTTTGTGAAAACTCTGATCTGCAGCTCCAGGACAACCCAACACCCACAGGGACACACATCTTGAAGAACCATCATTACTGCACCAAGGTGAGTAACTTCCTCTTTCATTGAAAACCTACAGTGTCCTCCATTCCCTGAAGGATTCCTGGGCTACATTATGCTCCCTCAGTATTCAGACACCTGAAACAAGGAGAAGGCAATACAGATACCAACCACCCCAGAAGCCAAGATACCCACAAGCCACATACCATTACCAAAGGTGCGATCACCTGCCATACCAACAATGTGGCCGTAGATGTTACTATCCCACAGGGACCTTGGGACCTACATCTAGTATTGACCACACTCAAAAAACCTCCATTTGAACCTATGGTCACATGCTCCCTTCTCCGCTTAATGCTCAAAACGGCATTCCTAGTTGCAATAATGTCAGCACATCAAGTAGGCGAGATGGCTGCCCTAATGGCAGACCCACAGTTTACCATCTTTTTAAGGACAAAGTCTCTCTATAGACACATCTGAAGTTTTTATCCAAGGTACGCTTCGCCCTTTCACTTTAATCAAAGAATACCTTTACCTGTCTTCTTCCCTAAGCCTCATGCCAACATTTTTGAGGCACAGATGCATACCCTTAACATCCACAGGGTGCTCTCCTTCTATTTCCACAGAATAAAACCCTTCAGGACATCCCCACAACTCTTTGCCCTTACTCTCCTCTGCGTCAGACAGGTTATTTTTCTGGGGCAGAGAAGGAACAGAGGGGATGGTTGCCTGCACTTGCATTGTAGCAGCACTGCATGTGCCGTCTGCTCTGCATGCACAACCTATCGGAGGGCACTGTTACCAAAAATCTGACTAGGCATGCAGCAGTACCCCAAACACTTAAGGTGGAGCACCCACAGGGACAACTATGTCAAAGAACCTCCGTTACTGCACAAGGTGAGTAATTCTCTCTTCTTTATATACAATTTCAGAATTTGCAGCAATTGAAGTTTAGCGACTTAAAAAAAGTTAAAAAACAATAAATAGTCTAATAGCACCTTAAAGACTAAGTCATCTGAAGAAGTGGGTTGTGCCCACCAAAGCTCATGATGCCATCTACATGTTTTGTTAGTCTTTAAGGTGCTACTAGACTATTGGTTGTTTTTTAAGATTTTTCCTGTTACAGACTAACTTGGCTTTTTTTAAAAAGTGTTAGGTTAAAGAGTTAATCTTCCTGTCAGTGTTGGATGAAATATTTATCACATCATCAAAACTCTGAACAGATCTCCAGTCAAACACTATATGTTCTTTTAAGACAAATAAAAATATAGTAATTTGATAGCATTTGATTTACAGTAACCTACTTTTTGATTTAACAGTTACAGGCATTTGATAATTTTTTTGCTAAAGATGGAAGTAGAACTTTGAAATTCTTATATCAAGAAGGAGAAGCACCAGGAGTAGGTAAATGCTATTCATTTTTAACGATGTTATTATAGGCGCAGCTTATTGCATTGCCTGTTGTTATGGTAGTCCCTTATAAAACTCTAAAGGCTGTGTCTAGACTGGCAAGATTTTGTGCAAAAGCAGCCACTTTTGCGCAAAAACTTGCCAGCTGTCTACACTGGCTGCTTGAATTTGCGCAAGAGCACTGACTTTGTAATGTACAAAATCAGTGCTTCTTGCGCAAATACTTTGATGCTCCCACTCAGGCAAAAGCCCTCTTGCGCAAATATACTCCTCATTCCACGAGGAGTACTGGTAGTTTGAATTAGAGATCCTAATTCGAACTACCTACTCCGTGCCGCGTGTAGCCGCGGGCACGGAGTTCGGACTAAGGGGGATTTTAAAATGGCAGCGCCCAGGAAGATGCAAACGAAGCCCGGGATATTTAAATCCCGGGCTTCATTTGCAACTCCGGTTTCCCTCATTTGCCTACCTAGCTCGAACTACCGAGCTAGTGTAGACATACCCTAACTTCAGTTGTTTATAACTTTCCCCAAATTAAACATTTCAGCCCATATGGTTAATGTTGTGTATTTCCCTCAGTCTGAATTATTTTGGGAATTATCAACGGGTAAGTCTACACTTGCTCCCTAGTTCGAGCTAGGGATGCAAATGTAGCCGACCGAAATTGCTAATGAAGCGGGGATTTAAATATCCTGCGCTTCATTAGCATAATCTTGCCCGCGCGTTATTCCGCTCGACAGCTGATTTGAACCAGGAAGTGCTCTCTGGGACGCGTTAGTTTGAATCAAACCCCTTGGTTTGAACTAACGTTACTCCTCATTTTTTGTAGTTGTAAAAGAAATTAAAATTATGAGATTGTATTTAGACACTGCAACAGACAAGTTCAGAGGACTCTGTTTATTTTTCGTTCGTTACAGGAATGACATCCTTCTAAATGTAAAAAGTATACATGAGGTATTCTCATTTTCTCCTACTTATATTAATTTTACTCAAAATAAAAATTAAAAAGTTAAATTACTAATGTTTTGTAAAGGTTCCTATTAATGCCACATTATAACTTTAGTCTTTCATATCAATTTTCCTGAGTGCCAAACTGAAACATTTTTTGAGGAGTAACATTAGTTCAAACCAAGGGGTTTGATTCGAACTAACTAACGCTTTCCAGAGCACACTTCCTGGTTCGAATCCGCTGTCGAGCGGAATAACGCACAGGCAAGATTATGGTAATGAAGCGCGGGATATTTAAATCCCCGCTTCATTAGTAATTTCAGTCGGCTACATTTCCATCACTAGCTCGAACTAAGGAGCAAGTGTAGACGTACCCAACCAAAATAGTTTGTTTTTCGAATGATTGTGATACATTTGCAAAGGATTGAAATGTGCATTTAGTCACTAATAACATCATAAATTGTTCATGAACATCATTCGTTTTCACCATAGTGAAACCCATTTAATGATATAAGTTCATAGTTCCTTTCAGCAAATTATGTTTATATACATATGTGCTATTAATGAAACTATTTGGGTTTTGCCTCACATGCACTAAAAGGAAAGAATAAATAAAATACTAGACTGCAACTATTTTATTTCACTGTAGTAGTTTTAAACATTTTAAACATTTAAAATAATAATGTGCTTAAATTTATTTTCAGAATGTGGTCGAACAATTCCAGGAGTTGTAAAAGGAGCTAAAATTATGAGATTGTATTTAGACACTGCAACAGACAAGTTCAAAGGACTCTGTTTATTTTTTGTTCGTTACAGGAATGACATCCCTCTAAATGTAAAAAGTATACATGAGGTATTCTCATTTTCTTCTACTTATATTAATTTTACTCAAAATAAAAATTAAAAAGTTAAATGACTAATGTTTTGTAAAGGTTCATATTAATGCCACATTATAATGTTAGTCTTTTCATATCAATTTTCCTGAGTGCCAAACTGAAACACATGTCTCTTTGTACCATCTTGTTGTTTAGGGATATTGCACAGTTAGGGTATGTCTAGACTACGTGGCTCTGTCGACAGAGCCATGTAAACCAGTTTACCTGGCATAGGCAAAGAAGCGGGGATTTAAATAATCCCCACTTCATTAATATAAACATGGCCACCGCGCTGTGCCGACGATCAGCTGATCTGACAAAGTGCGGCAGTCTAGACGCGGATCTGTCAGCTGGGGAAGCCTTTGCCGACCGATCCT
>CM057847.1:52749895-52760243 GCA_030068395.1 Apalone spinifera | reverse complement strand
TTAGCAATTTCAGTCGCCTACATTTGCATCCCTAGTTCGAACTAGGGAGCAAGTATAAATGTACCCTTACATCCCTATTTCAAACCCTTCTTTCACAGCTCCACTCCAAAGCCTGCACCCCCCCCAGACATAAAAATTAGAGAAAATACTGGAGATACGTGCCAAGGAAAGACTCCAAACAGAGTAAAAAAAATTACTTTTACTTCTAACTAGTATTAACAAAAACAATGAAACAAACCTATTAAATAGCAAAGAAAATCTAAATACTAAAACTTCAAACTTGAAAACCATTCTAGTTCCTCACAAAGAAAGAAACGGGGACACCACAGGTTTCACCTTATAACTAGAGGCAGTAAAAGGGAACTCAGCATGGTTTGAAGCCATTCTGCCCTTTCTATTCTTCAACACAGGAAGCAGGATGACACAATGGGCACAGGCATAGCTCCAGCAGACATTTCTAATCAAACAAATCTGATTTTGCACACATCGGGCACAGGTGCATCAAGAGTGAATCCATGTGAACAATCACTTGAAGATTAACCATTATTTATACAGATGGTCTAATTCCAAAGATAAAATTAAAATATTAAAATTTCTTCTTGTATACTTTGTCATAATGGAGATGTCCACCAACCATAATAAATCACAAATATTGCTAGGCTGAAGATCACATTTGACACTAATAGTTCCTTTAGAGGGCAGATGAGAGCACTAAGACAAACATTTGAAAGATATAAACACTAAAAAATAAAAAACAAAACTGTACAAAAACTGTTAATAGCATACAGACAGTTCTGATTCAGAAAGCATCCCTATTCAGGACAGCACATAAGGCGTCAATGGGACTTAAACGAATGCTCAAGTCCTGTCCTAAATTAAAATGGATTAAAGCAAATGTTTCAGTAAGTTCCTGAATCAGGGGTTATGATAATTCATTTTTATTTTTGAAAGAAAACAATGAAGAAGACAATTGTTTTAATTAGTAAAACTTTTTTGAAAAAGTTCCTCTCATCTGGTGGATTTGAGCATTCATGTACCAACAGAATTTCCAGGCAGCTTGATGCTGCTGCTGCAAGACTTATTTCAGCTATGATACTGTCAGTAAGCTGCCAACTGGTAACAGCTAAGTAAAGGGCTGATCAGGACTTCAGAGGACAGACCTTCAGCTGGTGTCAATTCTAAGAGCGCCTCTGAAGTCAAAAGAACAATGACAATTTATACCAGCCGAGTATATTCCCCCTGATATTTATCTAATGTTACCAATATCTTATACAGGTTGGACCTCCGTGGTCCGGGACCTTTGGGACCTGACTAGTCCCAGATGAGGGATTTTAACACACTGGGGGGGTCATTTTTGTACCCCTACCACTGGCCCCCCTGGTCCCACCATTGGCCTCCCAGCCAGCTCCCCATCTCCTGCTGGCCCCAGTGCCCTGCCGCCCCACTGGGCAGCCATCATTGCCATGGCTCCACAAGGCTGGGGCTCCGGACAGCTGCACATGTGCTGTGCACTACGGCTCCCAGCTCCGCTGGGCAGTCACATGACATATCTCCCAACTCTGGTAGGTGACCACACCACCACACGCTGGGCAGCCCCGCTGCCACCCGCTGGGTGGCCCTGCCACTGTGCGCTGGACGGCCTTGCTGCCATGTGTTGAGGGACCCTGCCATTAGTTCCCTGTGGGCAGCCCACTACCCTGCCAGCCTCACGGGGATCCTTACTGCTGGCTCTCCATGCAGGACCATGGATGTTGCTGAACCAGAGAATTCTGGTTAAGAGAGTTTCAACCTGTATAAATAGAGATCTATCCCTTGATATTTCTCATTTATATAAATATGTAAGATGAGATAAATATTGAGGGGAGGGCAGATCCTCAGGATGTAAATTATTACAGCTGCATCCATTTCAGCTACTACTATTAGACAGGTATGAAGATTAAAAGATTTGAAACCATCTCACTGTACACATAGTAGTCCTGTGTTAACGTATGTCCTCCTTGCTGTTTCTCTTTTCCTACTATCCTTTCCTTTCCACTGTTTATTACATTCACTGTTGAGAAACTCTTTTTAATCAAAAACATTGAGTGGTCCTGTGGCACCTTAAAGACTACCCAAAATATATAGACTCATGAGCTTTCATGGGCAAAACCCACTTCATCAGATGAATTGGAGTGGACATAACAGAAGCAAAGAGGTATATACAACAGCAGAAGAAGATTGTAACAAAAATAGCAAGTGCTTGTTCAGCACTTACAACAAATAGACTCCAGATATATCCTTAATTCTATTCCAGAGGATATAAAAGTTAAGACAACTTACTTGTTCAATCTGTTTATACCATATCATAAGTATTTCTTCTAGCTGATGAACTGTATCAGCATTAGCAGCTGCTGCTGTCACTTCCTCAAAAGACTGAAGTTTGGAAAAGTCAATGTGATCTATCTTTTTTAACTCAACAGTTCCCTCTATGCTTACTCTAGCGCCTAAAATAAAGCAATTAAAATAAAGAACATTCTCAGATTCCAGTAACTGTTTCTACCAATGTGAACCTATTCACTTTGAGAATATAAGCCAATAATTAATCTTGGAATAGAATAACCATGTCACTGGCTCACATATAAAAGATCATGTTTTTTCTGAAATCTTACTAAACCCATAGAGTACAAAAAAATTATATCTCTAAAACTGAAGTTCCTCAGGAATATAATAAATCCAAATATATTTGTTTTTACACTTGAGTTTTCATTTTATTTTTCCTTGTAGAATTAAAGAAATGTTTTCCTATGTTTATAACAACTCTATTGCTTTTAAAAAGTATTTTTAAGCAGAATGATTGTTTATTCAACCTGATTCTTACCATCTAAAAATGAAAGATATCTATTAATGGTTTCTATGAAACTCTGTTTTTCAATTATTCCCTGTGTGGTTTGACTTAAAGCACCCCAATTATTCGTTGCAAGGATCGCTGGTAGGAAAATATTTGCTAGCATATTCCTAGTACCACGTAAGAGTCCTTCACTTGCATCCAATACACAAAAGTATATGTCCTGCAAATGAAACAGAATGATTATTAGTACTGCAATCAATTATACTGAAAAATGGCATTTTTACAGCATACACATTTTCCATGTAAATCCATTTATTTCTAAGTACAAAAAAAATGGTTACTCATACTGGGTATTAACTGTGGTCCTTTGAGAAGTGTGTCCCTATAGCTGCTCCACTCTAGATTTGTTTGTGCTCCCTCTACCTTTGATCAGAAATTTCTCTTAGCCATGTCTGCTTGGCCCATGCATTCATTCTAGTCAGCCTCATTCCCAATGCCATTGTTACATGGCATTGTGCAAATGAACTGCCATCAGCAGTTCCTCCTCCACCACAAAGCATCTTAAGAGACTTTTGAAGCACAGGGCAACTCATGTCTAAGAACCATAGCTACTGAACAGAATGAGTATAAGGAGGGTCTGAATCAATGCTTCCATTACAGCCCGCTGAAATGGGAGAGGAATCCTGGGTGTGGTTATGTTAACTCAGTTGCTCAGACCTGCTCGGTATTCAACTATTGTTATGTAAAGTATATATATAGTTCACACTGAAATGGGAAAGAAATCCTGGGTGCGATTATGTAAATACAGAAGCTGCAGGGGATAGCCAAGTTAGTCTGTACAGAATAAACTTAAAAAACAACAAATGGTCTGGTAGCACTTTATAGACCAACAAAACATATAGATGGTATCATGAGCTTTCATGGCCTGCTAGACATTCAATTGTTAGAATGTAGAATGATATTGTGTAGGGCTGTCGAGTGATTAAAAAAATTAATTGCACTGTTAAACAATAATAAGACTCCAGCTGACTCGGGCTCTGAGTTGCGCTGCCCCTTTGAAATGTAGCCGCAGCATTTCAAAGGGGCAGTACCAAGGGAGCCTGGGATCAGCTGTGCGGCACTGCCCCTAGGAAATGCCACCATGACATTTCAAAGGGGAAGTGCAATGCCGCAGTGGTGGCATTTCAAAGGGGTAGCAATGCACGGAGACTGGGATCATCTGGGGACTCCAGCTGATCCCAGGTTCCTACTGCACTGCCCCTTTGAAACACCCTGGCGGCATTTCAAAGGGGCAGCACTGCGGAAATGCCTGCAATTAACATGCATTAAAAAAATTAACACGTTAATTGTGCTCTGCATTAATCACAGGCATTAACACGCATTAATTGACAGCCCTAATATTTTGCCTTTTGTAACCAATTTGGTTGTTATGGAGTCACAAACTGTGTTAACCGTAAATGCAGGAATTGTGAGATATGACCGCCAATGTTTACAGTTATTGGGAATACAGAAAAACAGAAAAGGAGAGTAACCATCAGTGTAAAGAGTCCAGATGGTCAAGACTTCCCCTTCCAAACTCTGTGATGTAGGCTGGAGGGATGGCAGACCTCTAAGCCAGCAGGCTACATGCCCTCTAGGCATGAGCTGTAAAACTGTTCAGCCTGTACCCCTACCTGACCATGTTCTAATAACAGAATTAAAACAAACAGACTCCATGAGGAGTCTTTTTATTATTGTAAAGTGTTATTCCAGTGGATGATGGAATCTTTCAGCTGGAATGTACGATGGGCCAAGAGCTGAAACAACCGAGAAGCTAAAATCACAGAAAGCTGAAATCACTATGTTTGGTCTGGAGCCAAATCCATCACAAAGCTAGCAGCAGTGGCCAGTGGGAGGGACTGACCAGCAGGGCGGCTGGTGTGAGTGACTGGCCGGTGGCCAGTGGAGCAGCCAGCCAGTGGAAGTGGTAGCAGGTGGCCGGCAGGGAGTCCAGCAGGAGCAACATGTAGGTGACATTGCCACATGATCAATGAGGGGGGACATCATGATGATGGACTCTGGGTCTGTACTGACTGGACAGAGCCGTGAGTGGGGTGTTTGAAGTAGGGTGATGGGGGGGTAGAACCACACTATATGTGTTAGAGGTTGGACTAAATATCTTTAAAGAAACGACTCTGACTTGCAGACTCCGGGGATGATACCTTGCTTATGGGTTTACATTGTTTGTGTGTGTTCCTGTAGAGTGATGACAGATTACTGTTATTAAAAGTTTATTCTCTGCACTTTCACACTGTGCTTGTGAGTGGAGAAGCATTACCTCCCAGAGGCACCCCGGGGTGTTGTGTGATTTTTCCAGGTTACTGGGTGGGGGCTCAAGCCAGTTCTCTGTTGGATGGATGGAGAGGAACTCCTAGATATTGAACCAAGACCTGACTGCTGCTGGTGCTACCTGGCAGAAGAGTTACATGAGTAATCATTTCTTCTTCTTCAAGAAATGTCTCTATGGGTGCTCCACATTAAGGGTGTGTCTAGACTACAGGGTTTTGTCGACAAAAGTGGACTTTTGTCGACAAAACTATACCTGCGTCTACACTATTGCCGAGTTATGTGGACAGTAAGTTGACAGAATGCAGCAGTTTTGCTGACGGTGGTAAACCTCATTCTACAAGAAATAATACCTTTTGTCAACAGAGTTCTGTTGACAAAAGGTGCTATTGCATCCACTCGGTGCTTTTTCAAAAGAGAGCATCTAGACTCTCTGTCGAAAAAGCGGCTTGCTTTGTCGACAGAACTGGCTGTGGTCTAGATGCTCTTTGTCTACAGAGGCTTTGTCTACAGTACCTGTCTAGACATACCCTAAGTGATTACTAAGCAGTTCACCCTAAGGTGGGTGTGGTGGAGGGTGTTTCAGAGCTGAGTCCAGTACCAAAGAAAGCACAGCCAAGCTATACACCGTATCACAAGCATAGTCAAAAATTATTGAGTAGTGCTCAGTGAATATATGGATAGATGTCCTTACATATTACATATTTGAATAATATCAGACTCATAGCAAGAATGAATGCATATGCAGATCCTCTTGAAAGACTTTGATTAGAGATTGCAGACCCTTTTAATCTACCTGCAAGCAAGATAAAAAATTTTGGAGGAGATACAGGAGGCCCCCGACTTGTGACACGATTGGTTCCTGGGAAAGTGTCGCAAGTGGGGGGGCATCGTAATTCAAACTCCTATTTACAATAGGCGTTATGGTAAATGTGGGCGAGGATGTAAGTTGGGAGTTTCCAGCCCCTTCCGCATTTACAAAAATGGTTGTAAGTGTGAGGGGTTGGAACTTGGGCAGTTGCAAGTCGGGGCATCCTGTAATTCTATCTACATAGAAAGCTAAGGCTCTCTTGATGTCAAGGGTGTACAACTACGCTTGGTTATCTAGGTGAAGTTTAGTGTGGAAGATCTGCAGGTGAATGGTTTGGTTGATATGGAACTGGAAAAAATTAGGTAAAAATTTTGGATAGAGTTGTAGCATGACCTTGCCCTTAAAAGGGGGACATACCATAAGGGCCTCTACATAGCCCTGACTTGGAAATCAGTAATATGTTTTTTATTAATAAATGAAGTAATGAGCAGGTAACCAGTAGTTCAAATAGAGGGCTTATGAGGCATTTAGTATCAGATTAAAAGATTCAAAACAGCAGTAGGATGCTTGACTGGCACATCAAGTTTCCTCAGGGAATTCCAAAATCTGACATTCAGTGGGCAAAAATGGAATATACATTTTCTGGAGAGTGCAAAGGCCTGATGGCTGCCAGATGGATTCTGATGGAGTTTGGGGAGAGTTCTGAACTTTCTAATATTAGGATATTGTCCAGTATCTTTGACAGTGATGAGGTCATCAGTGGAATATATCTGAAATCACACCAAAAGATTAATCTTGTCCATTTTTTAAATTATGTGCCATGAACACTTTTCTCCCTTGTAATAGTCTCTTTTAACTTTCTCTAATCCCATCCATTAACCAACCATGCTTTAAGACAAAACATTGTGAATAGAGTGAAGGATTTTCCTGAGAGAGGAGATGAGGAGCAGCACAAGAGTGATTGTGGAGCAACTGGCCAGTTGTTTAAGGTAAGGAATACACGTTTGTCTTGACCAGATCAGAAATATTTAGATTACTCTGACTTTGTCTATTGGAGGAGTCTTTGAGAATGCACACAGGAGATCAAACAGCCAATGAATTTGAATAGCATCCTCAAGGATCAGAGACCCAGTTGGCCTCTGAATCAAAACTGGATACATTTCTTGCTTAACACTGTACCAAACAAATATGAGGGGTGCTACATTGATATTTGAAATCAATAGTAGATTCTAATATACTGGAATCTATTTCCCACTCATAGTTTTAGATGAAATGCTTCATAAGTGAAAGTCACATTTTGAACCTCCAGGAAACAAACAGCTGTGATGATCTGGATGTGCATGCACCAATTTCAGAGCCTGACAGACTTTGCATAGACAAGAGGAGGTATCTTGCTCCTTCTTGCCAACTGATATAAAACACGGATTGTATGTTGTCCATTATTATCTTTATGTGTTTGCCCCTGATTAGTGGTAAAATTTGGAGATAGGCATATCTGAGTACTCAGAATTCCAGGAGGTTGATATGTAATGTCATTGCTTGTGACATCCACTTGCCTGGGGCTGTGCAAGCATCCCTAGCAGAGAGGCATCGCTCATTATGACAACCATTGTGAGAATATGTGCCAATGGGACTCCTGCACACATACTGTTTGTTTCTACCAGTCAAGGGATTGTTTTACTCAGATCGCTATGGAAAGATGCATATTTTAACTGTGTTTGTTGCTGAAACACAGCCAACCTGTTGACAGTTCTTGACTAGAGTTTGGGAACTGAGTTGCATTGTACTGTCTATGTTGGAAAGGGCAACAAACATCTGCAGGGGAAAGTAGACTCTTGATGTTAATGACCTGAGGTGAGCCCCTATGAAGTTTTATGCAGGAGTCAAAGTGGATTTTTGAATGTACAACTGTAGGGTCAACTGGAAGAAGAGATCTATAGCCTTGGAAGTTGCCTGTGACATTCAGATCTGGGAATACTAAAATACATTTTCTGCAGAACTGTGCTGCTATTACTGACATGACTTTTGAAAAAGCCATCAGGGCAGAAGCCAGACCAAAGCAGAGCACCTGATACTGAAAGTGGTCCTGACTGACAGTGAAACACAGGAAACATCTGTGGGACAGATGGAACCAACAGCCTCAGGAGACCTTACTGGAGAGTGGATGATGCCAAGGTGCTTGAAGACACTGATGCTCTCAGCTTTTTAAGTGGTACTTTCTCTTCCTCATGAGCCTGGAGCATGGGCGGGGCCTTACAGCGTCCTCTTATATGCCCTAGAGGAATGTAGTACAAATATAGTGGAGGTGATAGACATACTTAGAGACCAGCACACAGAGGGGTTCCCTTGGCTGGGGTAAAAAAACAGGCGTAAAGAGCAGTCCATCAGGAGCAAAGTCTTATCTGTTTTTTTTCCAGGCTCTGGATCTTAGCACCACACAGAACTTACACTCCTGTGCAATGTGCAATTCTCCAAGGCAACAGATACAGCAGGAGGTTTTTGTAGAGCATGATGTTGTACAAAAGTATGATGGGAAGACCACGTTGCTACTCTACAAATGTCCACTAGTGGCATATTATATAAGAAAGCAGTTGATGCAGCCATGACACGTGTGAAGTGTGCTTTTACATGAAGCTGGTAAGCCGTGTACCTGCAGCTTGCAATCCGCTTGGAAATTAGTTACACAGAGATGGCTGTTTGCTTGTGGGAACCAAACAGATAGATGAAGAGTCTGTCTGAGTTCCTGGTTGCCTTGGTTCTCTCTAAGTAGAAAGTGATGGCTCATCTGGTATTTGGTTCTCTCTAAGTAGAAAGTGATGGCTCATCAAGATGGACTCTCTCAGAGAGATGTGAAGTTTAGGAAAGTACGTGGGTAAGTATATGGGTTCATTCAGGTCAAAACATGACAACTTCGGGAAGGTTGATGTTCTTCCCAGTCACCATCCTTTTGGGGTCCCAATGGTCCAGGCCAATCCTCAGCCTCCTGCAAGTCTTCAGCCTCCCAGCTCGGGTGCACTGGGCAGACGTCTCGTTCCTCTGGTGGATAGGCCGTCACTGAGCTCCTGGGCTGGCTTTTTATATTACTAGACTTCCAGTCAGGTGAGTGGGTGGAGCCAGTCTTTGCCCAAGAGGAATCATAGAGGGGATCTTCCCCCTCTGGGTCAGTTGGGCGGCCACTATGCATCACTACAGCATCTTGCCCACACCCTAAATTCTCCATATCTCCCAACCTCCTGCACTGAGCCCCTTCCCCCCTCCTCCCCACCGCCCAGTAGGAATGCAAAATTTTTAAAAACAATAACTGTGTAACCAATTGAAATTAAATCAGTAAAGTAAGCCATACAATGTTCTGCAGGCTACCGGTGCTACAGGCTCCCCGGAGCTGCTGGCACCACTGGACCTGCAGGCTCATAGACCCACAGGCTCCCAGGGGCTGCTAGCACCACTGGCCCCGTGGATTTCCAACAGCTGCTGAACCTGCAGGCTCCTTGCAGCTGCTAGTGCCTCTAACCCCACAGGCTCCTAGCAGCTGCTAGCACCACCAGCTCTGCTGGCTCCCAGCAGTTGCTGGCACTGCTGGTCCCACAGGCTTCTGGCAGGTGCTGGCCTTGAGGGTTCCTAGGGGCTGCTGACACTGCCAAACCCATAGGGTCCCCTTGATGACTCGGAGTTTAACTGGTAAGGTTATTCAATAAAGCTAATGCTTATCAGTTAACTGGTTAAAGTCTTATATTCCTACCTTCCAGCCCCCTGCCCTGATACCTACATCCCCCACTACATGCCCAGAGCCCCCCTAAACTATGTCCTGACAGCTGCACCCTTCACACTACCAAGCCCTGTCCTGAAGGACCAGAGCAACACCAGATAAGTCTTCTAATCTGCTATATATTTAAGAGAGTTTGTCTGTCTGTCTGTAAGGCCCCTTAATACTGCCAGAGCGGCACAGATGGGCCCTGATGACTCATATTTTACTAAAATCATGGTAAAACAGAATCATGCATTCTATGTGAATTACTAAAGGTAAGATTGTGCTCAGTATCTTCATAATTGTGTGAACCAAACTGTTGAGCCCTCAAGCTCAGAGATTTCATTGACCCCTCTAAAACTGCTAATGGCTTTAATCTCTTCAGAAAAAACCCACAAGGGGCAAGGAGAAGGACAACAAAGGTGGAAGAATAACACTGCCCTCTCTTTAAGGATATTTCATTTGCTATACTCACCTGAACTCTCAAAGACGTAATACATTCCTGAGGCACAGTGCCACCTGAAGCTTTTATTAGGACACTAAGGCTACATCTAGACTGGCATGATTTTGCAGCAATACTTTTAACGCCCTAAGGGCGGCCCGAGCGCTTTCCCCCCTTCTCCCTCGCACTATCCCTCAC
>CM057847.1:52735509-52749795 GCA_030068395.1 Apalone spinifera | reverse complement strand
GCCAAAGCCCTCCTGGCGACACCATCCTCGCAGCCAGGCATTCACCTCCAGGATCCACCTGTCTCTGCCCTGTCCCCTACCTTCAACAGGAAGGATCGAAGAGAATACCACCTGCACTCCAGACTCCTTCACCCGTACACCCAGAGCCCTGTAGTCACTCTTGATTTGCTCAGTGTCACACCTCACAGTATCCTTAGTGCCCACATAGATGAGTAGCAGTCAGAGGGCTGGATAATCGTTGACAATGCCTCCGTAACATCTCGGATATGGGCCCCCGGCAGACAGCATACCTCCCGAGATGAAATGTCAGGGCGACAGATGGGCGCCTCCGTCCCCCTCAGAAGAGAGTCTCCGACCACCACTACCCTACGTTTCCTATTCGCAGTGGTGGCAGCAGACCTCCAGCCTTGGGGGTACGAGGCTTCTCCTCCTCCGGTGTAGGGGGTGATTGCTTATCACCCGTATAAAGAAGAGCATAACAGTTTCGTAGTACAACGGCGGGAGGGTTCGGAGCAGGTTTGGAGGAGTGCCTGCTGCCAGAAGTAACCAGCTGCCACTGTCCACCCGGAGCCATCTCCTCCTCCATCATGGTGTGTCTCCAGTCCTGTGTACCAGGACAGCTACCTCAGCTTTCTCCTCATGAGCACGGTCCAGGAATTTCTCATGGATGCGGGTGCTCCTCAACCTAGCCACCTCCTCCTGTAGCTCTGCCACCTGATGCCTGAGAGATTCCACCAGCAGGCACCTTTCGCATTGGATGATCTCCCCAGCCTGGATATCAATAAGTGGGAATTGCAATCCACAGTTCCTGCAAACCCACTCCAGGATCTGGGTAGAGGCATCCATGCTCAGGTGGAGGAGACAGAAGAAGTGCTGGCACAGGTGTTGCGGGGCTTCCTGACCATCGTAGGCCTCCCTCTGCCAAACTCCCTCTCAAACGCCCCTGTCTGCAGCTACTGTCCGTTTTGCTCTCTGGTCGCTCTGCCTCTGGCTTTTCAGCCTGCTTGCCTAGGCCAGGCCTTCCTCCTCGTGAGTCACACAGGGGAAGGCTGACCAGATACAATCAAGAGAGCAATTGAGGGAACAAAGGGTCAGGCACTAAGTCCCAACTGCCACAGCAGCTGAAACTGAAACTGCAGTCACCTGAAATCAGATTCAGAATTCAAACAAACAAACAAAATTCAAACAGTTGAGCAAACTCACTCACACCAAAAGCGAGTACTCTCACCAAGTAGCCTGTTCAGCGGTGGGATCTCTTGTGGTCCCTCTCAAACTCCCCTGTCTGCAGCTCCTGTCCGCTTTGCTCACAGGAAAGCCAACAAGAAATACTTTGTGCTACCAAAGGGCTCAGAGTTCCTATTCACACACCCACTCCCCAACTCCCTGGAAGTTGATGCCGCATGACAGAGGGCACGGGTGCCACAGTACAGGAACCAAAGCTTGGACAAGGGGTCTAAGAAACTCGATTTATTCGGTAGGAAGGTGTATACCTCAGCAACTCTGCTTCTATGCATAGCTAATTACCTGGCTTACCTATCCAACCATAATTTTGATAATTATTCGAAATGTATCATTCTCGCCGACTCCTTGCCAGAATCAAAGAAGCCTATTCTCCGAGCATTGGTCTAGGAGGGATACACCTTCACCAGAACCAGCTTGCAAATAGCAGCTGATGTGGCAGATGCGGCAGCCAGGGCCACAGTTACAGCGGTGGTCATGAGGAGGTTCTCGTTCCTACAAGCTGCAGCGGTGCCTAAGGAGTTACAATCAAAGGTCGAGGATCTACCATTCGAAAAAGATAACTTGTTTGCGGAGAAAACAGACACCCTATTACACTCCAGCAAAGACACACTGCGGACCCTTGGTACGTATACGCCACCATTTAGAAGACGCTGCTATACACCATTCCAGAGGCGTTACGACTTTTACCACCAGAGGCAGCCATGGTAACAACAGCAGCAACATCAAAGGCCATTTGATAACACCAACACCACTGAACTCCCAGACGCCGTAATCAAAATAGCCGTACGTAAAACCAACCGAATGCCAGGCAGCAAGTTTCACTCCTTGGTCGAGAACAATCCTCCAGTCACAACCTACACCATACCGTTCTTCCATCAGCGCCTACACCCATTTTACTACCAATGGGCGACTATCACCAACGACAGATGGGTGCTAGAGATTATAAGAACCAGCTATACCATACCCTTTCTCTCCCTACCACCCTCAACCCCCCCCCCCCCCCCCCCCCCCCCCCCCCCCACCCGTCCCTTTTCAGGGACCCCTCTCACAAAGATCTGCTCATATCGGAGATAGATCATCTACTGCAGATCGGTGCGGTGGAACCAGTTCCACAAGAGTTCAGAGGGAAAGGGTTTTATTCCCACTATTTTCTGGTTTGGAAAAAGACAGGGGTTTGGAGGCCGATCTTGGATCTCAGGCAGCTGAACAAATTCCTTTGAGAACACTGCTTCAGGATGGTGACGCTTTTGTCTATAATCCCAGCTCTAGATCAGAACGATTGGTTCATTGCACTCGACCTTCAGGACGCCTATTTTCATATTACAATTCACCCTCCCCACAGACAATTCCTCAGATTCGTGGTGGGCAACGGACATTATCAGGCAGCGCCAAGGGTATTTACAAAGGTACTTCCTGTGGTCGCAGCCCACCTACATCGCAGCAGGATAACTATATTTCCCTACCTCGACGACTGCCTGATAAAGGCCACTTCCTCCATACAGGCAAGTAAAATTCTGACATTCACAATGCAAGCTTTTCAGTCTCTGGGGCTGCTTGTAAACAATGACAAGTCAACCTTATCCCCCACACAAGACATAGAGTTCATTGGGGCGAGGTTAAATTCAAAGAGAGCAAGAGCATTCTTACCTATGGTAAGATTCCAAGCCATACAATCCCTGATAAATACATGCACATCCAACAGCAGCATTCAGGTGCTTTTACTCCTCAAACTCATGGGACACGTGGCCGCAACCACATTTGTGGTCCAGAATGCCAGACTTCCTTTTTTAGCCTTGCAACACTGGCTGGCCACCGTCTACAATCAGACCTGTCACGACATTCGCCGCTCAGTTACCATTCCGCCCAACGTCATCTCTTCCTTCACTTGGTGGACGATAGACAAGCACCTACTATCCAGAGTGCCTTTCCGTCCCAAGCTTCCAAGCTGCCGAATCACTACAGATGCTTCTCTCCTCGGTTGGTGAGCACACATGAATGGAATTTCCATTCAAGGCTGTTGGACACCTTGCGAGACGTTGCTCCATATAAATCTACTGGAGCTTAGGGCTATCTTCAACACATGCAGACACTTCCATGATCACATTCACAACTCGGTGGTGAACATCCTCACAGACAACATGGCCATGATGTTTTACATCAACCATCAAGGGGGAGCTCGGTTATGATCCCTCTGTGCGGAGGCGGTCCAACTTTGGAATTGGTGCAGCACCAACGGCATCACTCTTGTGGCATCATACTTACCTGGCATAAACAACATAACAGCGGATTCCCTGAGCAGGAATTTCGCAACGGATCACGAGTGGGAGCTCCACCGCAGACCTCTCCATTTCCTATTTCACGAATGGGGCATACCATCGATTGACCTCTTCGCCACACACACCAACAGGAAGTGTCTTCGATACTGCTCCAGGGCAGGACTCAGTCGCCATTCTCTGGGGGACGCAGTCCTAATCAACTGGAACAGACCATTGAGGTATGCATTCCCATCCATACCTCTAATTCCCAGGGTGTTGTAGAAGATCAAAGCAGATCGGGCCACAGTGATACTAATAGCTCCCACATGGGCCAGGCAACACTGGTAATCCCAGCTATTACAACTGTCACGTTACTTGTCCTACCAACTGCCACTCTTTCCGACTCTACTCACTCAGGACCACGGTTGACTTCTACACCAACAACTTAACATGTTACACCTCACAGCCTGGTACCTAGCTGGTTAAATGAGTCGGAGGCCCAATGCTCTGCAGCTGTTAGAAATATTCTCATACACAGCAGACAAACTAGTACCAGAACCACATATCTGGAAAAATGGTCCAGATTTAGGATCTGGTGTTCTGATTGATGTATGGACCCTACAGTCACCCCCATACATTCTATTCTGCATTATATCTCGGAGCTACAACAGACGGGCCTTGCCCTGGCATCACTCAGAGTACATCTCGCTGCAATCTCAGCCTTCCACAAGCCTGCTGAGGGTTTTTCAATATTTGCGCATCCCCTTACAAAGAGATTCCTGAAAGGGTTAACAAATTTAAACCCACTGTTGCATACGCCACTGCCACTTTGGGATCTGGACTTAGTGTTGCGAACCCTTACTGCTCCACCATTTGAGCCACTTGCCATGATACCTTTACAAATCTTCACTCATAAAAGTGGTTTTCCTGCTGGCGATCACATCGGCACGCAGAGTCAGCGAGTAGTCAGCACTGATGGCCGTACCTCCATACACGATCTTCCAAAGAGACTGTGTCATCCTCAGACACCACCCAGACTTCATACCTAAGGTCTGTTCTGACTTCCATGTCAATGAACCCATAGTGTTACCAGCATTTTTCCCTAAGCCACACTCTTCACCTAAGGAGGCAGCTCTCCATACATTAGATATTCGCAGGGCACTAGCCTTTTATATCGACCTTACCAAACCCTTTAGAAAGTCAGACAGGCTCCTCCTGTCCCTAGCACAATGCTCTAAGGGCGAACCCATTTCTGCTCAGAGGGTGGCTAACCTTATTGTAAATTGTATATCTCACTGCTATACGGTGCGGGGAATTCCTTTCCCTGCATGTCCTAAAGCACATTCCACAAGGGCAATAGCAAGTTCCACCACCTTTCTCAAAGGGGTTCCCCTTGCAGACATTTGTAGATCGGCCACATGGGCATCCTACTGCACATTTGTGAACCATTATGCTGTTCAGCAAAGGTGGCTATTGGATAAATCCGTAACGGGTGCAGTCCTCTCTTTCACTAATCGATAGCGGTCTTGTATCCCGTCTCCTCAGTGCTGGGGTGGGGGAGCAGTCTGCATACTGCTGTGCAGACACCTTTTGTGGAGCACCCACGGGGACGCCTCGAAGAAGAAAGCAAAGTTACTCACCTTGGTGCAGTAACTGTCGTTCTTCGAGATGGTCCCCATGGGAGCTCCACTACCCACCCTCCTCCCCGCTTTGGCGTCTGTGTCTGTTTCTTGTGTTTCAGATACTGAGGTGGGTACGAGGAACTGGCTCAGACCAGACTGAGTAGCGCGAAAGGGCGCGAAAGCTGCGAGACGCTCCCCACGCATGTGCGGTCTGGCTGGACTATTGCTGCAAAAAGTCTCCATCCTGCAGTGCCGGGGCAAGTCCATCACCTTCTGTGGAGCACCCAGGGGGACCATCTCAAAGAACAACAGTTATTGCACCAAGGTGAGTAACTTTGCTTTGCTCTACAAGGAAGAATCTGTGTTGGCAGGCAAAATGCTGCACTGCCAATACCGCTGCTAGCTTTTCCTCTATCTGTACCTCTGGGGCCTCTGGCCAGTAAATATGCTGACCCATGGAGTTTCTACCAGGTCCTTGTCTCAGATCTCTTGGTATTGTAGCTTGTATGTCCCTGACAAAGGGCACGTCTAAACTACATTCCTCTTTTAAAAGAAGAATGTAAATGAGGCAAATCGAAAGTGCAAATGAAGCACGGATTTAAATATCCTGTGCTTCATTTCCTTATTTTCAGCTGAGAGCTTTTTTGAAAAAGGGTTTTTTGAAAGTGAAAGCACAGTCTAGAGGTGGTTCTTTTGGAAAAAAAACCCAATCCTTTTTCAAAAGAACCTGTACTCCTCATTTCAGGAGTATGGGTTCTTTCGAAAAAGGGTGGGTATCACCAGTGGAAGTCGCCATTCCAAACAATCCATTCTCATGTGCATGGGATGCATACACAGCAAGAGTAGAATCTGTGTGGATAATACATCTTGAAAATCGTAGTTCCTGTAGGATAAATAACAGTTCTTTATACAGAGTATGAAATATCTAAACTAGGGGTAAAAACTGTTTTTAAAGTTAAAGCTATTTTATTGATTGTAGGTTTTGATTGAGAGTGAACAGATGAGAAAAGAAGCTGATGATTCAGGACCATTGACTGAACTAGAACACTGGAAACGTATGTCTGCTAAATTCAATTTTATTATTGAGCAGATCAAAGGACCAAGTTGCAAAGCTGTCATAAATGTTCTAAATGTTGGACATTCCAAACTATTAAAGGTAATTCTTATTATGTTCTATTTAAAACTCTTTTGATTGCTTTAAGCTAGACTTCGA
This sequence comes from Apalone spinifera, assembly GCA_030068395.1. Taxonomy (NCBI): domain Eukaryota; kingdom Metazoa; phylum Chordata; order Testudines; family Trionychidae; genus Apalone; species Apalone spinifera. The sequence continues at coordinate 52,743,463 of CM057847.1, read as the reverse complement.
TATTTATTTGATTTCATGGCATGGAGGGAATCTTTGTGAGGAGAAGTAGGAGAAAAAAAAAAGAAAATATAGGCATAGTACACAGTGTATGGAAAGAAATACCAAGGATATAGAAATAAATTACAGTTACTGAAGCTCACTCAAAATAGTTTCAGGGTCTGCCTTGACTTTTCTTTTCCTGAATATCATTAAGTTTGAGTGATTGCATATGTGAAATCTACTGGAGGCAAATTTGCTCCCTGTGCACAGATGTCAATGATTTTTTTCCCTCAGTAGTATCCATCAGGGTGTGGCTTGAATGCCTGCTGTCACTCCATGCCTCTACATACTGGTATAAGAGAGTGGTGCTGCCTCCCTGTCCTTCTTTTCCTTCCAACTAGCACTGATGCTTGTTGGAACAATTCTAGACTTGATTAATTCCAGACCCTCATTCTTCTTTGTATATGTTCCTCAATTAGTAGTTATGGTTAATTTTAGACTGTTTTACACAATTTTAGGAGTAGGAGTCTGTTTTCGGTCTCTTTTCTTTCTTGCTGGAGTTTAAGTCCTTTTGGACATGCACAAAGCCTATGCCAGTCGGCAATGTCCATTCAATTTGCCTGAAATGTTTCAGAGAATCTCACGTTAGTGACACATGTCACATCTGTAAAAGTTTCAAGCCTGGATCAAAACAAGATAGGGTGGTTAGACTTAAGTGCTTGCTTATAGATGCAGTACTTTGACCCCCCATTAGCATCATCTCATGGAGAAAGTGCACCAAATACATCTACATTTTTAAAGTGTGTGCCACTGGTGATATCTCTGGCTTTTTGGTCCCACTTGGACTTTCTTCAGGTTCTGCTTCTTCCTTACACTGAAGTAAGAGAGAAGACACTCCACAAATGATTTGGGAGAGATGCCATCCCTAAAATGCTTGTCATCTCTCCAGAGGAGAATTGCAGACTCTGGAGCATCTTCAGGCCTGTTGAGTCTGTCCCTTGAAGAAAATCTGTAGAGCCAAAAGACAATACCAGTCCCAACAATCTTGCTTAGCTTCTTGGTACTTGGTACTGGCACTTCCCTGAGATACTGCAGTACTTCTATCCAAACCTCCACAGAAGCTTGTCTTGTCTAAAGGGAAACCTCCTGTGATTTCCTCACTACTGCCATTTCTGGGCTTGGGCTACCTCTCATCAGTCTATCGGGATTAGCCCAAATCTTCCTCCTCAGATGTACAGATCAAAAGAAGAAAGAACACACCAACAGCTAAGAAAATAAAATGAAACAAGAGTGAAATATGCAACTGAGCATGCTGGTCAGTAAACAAAAGATGGTGGCCTTCCAGCTATTACATGTGGTACAGGGTGGCACCACCAATACCACAGCAGTTCCCAGCACTGCATAAACTTAGGCCTACTCGGGGGTAACAAAATAACCTCCCCGGAACCGCTTTGCGTCTGACCTTGTTGCAGATTCAAGAAGTTCAGATGGCATGAGCCCAGAAGAAGCAGACGACCCTACAGGCAGTCCTCCTCCACACCCCAGTAGAGATTTCAAAAGGTCTCTTACCTCTTGTTTGGCACCCTGGGGGTGAAGGGGTGCACACTAGTGCACAGCAACAGAGGGCACTCAAAACACTCCAACAGGTACTGCTGAGAGAAAAACCTCCAATATCCATGCAGAGGGCACACCCATTCACCTACAATGGCATGGACATGTATAATATATTTCAAAGAACAACAATTATGGAAAGGTTTTTTTAAATGTGTATATTCTGCACATCTGTATGTTGGCAACAATATGAAACATGTATGAATTTTTTTAGTACTTTTTCCTCTAGACATGGTGAGAGTTGGATGCCAGAATCACAGGTATTTTTTCCTTTAGCTGTGGCGTGAGTTGGATGCCAGAATCACAGACACTGCAAATGAATCAAAAGATAATGTGAGATATTTATACACGCTTGAAAAAGTATGTCAACCTCTTTATAACTATGATCTTGTAAGTATACCTTTTGTGATTGTTTAAATATCAATGTAGAATGTACAGAAAAGGAGTATACTTTAGGACAAAAGTAATCTTCTTTGTGGAATACTCTACTTCAAAAAAAATTTCTAAATGATTGTGTAACTTTTTAAACCATAATTTTATTGGGCTGCATGCAATGAAATATTAATTTCTGTAACTTCTTTGCATAGAAATTAAATCTAAATTCTTATAGGATCCACCCATTTTTAAAATTTGTATTTTATTAATCATTGTGAAGATCTATTTTGCCTTTCCTCAAATAGCAAATACTTTTATTAGGAACTAAAACACACAAAAATGTTATGTACACTACAAAGTTTATATAATTAAATTCAGTGGCTTTTATTAAAAATTCATTATGTGCCAACAATCATACAATAACCACACAATTGTATCCAAGAAATCATAGTCCTTTGGATGATGTCCTAATGGGTACTCCACTATTGGAGATGCAGTTCGGAGCTTTGCAAGCAGTTTCACCATTGGGCTATGCATGCGTGGAAGGCACCTCATGCACGTAGTCCGACCTCCCCCCAGTTCTTCACTAACCATCCTCAGTCACAGACGGAGCTTCAAACTCTCACCTCAGGCGTACTTACCTTAATAGTTAGTTCTTAGTTAGTTGTAGATAGTTCTCCATATAAATAGTTTACATAGTTCTGCTTATCTCATTTTCGTTAAAAGAAAAAAAAATTTGCTTCTCCTCAGGAGGCTGCAAGAACTTTGTTTTCTCGCAGTTCTCCTCATGCTCATGTGTGTCGTGGTATGCCTCATGGCACTGTGCTTCAAGAGCGTATGCATGTTGCACCACCGGAAGAGGAGGAAGAGGATAAAGCTCGGTGTGGCGTGGAGGTGCTGCTTAGGCAAGACCTGATGCTCATGCTAGCACACCTGCCAGTCAGTGCTCTGGACATAATGGAATGCCAGTTCTGGCACTATGAAAACTCAGACTGGTGGGACATTGTGATGCAGACATGGGACGATCAGCAATAGCTGCACAACTTCTGCCTGCGGAAAGCCACATTTTTCTTTAAGTGATGTCCCCATGGGTGCTCCACTGTTAGTGCTGGGTCGTCCTGGTGCTGCAGATCAGAGTTTTCCCTAGCAGTAGTTGGCTGGACTGTGCATGCATGTCCGGCACCTCATGCTGTTCGCTCCTTCTCTTTGCATGCATGGTCCGGCCCCCGCCAGGTTCCTTTGTTGCCACCCTCAGTCACAGACGGAGTGAGCTCCTCTCTCCTCAGATTGTGTCATACAAGAAATTGAATTCTAGTTAGTTAGTAGTTAGTAGTTGTAGTTATTAGTTAAACTTCTCATTCATTCATTCATTCTATAGTTAAAAAAACAAACAAACAAGGGCAAACTATGGACAAATCACATGATGCCAGGTTCCTCTGGCTTCAAAAAATGTGACACTTGCCGGGGAGCCTATGCCTCCTTCATATGGGCACTCATGTATTTGCTGCCTCAGGGAAGTGCACATTCCACAAAAGTGCCCCCACTGTTCTAAGCTAACAGCTAGAGAGAGGCATGTCAGAGAAATGAGGCTCCTTTTTTATAAGGCACTCCAGCTGCAGTCGGAGACTTCCATCACTTGCTTGGACCTGGCCAGGGTCGAGAAATGTTGAGCCACTTTCCGGCACACACTCTTGAGCTAAAAGAAGGGCCTTTCCAGCACGGTCTTTACCATGGAGCCATGTAAGCACCAGGGACAAGTAAATGTTCCACTTCACACCCTTAAAGCCCCTAGACTTCTCAGCATAGCTTGTACCATGTCTGATAAACAACTGAGCAGCTTTTATATGTGCATATATAGGATATTTTCTCATTATACTGGGGGAAAGGGGGCAACAAAAATGTCAATTACAAAAACTTTATTTAGTGTAGACCCTAGGCCTTAAAAGAGAGAGTAGAGTTGGCCAGAAAGAGTATTAAAATCAACAACTGACTGATTCCACAACCTTTTTGCATTGACAAAAGTAAGAAAAACCTATAAATTGTGTTTCAGTGTCCAAACTACAGTCATCAGGTAAAAATATGCATAACTACACCTCTCATTAGTTTGACCACAGACAGAGTATGTATGAGGTTTACCATATTAAAACTACTTAAATCATAATTTTGTGTGCCTGACTGCTTTTATAATAAAAAAATTTAAATAAGTTTACTCTGTGCAAGATGTAACAAAGTCTTTAAGATTGATAGATTAACTGAAGAAAAAATATATTTTAGAAGTTATGAATAGAAAACTTTGTAAGGAGAGAGAAGATCTCCTAAGTTTCTTTTTAAAAAATCTGTATTTTAGGTGTCAATGGCACATGGAATCCAAAATTTGATTAATGCGATACGAATGATTCACAGCGTTTCAAGGTATTACAATACTTCAGAGAGAATGACATCGCTGTTTATAAAAGTAAGCATATTCATGTTAAGGATGCATTTATATAAACTGTGATGAAAACAAACAGCTCTGAATATGACATTACAGAAACACTTGTTTTACTTTATGCACCAGGTATCTTGATAAAAATGGTTAGGATGTTATAAAACTATGCAGCCCATTACCAGATATAAAACACTTCTCTTTTCATGCTATAAAATTAATCAAGCACAAAGAAAATATTAGGCATTGCAACTGAATTTTGTTTCTTACAGTATTTTATTAGGCTCACAAAGGTCTGCATTATGTAATTTTTATAATAGTTCCTTGTCCACAAATACTATTCAACATACAAAAAGAGAAGGGACTGTAGCAGTGTAAAAGTGGAGTTACTACCCTCTTTTTTCCAAGAGCTTCAGTGATAGACAAGATAAGTGGCAGTTTCAAGTGTGAATGTGCTCTAGTTTTAACCTTATGGGTCTGGTACTATCTTCTTAACAGTACCAGACCCATAAGGGTCTTATCTGTGTCTGGTTGACTGGCCAAATAATACCCCTCCTTGTCATGATACATACCTAGCCTCTCTAGGGTTCTTCCCAGGTTCTTTCACTGGGGATATGTCTAGACTACAGGGTTTTTCCGAAATACCACTCTGCCACGTCCAGGGAATGCATCTGTGCTTCCACATTTTTTTTGCGAAAGAGCAGACGCGCTCTTTCAAAAGCCCTGTCTTCTTCCTCCCACAAGGAATAAGGGCTCTTCTGAAAGAGGGGTTTTTTTTCCAAAATTTGGCCCATTGTAGGTAGCTAAATTTCAGAAAAGCCTATCGGAAAAAGATACGCAAATTGAACTCTGCAGTTTGCGTACTTTTTTCCAATAAAGCCCTGTAGAGTAGACATAGCCTCAGTTGTTCTAAAAGTTTAGTTGGACTCTTTCTTTGTGGGGACTCTAAAAAGGTAGTGGCCTAGAGTACCCTATCCAGAATTTCTGAGTTTTACTCATTAAAACTCAAGCACACAAGAGTTTTAATGTGTGAGGTCCCGGGTTCAAATGCGAGAGGTCCCGGGTTCAAATCCCAAACGAGCCCCCAAATTGTAGGGAATGATTCCGGACACGCTGGGTGCAGGTGAGAACAAGCAGAGGATTTATTGGTTCACACAGCTGGTGGAGTACTCATCAGGGGTTAACCCGGTGAGCACTAACTTAACCAAAATATACATTAGATTATATAGGTAGCAGATGGATGGAGAAGTGTTTTGATAGGTCTAGCAGCGGAAGTGAGATATGCACATAAGCCAATGACTACAAAAGTTACACAGTATCTCCGCCCATTGCCAGTTAAATATATTATCACTAATACAGCTAGTTAATCCTAACAAGCTAAATGAGCCAACATAAACAGGATGGAAGTCCCAAAAATGGACATGTTAGCTTGGTATCTGAAATTGTGATGTCTACTGCAAGATGACTCCTTGTGTGGGCACAGTCCTTGGGATTCAAGCAGATTAATCTGAAATCAAAAGAGACAGTGAGAAAACTATGCAGCCTGGCTGATACCAGCCAGGCCTTATCAGAGAAAGAGGCCCCTGTGGAATGTAGTTGCCAGGGGAACCAGGGTCATGGTAACTGTTGAACTGTATGCTTCCCAGGCTTGGCCTGATACTTTCAGATTTGAGTTTGTCAGTTCTCAGCAAGATACCATGGACTGCCTCAATTTACCCTACACACCACATTTGTTTTCTCAGGGCATTGCCAATGGATGCAGACATTTCTAGTTGAAACACTGCGGGGAGAGGAGGGACTCTGTATATGTATGTTTAAAACATGGAGTCTTCTTTTCTTGAATTTTGGCTAGTGACATTTCGTGAATGTCTATTTTGCACATACATATGAGTCTGTGGCTATGATGTATGTAGATAGATATACGCACCTGGGATTGTGATGGATGTTTTGTAGCAGAAGTCCTAGCTCACATACTACACAGCTACCATTGGCATTATGGGTAAAAATTCTCAATACTTCAGTAATTCTGCTTGTCTAGTGGTGGGAAACTAAGATCCAGAAATGGTCCTATTAGTGTGATCTCTTCAGAAGCAGAATTATGAACAAATATCTTTTCCTTTTATGTCTGAGACTTTTTTCAATATTATATCAGGGTTTAAAAATATCTGAAGTACTGTAGTGTTATCCTAAAGTCACATATGTTAGGATATTTTACCTAAATGTGATTTGAAAAGTTCCAATTGTATGTATATAATATGTTCAATTCAAGGTGTAATAAAAAATATTTTTGGAGATTAACAAAGTTTGTCTTTCATTTTTATGTACTAGGTTACCAATCAAATGGTTACAGCGTGTAAAGCATATATTACTGATGGTGGTTTGTCTCGTGTATGGGACCAGGATACACCTATAGTAATTAAAAAAATTCAGGTTAGTATATTGGTATTTTGCTGTTTTCACTGGTTCATATCACCTTCTGATATTGGTTTTTATTTCAACTAGTAAACAGCTATTTGTAGGACTGCACTAAAGTCCATAATTTTTAATAAAAGAATACATTGTTTTGCATTATAAAGTTATATAATTTTTAATAAAAGAATACATTGTTTTGCATTATAAAGTTTTCTAGATTTCATATTAAATTGTTCAAAGATGATATATCATTGTTAAAATAAACATATAACTGTTAATAGATAGGGCCCTACCAAATTCACAGATGTGAAAGACACATCATATACTTCGAAATCTAGTCTCTAAGGCTACGTCTAGACTGCAAGCCTTTTTCAAAAGAGGCTTTTATGAAAGATACTTTCAAAAAAACCTCTTTCGAAAAAGAGCATCTAGACTACAACCGGTACTTTTGAAAAAGCAAACCACTTTTTTGAAAGAGAGCACCCAGGCAGTCTGGATGCTCTCTTTCAAAAAAGCACAGTTTGCATTACATAACACCTTTTTTTGAACGAGCACTTTCAAAAAAAGGCGTTATTCCTTGTAAAATGAGGTTTTCCACAGTTGAAAAAACTGCCGCGTTCTTTCTATTTACTTTTGAAAGAATACAGCAGCAGTCTAGATGCAGGGGAAGTTTTTTTGAAAAAAGGACACTTTTTTCGAAAAAACCCTATACTCTAGATACACTCTTTCTGTGAAATTTGGTCTTTTGTATTTTTTTGCCCTATATTGTACAGATAATCTGTACTTTCAACAATGCACAATTAGTTGGGTCATACTGCATTTTCTGAATAATTTGCCCCAAAACAGCTCTTTATAGAACTGAAAGTTCTTAGAATGATAATGAACAGCATGGAAATCAGCTGTTCCAGCATCTTATATCTAGACTAGGAGCAGAGGTGAAAGTGGACCAGTTTGGCACATCAGTAAGAACTAGCCACCTGATTGACCTGCACATACCTGACTTTTTGCTCCCCTCGCCATTGCAGCCATACTGGTAGGGTCTAGCCGTGGCGAGGGGAGCAAAAAGGTTTGAGCATTGGCCTGCTAAACCCAGGTCCACCTTTTATGGACCTAACCTCCATGAAATTATCTTGCTTCTCTTTAAACTCTGTT
>CM057847.1:52704772-52735409 GCA_030068395.1 Apalone spinifera | reverse complement strand
AGTTTTATACAGGGGCAGTAAGATATTCTGTGTCTTATTTTCTATCCCTTCCTTTGTTGTAGCCAAAATAGCCCCCGTTATACTGTATAGTTGGGGGTTATTTTTCCCGATGTGCATTTACTTTACACTTATCTACATTAAATTTAATTTGCCATGTTGATGCCCAATCACTCAGTTTGGTGAGATCTTTTTGGAGTCCCTCACAGTCTGCTTCTGTCTTGACTATCCGAAACAGTTTGGTATCATCCACAAACTTTACCACCTCACTGCTTACCCCTTTCTCCAGATCATTTATGAATAAGTTGAAAGGGATTGGTCCCAGGACTGACCCTTGGGGGACACCACTAGTTACCCCTACCCATACTGAAAATTTACCATTTAGTTATTCTTAATCATAAAGTAAATAAGATATAGAAATCCTTTTTTGTCTTCCATCTAACATTAGTTCGATTTTTCACACAGGCACTATAATATGTCACAGTTTCTCCTTATGACTTCTTTTTTAAATAAGAATAATAAGCGCTAAGTTAGAGGAATCAAAGTAGGGTTTTCTGCATGTCAGTGCAGGACACAAGGAATAGGTCACATGATTAACTGCATTATTTTATTTTAATATTAATATGATAATGTGAACTAATTAGAAAAGGTACCATTTTCTGAAATACAGAACAACTAACAAAAACAACAGATTTTTTGTTCATAAGAAATATTGCATGTTGTTCTTCAAAGAGTGTCCCTATAGATGCTCCACCTTAAGTGTCTGGGGCGTCACTGCGCCTCTACTCGGAGATTTTAGGTAGCAGTTCCCTCGGTGGGCTGCACACACGGAGCAGACAGCATGCACGGTGCTGCTACTATGTATGCGTAGCCAACCGTCTCTTCAGTTCCTTCTTTGCCGCTGGCAGCATCGGTTGGAACCAACAGTTGCCCTCCAAACTTTTCAAATGTTTTGCTAGTTCTTAGTTATAGTTAGTGTAGCTTTAGTTTAGTATAGAATAGTTTTACGGTTTTAACAGTTAAATAGTTATTGGTAGTTAATTTTTTTTCTTTTTGTTGTTAAGGCTGTCTGTATCCACACACCAAGGCATTCCTCACCAAAACAGCCTTAGCAGCAAGCATTGCCTCAAAGGCAGCCACCCCAATGGCTGCCCCCTCCAGAACCAAAGCCAGACAACATGCCCTACTAGGACTCCTGGGTACCCTACAGAGCCCAGCAATCACAGCAAGTGCAACCTCAGGCACTTCCCTCTGCTCCATCAAGGGCTATGTCTGTACCATCCCTTGATCTGCATATCAGGAGGAGGATGAACCATGTTCAAGTGACAAGGAAACCTCTGCCTCCTCACCTCCACCAACACCCATATCATCTTCTTCCTCTGATGCCCTCCTCTTCCCACAGCTGGAGATGATTTTCAATCATTCCAAAAACTGTACAAGAGGATGGCAGGCATGCTGGAAGTTTCCCTAATGAGTCTTCCTGAAACCCAACACAAGCTAACTAGCATTCTGCATGCTTCCCCAATGGCTAAACTGGCATTATAAATGGGCCTAGTCATTATGGACCCTGCCAAAGTGACATGACAGGCACCAGCTTCATTCCCACTGGTCAGTAAGAGGTCAGACTGTAAATACTATATAGCACCACAGGGTGCTGACTTTTTGTTCTCCAACTCATTGCCTAATTCCCTTGTGATGGATTCAGTTAACCATTGGGAGGAACAGAATGTGGCCAGAACCACACCTTATTATAAGAAGTGGAAACGCCTGGATCTCATGGGAAAGAAGGCCTGTTCCTCTGTATCTCTTCAGCTCCAGATCTCCAACTATACGGTAATGCTTGCAAAATATACACACCACATTTTCGAGCAACTATCGAATTTATTGAAAGCCTTCCAGATGAAAGAGATAAATTCAGAGCCAATGTAAATAAAGGGGCTCTGATTTCATGCACAACCCTACAAGCTGCCTTGGATGCCTCTGATACTATATCCATCAAAATGGCTGTCATAATGAGAAAGTCCTCATGGCTTCATCGATCCGGGTTTCCCCGTGAAGTACAAACCATGGTGGAGGACCTCCCTTTCCAGGACTCAAATTGTTCACTGACACCACTGATGCATCCCTCCACTCACTCCCGTGCCACGTTGAAGAAGCTTGACATTCCTGTCCCTGCAACAAAATGTAAGCAGGGAAGATATTTTACACAGAGGTACAAACCGACACCTATTAGTCAACCACAGAGACACTATGACAACAGAAGAAGGCAACGTCAAACCAGGCGAAGACAAACTCCTGACCAGTCCTCTACCTTTCAACCCCCTACTTTGAGGCAAACATTTTGAAGTTCAGGTTGAGGGTGAGGTAACACCCTTCTATTTAAAGCAGCTGCATCCCTGTCAACTATCAAATCAGTATCTTAGATTCCTGTATACAAAGTATGGGTAATAAGCAGGAAGAACTTGAAGTGCTAATAAATAAACATAACTATGATATAGTTGGTAACACGGAGACCTGGTGGGATAATACACACAATTAGAATATTGATATAGAAAGGTACAGCTTACTCAGGAAGGATAGGTGGGAAAAAATGAGGGAGTGTTGCCTTATATATTAAAATATTGACACTTGCACTGAGGTGGAGATAGAATCATAGAATCAAATCATAGAATCATAGAATACTAGGACTGGAAAGGACCTCAAGAGGTCATCGAGTCCTGTCTCCTGCCCTCACGGCAGGACCAAGTACTAACTAGACCATTCGTGATAGACATCTATCCCACCTACTCTTAAACATCTCCAGAGATGGAGACTCCACAACCTCCCTGGGCAATCTATTCCAGTGTTTGATCACCCTGACAGTTAGGAACTTTTTCCTAATGTCCAACCTAAACATCCCTTGCTGCAGTTTAAGCTCATTGCTTCTCGTTCTATCCTCAGAGGCCAAGATGAACAAGTTTTCTCCCTCCTCTTCATGACACCCTTTTAGATATCTGACAACGGCTATCGTGTTCCCCCTCAATTTTCTCTTTTCTAAACTAAACAAACCTATTTCTTTCAGCCTTCCTTTATAGGTCATGTTCTCTAGACCTTTAATCATTCTTGTTGCTCTTCTCTGGACCCTCTCCAATTTCTCCATATCTTTCTTGAAATGCGGTGCCCAGAACTGGACACAATACTCCAACTGAGGTCTAACCAGCACAGAGTAGAGCGGAAGAATGACTTCTCGTGTCTTGCTCACAACACACCTGTTAATGCATCCCAGAATCATGTTTGCTTTTTTCGCAACAGCATCACACTGTTGACTCATATTCAGCTTGTGGTCCACTATAACCCCTAGATCCCTTTCTGCCGTACTCCTTCCTAGACAGTCGCTTCGCATTCTGTATGTGTGAAACTGATTGTTCCTTCCTAAGTGGAGCACTTTGCATTTGTCTTTATTAAACTTCATCCTGTTTATCTCAGACCATTTCTCCAGTTTCTCTGGATCATTTTGAATTATGACCCTATCCTCCAAAGCAGTTGCAACCCCTCCTAGCTTGGTATCATCGGCAAACTTAAAAGCGTACTTTCTATGCCAGTATCTAAATTGTTGATGAAGATATTGAACAGAGCCGGTCCCAAAACAGACCCCTGCAGAACCCCACTTGTTATACCTTTCCAGCAGGATTGAGAACCGTTAATAACTATTCTCTGAATACGGTTATCCAGCCAGTTATGCACCCACCTTATAGTAGCCCCATCTAAGTTGTATTTGCCTAGTTTATTGATAAGAATATCATGTGAGACCGTATCAAACGCCTTACTAAAGTCTAGGTATACCACATCCACTGTTTCTCCCTTATCCACAAGACTCGTTATCCTATCAAAGAAAGCTGTCAGATTGAGTTGACCTGATTTGTTCTTTACAAATCCATGGTGGCTGTTCCCTATCACCTTACTACCTTCCAAGTGTTTACAGATGATTTCCTTAATTACTTGCTCCATTATCTTCCCTGGCACAGAAGTTAAACTAAAAGTGGTCTGTAGTTTCCTGGGTTGTTCTTATTTCCCTTTAATAGATGGACACTATATTTGCCCTTTTCCAGTCTTCTGGAAACTCTCCTGTCTCCCATGATTTTCCAAAGATGATAGCTAGAGGCTCAGATACCTCCTCTATCAGCTCCTTGAGTATTCTTGGATGCATTTCATCAGGCCCTGGTGACTCACAGGCATCTAACTTTTCTAAGTAATTTTTAACATGTTCTTTTTTTATTTTATCTTCTAAACCTACCCCAATTTCCACTAGCATTCACTATGTTAGGCATCCCTTCACCATCCATCTTTTTGGTGAAAACCAAAATAAAGAAGTCATTAAGCATCTCTGCCATTTCCAAGTTTCCTGTTACTGTTTCACCCTCCTCACTGAGCAGTGGGCCTACCCTGTCCTTGGTCTTCCTCTTGCTTCTAATGTAGTCTACTACAGATCACTTACCCAGGCAGAAGAGGTGCAGGATTTGTTGGTGATGGGGGACTTCAAGCATACAGATGTATATTAGGAAACTAACACAGCAGGGCACAGATTTTCCAGTAAGTTCTTGGATTGGATTGTAGACAATTTTTTTTATTTCAGAAGGTTGAGAAAGCTACTGGGAGGAAACTGTTCTAGATTTGATTTTAACAAATAGGGAGGAACTGTTTGAAAATTTGAAAGTGGATGACATCTTGGGTGAAAGTGATCATGAAATCAAGGAGTTTTTGATTCTAAGGAATGGTAGAAGGGAGAACAGCAAAACAGAGATAATGGATTTTGGGAAGGCAGATTTTAGTAAACTCAGAGAGCTGGTAGTAAGCTCCCATGGGAAGCAAGACTAAAAGGAAAAACAACTGAAGAGAGTTGGCAGTTTTTTATAGGGACATTATTAAGGGCTGCAAGCAAACTATTCTACTGCATAGAAAAGATAGAAAATATGGCAAAAGACCATCTTGGCTTAACCTAGCGATCTTGCATGATCTAAAAATAAAAAAGGAGTAATATAAAACATGGAAACTAGGTCAAATTACAAAGGATGAATGTAAGTTGTGACGGACTGGGCCGAATCTGGGCACAGCTGAGGGCATCCGCTCAGGGTGACTTGCTCAAATTCAGGGCTCCTTACAGCCCCCCAGACTGGAGACCTTCCCAAATAGGCCAGAAACCAGTCCCACAGAGCGCTTCAGCTGCCTGCCTGAAGCCTCATGAGGAAAACCCCTCCGATACCCCAGAAATATCTGTGCCCCAGATGGCCCCGAGCCTCATACACAGGTGAGGGGTTTTAGAGCCCAATCTCACCTTCCCTGAACAAGTTCTGTCTAGTTCCAAGAAATCAGCCACAGATCCCAGGTCAATTTACCCTCTGGCCTTTACCCACAAGACCACGCTGAGCCAATCCTTTAGAATCTAAAATCTAAAGGTTTATTACTACCAGAAAGAAAAGCGTGAGAGTAAGGTTGTTAAATTATCATACATTATATGCATCGAATCTCCCAGTTCTTGATGCAGGCCCACAGCAGAGATGTTATAACTCTTGGCTTAAAAGTCCTTATTGTGCATCCTATATCCTGATGGGTCCACAGTTCTTCCGGGCTCGTGATTCCCTGTGAGGCCACATCTGTGGTCAGGAGCAGATCTCAAGACCAGATGGAGGAAGCTACATGGACTCTATATACCTTCTTCCCTATCTCTTCTTGGCTTCAGTAGGTCACCTGGCCAGCGGCCTATCCCTGTGTTCCCTGCTGGTAGCCCTTAGGTATCAGTCACCATTCTTGAGGTGTATCCTTGGCCTATGAAGGTCTATTGTACCATAGTGGCTTGCTCATTAGCATGTCCATAGGCCAAGCTTTGCCCATTGTTCAACCACATACCGAGAAACATTCAGTACCCATACAAAGTACATGCTTATAACTTCACACACAGACATTATACAATTACATGAATAGCATATGTAGAATCAGAAGAAAGTAAGCTTCTATTTGACACCTCACATGGCCCTCTTTGTACTACTTTTGGGGCCAACACCCCCCTCCCCGATGGGTGCAGCAGTGATCTGGCTGCTTCCCTAAAATTAAGTAACGTGACATAAGTAAACAACGCAAGTATGCAGGGTCAAGATTAGAAAGGCAAGGCACAAACAAGCTCAATCTAGCTAGAAACATAAAGGGTAACAAGTGCTAGGACTGTGGGGGGAGAGGAGGCAGCTTAGAGCCAGTGAATGCAAATGCCCAGCGGCAGAGACGTCACGGTTGACCCCCACACTGGAAGCAGGGGGAGCATACATCAGGCAGGATGCCAGCTCAGCAGCAGCGAAAGGAAGCCCTTCCATCTCAGCTGCACTGGGACTGCGGTCCCCGAGGGAACTTCCTCGCCCAGAGCAAGGGATTAGCGGAGAGCCCCAGCAACCCGCGCCATGGGAGGAACAGACCCCAGCAGCAATCTGGGCAGTAGTGAGCCTTGCAAGCTCGAGAGTGGCTAATGTGACCTGAAGGAGTGGGGTGGCCAGACGCCAGACCCACAGATGGTAAGGGTCCCATGGGCACTAGCCCGTCCTCCCCAGGGCATCTGTTCCACCCGGCAGGGAGTACCCTGGGTTGCAGAACCATCTTAACGCATGGGACGCCGGTGAGTCAGCACAGCATGGGCCCCTGCCTGGCCTCGGAAGCAGATTGGAAGACCCCAGCTGAGGCATCGGTATTGCCCGTCGGGACCCCTGAGGACTTGGTCTACCCTATGGAGAGTCGGCTCAACGTAGGCTATCAGGAGTGTGGAGGAAGTGACCCAGGGTGGGTCTATGAGACCCATGGGGGTTGGTGAGTTTCGGCTCAATCCCCCCACCAACCTGTGTGGCAGACCGCTTCCCTGGCCATAGGGCCCTGGGTTGGGACCCGGTGCAGTGGGTGGGCCTGGGTCCCCTATCCCACCCCTCATTCCGACTATTACAATTGCTGCTCTAGGGGTACCCTGATGGTGGAATCTAGCTGTGACAGTGGTGCACCGGGTGAATGAGGATTCCTACCTGACGGTTATAGCTGAGAAGCTCATGGTATTGTTGCTAAGGACATTTATTTAAGGACTATGGTTGAAGAGGCCATGTATCGGTGATTTGAGAATGCTTTCTAGAGGACTATAGCCGATAGGGCTGAGCACCTGTAAGGACACTTACCTGTGGACTATAGCCACTAAGGCGGTGTTCCTGGGAACTAAGGACCCTTATTTGAGAATTATAGCCGAGCCAGCTCTGTTTCTATTGACCTGAGTCCCCTACGGGAGGGGGGACTCCATAGCCGCAGAGGTGGAACTCCATGAACTAAGAACTCTTACTGTTAGAACCTATCTGAAGGGTGGTATGGACATCAACCCCACGATTGGGTGTTGAGAATAAAAGGATCCCTGCTGGACGTGTGGCAGTAAGATGTTTGAGTTTGTTTATGAGGGACTCTAGGGCTTGGCCCTGATCCGCCTGAGGCCTTGTGACAGTAATGCACACTTCCAATACACAGTGCTTCCATTCAGACTCTCCAGGGCTCCAAGGGTCTTTTCAAAGATGGTTGTTGTGGTCACCACTCACCTCTATAGAAAAGGGGTATTGATATTTCCATACCTCAATGACTGCCTAATAAGGGTATGCACAAATCAAAAAGCAGAAGACATGGTTTTCCTAACAAGGTTATTATTCCAGACTCTTTGCTTTGCAGATAAATGTGCTCAACTGCAAACTCCAATCAGCTCAGACAATAGAATTTATTGGAGTTCTCCTTGATTGCGTAGAGGCTACAGGCTCTCTGCCACAACAAAGGTTCCAGACCATACACGATCTCATCTCAGTGGTATGATCGAGTACACGTATCCCTGCAAGGATATGTCTCCAGTTGCTAGGGCACATGGCAGAGGTCACTTCAACAATACTGCATGCCGTACTGAACATGAGACCTATGCAATAGTGGCTGAGAACCGCATACAAACCATTCTTCCACAATATCAACAGACTAGTGTCGATTCCAGTCAGGGTCAAACAATCCCTGGATTGGTGGACAGACCCAAGAAACGTGTGCGTTGGAGTACCTTTTCACAAAAAAAATCCTATCTGTCACCTTTTCACAAAAAAAATCCTATCATGCACGATGGATGCATCTCTCCTCAGCTATAGAGTGCACTCAGGCTCCCTCAAACATGGAGACAGAGGTCTCTGCAGGAATCCAATCTTTATATAAACATATTAGAGCTCAGAGCAGTATTTTATGCATACCAGCATTTTCTGCTCCTCATACGCAACAACATGGTACAAATCTTTACAGATAATCAATTAACCATGTATTTCATCAACAGGCAGGGAGGATGTCTGCCTTTGGACATAGTGCATAGCACATAACATTCATTTGCAAGCCACATATCTACTGAACAAGGACAATCTCACTAAGGCCAAACTCAGCAGGAATTTCAATTCCAATCACAAATGCAAAATGGACTCCAAAGTCCTCCATCAACTGTTTACCTGCTGGGGTTTTCCAACAGTGGTCTTGTTTGCAACCAATGCGAATAAGAAGGGTCCACAATATTGTTCGCATGCAGGCATTGGCATGCACTCTCTTGGCGATGCATTCACAATAACCTGGAATGCACTGCTTCTCTATGCTTTTCCCCCAATTCCACTCCTTCATTGAGTAATCAACAAAATAAGGCTTGACACAGCCACAGTGATCCTCATCACTCCAGCTTGGCCCAGGCAAACATGGTATACTTACCTGCTACAGAAGTCCAAGAGAATGATGTGGCGACTCCCATTGCCCTCATCTCCTGACACAAGAGGGCGGCTGAGTTCATCACCCATCTCTGCAAACACTTCACCTCCAGGCATGGTTCCTCAGTGGTTCACCTCAGTAGAAACGACATTCACTGATCAGGTCAAACAAACATCATTGAACAATCACAGATTAACAACCAGAAAATCTTATCTGTATAAGTGGTGAAGATTCTCAGTTTGGACACAACAAAAATGCTTGAATCCATCAACAGTACCACTACTTACCATCTTGGAATACCTTTTAGAGTTACAAAAGTCCGTCCTCTCTTTCAGCTCCCTAGAGGTTCACCTTGTTGCCGTAACAGCCCACCCATCAACGACAAATTGGTTTTCACCCACTCAATGACTAAGTGCTTCCTGAAGGGTATACAAACACTTAGTCACCTACTATGCATCTGGCTCCAATTTGTGATCTCTATTTAGTGCTTTAGGCTCTCACCTGTAAACCATTTGAGCCCATGGTGACATGCCCATGCTCCACCTTTCTATGAAGGTGACTTTCTTGGTAGCTTTCACATCTGCCAGGAGGGTGGACGAAATGATGGCAGACCCTCCCTTTATGGTATTCCATAAAGACAAAATAGTTCTTCATCTACACCCAAAGTTCCTTCCCAAGATCCTGACTTCTTTTCACTGCAATGAACCCGGCCACAAGCATACCTATCTACTTTCTGAAGCCTCACACTGACGATAAGGAGGCTACATGGCACATGTCAGATGTCCTCAGGGTGATTTCCTTTTATTTGGACAGAACTACACACATCCGCAAGTCACCAAGGTTGTTTATTTCCACTACAGAGAGATCCCTTGGCATGCCAATTTCTACACCGAGACTATCCAGGTGGATAGTGGACTGCATCAGACTAGCCTACTCCATCTTTGTCTGAGATCCTCCGTTGCATCTATGTGCATACCCTTTGAGGGCCAAGGCAGCTTCAACAGCTGACCTGCATAGCATTCCTGTTATGGACATTTGTAGATCTGCAACATGGTCCTCAGTCCACACATTTTCAAAGCACTATGCTCTTGATACTTACCTGTCCCATGACATTTGGTTTGGACAAACCATATTAGCTACTGTACATGATACTGACTAGCTGAAGCACCTGCTTCCAATCATGGGTACTAAGTCACCTAAGGTGGAGCACCCACAGGGACACTCCTCGAACAAGAAGAGAGGGTTACTCACCTTGTGCAGTAACAGAGGTTCTTCAAGACGATTGTTCCTGTGGGAGTTCCACCACCCGCCTGCCCTACCCTCTGCTTCAGACACAGATGTTTTTCTGGGTCAGAGAAGGAACTGAAGGGACGGTTGACTGCACACACGTAGTAGTAGAACTGCACATGCCATCTGCTCCAAATGCGTAGCCCACTGGCGACACTGTTACCTAAAATCTCCATCTAGAAGTGCAGCGGCACCCCAAACACCTAAGGTGGAATACCCACAGGGACAACCATCTCGAAGAACCCTCCGTTACTGTACAAGCTGAGTAACCATTTCTTTCTTTTCATCTGATGCTTATTGTATTTGTTTCTCTACTTTTTCAGAACTGCATTTTTTTATTTAAAGAATATCAAAAGTGCTTTCATAAAACAAGAAAACAGATTTTGGATGCTCTAGGGGAGAAAACATTTGAAGTTTCAGAGATGTATATTTTTGGAAAATTTGAAGCTTTTTGTAAACGGCTAGAAAAAGTAAGTAAAGTTTCTGTTTCTTTATTAAAAATAAAAAAATTAAGTGTGCATGCCTTTAATGAGAATTTTTGGAGACTGAAGAATTGCTTAGTATGCTATATTCTTATTTCAGTATGAAGGAAAAGGTTTTTCACTTATATTTATTTTGGATAAATATAGAATTTCTCTTGGTTTCTTAGCTATCCAATTATTATGACTTTCACTAATAGTGAAAGATCTAGTAAAGAGTTACAATTAACTTTTTTTCTTATGCTTATAAATTGTTTAAAAAAGTGTGGTGGGCCTTTCTATGCTTGGCCTCAGCCCAAAATTCATTTTTGAAGGGCTAAGAAAAAATTAGTTAGTTTGACCCTAAATTAGATGATCAGAGGAAAATATAATCATCTACATTTTACCAAAATACAAAAAGGTTTTTTTACTTAAAGATGATTAAGAAGAAAAAGAGACTCTTCACACACATTCATCCTATTCTTTAAAATGTCTAATGTGTTTTTATTATTAATTTAATTTTAAGCTCCCGTAGCATTATTTATGCTATACAAGACAAAAAATAAAAATGACACTTATCATAAGGTGTTTATAATCTATTCAAACCCCATTAAAGGGGCTTTGGAACAAACTGAACAAGAGAGAGTGAGAGAGAAAAAGAGGTCAAGACTGGGAAATTCAAAAGGAAGATTGTTTTAGAGTTGTTGCTTGCTTGCATGGTTTTGTTTGATTGCATTTGTTATTTTCTTCCAGTGGACTTTGTAGAAGTGACATTTTAAGAGTGATTTGAATGTAGAGAGGGAAGGAGGATTAGCTCCATGCAGGCGTCCTGGTGATAATTCTTGAAAGCTTTTTATCTGCAATGACCTCTGGCAAACTTTTTCGCATGAATCTTCAGCATTAATCAGTGTATTTACAAAATCATTTAGGGTCATTTTCTCCAAATCAGTGGTCACCAACCAGTTGATTGCAATCTACTGGTCCATCCTGAGGAATCTCCCCGTCAATCGCAATTGACACTTATCAGGCTTTCTGCCTGCCCTAACCCCATGTAACAGGAGTGGCCAGCATGGTCCCATGTGTGTGGCAGTGGGTAGGGGGTGAGAGAGGGCCAGGATTCTTGACACACTGCTCCTGCCTGCAAGCACAGCAGGGATAATGGGAAATGTGGCCAATGGGAGCTGATGGTGGCAGTGTGGGCAGAGAGAGGTAGCGCATGGAGTCACGCATCCCCCGACACATTCCCCAGCCCTGGTTCCTCCTGTTCACTGCTTCCAGGAGTGGCATGCAGAGCCCTACGCAGATGCAAATGTCTGTGTGCACAGTAAAATTGCTGTCTACTGATCTATGGAGCTCTGCTCCCAGGGGACACTTTCTCCAAAGGAGAGGAGCATGGTGCCACTGCTCCGAGAAGCTAGTGCCCACACTGGCAGCTCCTTCTGATGATGAGGCTGCATTGCTCCTAGCCCCACCACCAACGGTGTCTCCTGCCTAGGGTTGTACAGGTCTGCTCATAGCTGGGCTGGGAACAGTGCAGCGACATGGCTGGTGGGAGCTGCTGGTATTGGGCGCTGGCTCCCAGGAGTGATGGCACTGTGTTCCTTTCCTTTGATGTCAGTATCTCCTGGGTGCAGAACCTTGTGGGTTAGTGGATATTAATGTCTACCTGCAGGCAGAAATTTGTATCCACATGGCTCTAGCATGGACCTGGAGTCAGGTGGGAACCTATACCACAGCCCCCTCTCAGAGCCCTCTCCTGTATCCCTGCTCCAGCCCTGACCCCATCTGAGAGCCAGCACCTTCTCCTGTACCCCTCTCATTCACCCCAAGCCCTCATCCCTCTCCAAAACCCAGCACCTTTACCCCCTCCTAAACCACAAGCCCCGGCCTTGAGAGCTTTCCAAAGCCAGCACCCATTCCTCCATCCTGCACCACAATTTTACCAATGTTTTTATATTTTAATTGCCCTAAATTGTTGTTGTTTCAGTAGAGCTTTCATTCCTGCTAAAGAACCAATTATTCTTTCTTTGTCAAAAGTGCTCTTTTGATTCATCCTACAATAATTTTTCCCCTTTTAGACACTGTAATTTACAGCACAAAAGGGTCCAATTTCCTAATATGTGTCAATTGCAGGAATAGTTTGCATAGTTTACATAAAAAAAAGAAACAATCCCAAGTATCCACATAGAGGGTGTGTCTAGACTACAGGGTTTTTTCGAAAAAAGTGGCCTTTTTTCAAAAAAACTTCACCTGCATCTACACTGCCGCTGCATTCTTTTTAAAGTAAATCGAAAGAACGCGACAGTTTTTTCGACCATGTGTAGTGGGGTGCCCTCGGTCTCTCTCCCTCTGTGTCCCTGCCACTGCACGGCAGCCGCTTTATAGTCTCGGCCAGCCCGTTGGCTTGGCTGTTCCCCACTATGTTCTTTGGGCCGTCAGTGCCCTGGCTTGGGCTCGGCCGGCCCATTCCTCTCTGGCGTCTGCCATCCCTGGGCGCTCGCTGTCCCTCCAGCTCTCCACCTGTGGGAGATGAGAGCACAGCTCTCCTCCCCTCTTCTCCTCCTGGCCAATGGCCGCCTCCCTTTTGGGCGTCCCGGCCAGCGTCCTGCCTCTGCACGCTGAGTGTGCCGGCTGCCCTTTCCTGGGTCCTAGGGTCTGCCGCTTGCGGCCTGGACCCTACCGTGCCTGCGCCACCAGGCGTGCTGCTTGCCCTCGGCTGAGTTGGCAGCAGCGCTCCCGGAGCTGCTGCGTCCCGCCGGCTAGCTGGTGTGAGTGCGGGGATCGGTTTCCCCATCACATACCTCCCCCCTTTGGCTCCTGCTAGCCTCCCTTTCTCCTGTCTGCTCCACGCACCGCGACAGGAAATCTGCGTTGGCATGAGCTCACCTTGCTTTATGCACAATGCTAAATTTGTATTGCTGCAAAAACAGGTACCACCTCATTATGCGGGGGTTTGCCTTCTGCATGTTATGCATCCACCTCAAGGGCGCATGGTCCTTGACCAGCAAAAACGTGTTCCCCAACAGATAGTATCGGAGGGCCTCCACCATCCATCTGACTGCTAGCGCCTCCTTCTCTATGGTAGAATAGTCTTGTTCACGGGGTAGCAGCTTGTGGCTTATATAGAAAATTGGGCATTCTTCGTCTCCCTGCCCTTGGGCCAATACTGCTCCTAGGCCTACGTTCGAGGCATCTGTCTGGACTGTGAAGGTCTTTGAAAAATCTGGCTGCGCGAGGAGCGGAGCGTTGGTGAAATGCCGTTTTAGCTGCTGGAAAGCTCCTTCACACTGCTCTGTCCAGTGTACTGTTTGGGGGTACCCACTCTTCGTCAGCTCTGTTAGCGGGGTCGCTTTTGTGGCGAAGTGGGGTCTGAACCGCCTGTAATAGCCAGCCAGCCCCAGGAACTGCTGCACTTGTTTTTTTGTCGTCAGTGTTCGGTATTCGCGTACTGCCTCGACCTTGTCCACCTGTGGCTTCAACTGGCCTTGCCCCACAACGTATCCCAGGTAGGTGACTTTGATCTTTCCAAAGGCGCATTTCCCGGGGTTCACTGTCAACAGGGCCCCTTACAGAGCTTGCAGCATGGCTCGGATGTGTTGCAAGTGGTCCGCCCAGGAGGTACTATAGATGACTACATCATCGATGTAGGCAGCCGCATACCCTTGGTGGTCACTCAAGAGGCAGTCCATCATCCGCCGGAAGGTTAAAACAATGATATTGGCCGAAGGGGGTGGATCTTTGTAAGATCGAGCGTGGACAAGTACCGTGCATCCCCCAGCTGTTCCAGGAGCTCCTCCGCTCGTGGCATAGGGTATGCATTGAACTTGGAGATGGCATTAGCCTTCTGAAAGTCTATGCAGAAGCAGAGGGTGCCATCATGTTTGGGGACCAGAACGATCGGGCTGCGCCATCCACACCAAGATTCCCATTTCACCCCCATCTGGAGCATGTTGCGGATCTCCTCACGTACAGTCGCCCACAATTTCTTTGGTAGAGGCCGGAGGTGTTCCCTCACCTTCATCCCTGGCGTGGTCTGGATATGATGACTGGCCATCGGGGTCCGGCCGGGTTAGGTCAACATCACGGCTGCGAATTCCTGGAGGAAAGCTCGGACCTCCTCCTTCTGGGGGCCTGTCAGCGTACTTCCGAGCACGGCCTCTCCGCCTGGGGTTGTTAGGTCCTCTCCTCGGGGACCCAGCTCAGGCTCTGAGGGTTGGGTGGTCACCAACATGCTTTCTCGCTCATTCCATTTTTTCAACAGGTTCACATGGTAGAGTTGGGTGCTCCTCCGCTTATCTGTCAACCGGATCTCGTAGTCCACAGGGCCCACCTGGCAAAGGACCTTGTAGGGGCCCTGCCACCTGGTCATTAATTTTGATTCTGTCGTGAGTAGGAGTAGCAGCATCCTGTCTCCCAGGGCAAAAGTGCGGCTCTGGGCCCCCCGGTTGTAGCACCGGGCCTGTTGCTGCAGGGCCCGTAACAGGTTATCCGTCGCCAGCTCCCCCGCAGTTTTCAGCTTTTTCCATAGGTCAAGTATGTAAGGGATTGTCTCTTTTACGTGGGAGTCTTGCTCTTCCCAGCCCTCCTTCAGGAGGTCGAGTATGCCCCGCGGCTGTCTCCCATATAGTAATTCAAAGGGCGAGAAGCCGGTCGAGGCCTGGGGGACTTCCCTGACAGCAAACAAGAGGGCTGGCAGAAAAAGGTCCCACTCCCTGGGATCCAGCCCCACAAATTTCTTCAACATTGATTTTAAGGTGCGGTTGAAGCTCTCCACCGAGGTCTGGAGCTTTTTCACCCCCAACAACTTACAAAGCTCAGTCATTACTCGCCCTGACACATTTGTCCCTTGGTCCGTCAGAATCTCGTGGGGTATCCCTATCCTTGCAAAGACCTTCACCATTTCTGCTGCTAGGACTGGGGCCTTAGTGCTACGGAGCGGTACGGCCTCCGGGTAACATAGTCTATCAGGACTAAAATTTACTGGTTGCCTCTTTTTGACCGGTCCAAAGGCCCCACCAGGTCCATGGCTACTCTCTCAAAGGGTGTGCCCACCACTGGGAGGGGGACCAAGGGTGCTTTGGGCACCCTCCTTCCTCCCACCCGCTGGGAGTCCAGGCAGGACTCTCAGAAGTCTTTGACCTCCTTGTACACCCCAGGCCAATAGAAACACTGAAGTATTCTCTGTAAGGTCTTTTCTACCCCTAGATGGCCAGCCCAGGGATTGGCATGGGCCAGGTCCAGTACCTGCCACTGGAAGCATGCCGGCACCAGCAACTGCTGGGTTTCTCCCATCTCCCCCAGCCGGGTGAGGATGCAGTATAACCAGTCAGCTCTTACCTCAAACTGTGGCCCCTCCGGTCTTGCTGTCCCAGCACCTGGGTTCTAGCTGACTTGCTCCCATGCGTGCTTGAGCAAGGCGTCCTCCCTTTGTTCGCATATAAAGTCTGTCCCCTTGCCCATTTCTCTCCTACGCTCCGCTGTGGGCTCAGTCTCAGCAGCCTGGGCCTCCGTGGGCCCTTGCCCAGTCCCCTGGTTCCGGGTCGCCCCTTCCGGCGCTTCCCCTCGCGTTTGTCCCCACCAGGAGACCAGTCACCAGAACCCCGGCCAGTCCCGCCCCAGAATCACTGGGTATGCCAGCGTTGGGGCCACCGCCACCCGACACCGGTCCCTCAGGTGTCCCTCGCCTATGTGCACCCACTGTGTGGGGTAGCGTCTCACCTCCCCGTGGATACATTGCATGGCCACGGGCGGGCCCCCAGCACCTCTCTGCAGCACCAGCTCTTCCTTGACCATGGTTTGGTTGCAGCCGGAGTCCACCAGCACCCAGGTTGGCTGCTCGTCCAGGCTTACCTGGACTGTAATCCGCAGCGGGTCCCGCCTCTGCAGCCTTTGTGGTATCACCCCTGCCCATCCATACGAGCAGTCCATGAAGGAACAGTCATGGCAAAAGTGGCTCTCCTGTCCACATTCAAAACAGGTGCCCCACTTCGCTGGCTCAGGAGGTCAGGGTGAGGCCTCCTCCACTGGCCCAGTGGTGGTGTCCTCAGGGCCCGACGGGTTTCCTTGTCTTGTCCCTTCGCCCCCTTGCCCCCAGGGGATGGACGGGGCAGCCCAGGTCCCCCGGCCCCTCGTGGACCTCGCTCTCCCGGAAGTGGGGGGGGGGTCCTGCCCAGGACTTTGGGACCCTTCGTGCAGTTTTCTTCCCGCTCTGCGGCCATGTAGTTCTCAAGGATTGAGATGGCCTTGCCCAGCATCGTGGGCTGATGTCATCACACCCAGGTCCAGCTATCAGGTGGCAGAATCTGCAAAAATTGATCTAACACAATTATGTCTACCACTCGCATGGCTGTCTTGTGCTCCGGGTCTAGCCAGCGCGTGGCGGCTTCCCTTAGCCTCTGCACCACTGCTCTTGGCCGCTCCCCCAGCAAGTACTTCTCGGAGTGGAACTTCCACCTGTGGGACTCTGGGGTAATGCCTGCCTGATCTAAGATATTTACATAATGGAGATTGCCTATCTCCTAGAGCTGGAAGGGACCTTGAAAGGTCATTGAGTCCAGTCCCCTGCCTTCACAGCAGGACCAAGTACCATCCCTGACAAATTTTTGCCCTAAATCACCCCGCAAGGATTGAACTCACCATGCTGGATTTAGCAGGCCAATGCTCAAACCACTGAGCTCTCCCACCCCTTATTATTGCCTAACCTTGCAGTAATGCAAGGCATCCTGGGCGCCTAGCCCGCTATAGGCTGATTGAGCTGGCCCCATCAGGTAGAGCACCAGCAGGGTCGCCCAGTGCTCCTCCGGCAATCGGGCAGCAGTGGCGACCCATTTGAATGTGATCAAGAAGGCTTTGGGGTCGTCACCCACTGTCATTTTCACCAACCGTAGAGGTAACACCAAGGCCGACCCCCTGAGACCCGCCTCCTCGGGGGTGACTGGCCCCCCAATGCCCTGTTTGGCCCGCTGTTCCTGCTGCTTCTGCTGGTGCTCCACCAACTCCCTCACCAGCTGTTGCTGCTCAGTCAGCTGCTGAAGCAGCTGAGTCTGCTGCTGTTGCTGGTTCTCTGCCAGCCATTCCAGCAGCTTTCCCACTTACATCACCGCTTCCTATCCCCTGTATTTTCCCTCTTTAGGGTTTTTTTTCCTCTTTTTTTTCCCTTAAACTCATTCTTGCCCCCTAACTATCCACGTTCTCCACCAGTGTAGCAGGGTCCGGCTCAGTCCACTGACCCCTGCCCTTGGTCTCTCTCCCTCTGTGTCCCTGCCGCTGCACAGCAGCCACTTAACAGTCTCGGCTGGCCCATTGGCTCGGCCGTTCCCTGCTCTGTTCTTCGGGCCGTCAGTGCCCTGGCTCGGGCTCGGCCGGCCCGCTCCTCTCTGGTGTCTGCCGTCCCGGGCGCTCGCCTTCCCTCCGGCTCTCCACCTGTGGGAGGTGAGAACACAGCCAGTACCTGCTCTTCTCCCCCCTTCTCCTCCCAGCTGCCTCCCTTTTGGGCGTCCCGGCCAGCGTCCCGCCCCCACACGCCGAATGCACCAGCTGCCCTTTCCTGGGTCTTAGGGTCCGCGGCTTGCAGCCCAGACCCTACCGTGCCTGCGCCGCCGGCGCGCAGCTCACCCTCAGCCGAGGTGGCAGCGGCGCTCCCTGAGCTGCTGTGTCCCGCCGGCCAGCTGGCACGAGTGCGGGGATCGGTTTCCCCGTCACATCATGGAAAACCTCGTTTTATGAGGAATAACGCCTTTTTTTGAAAGTGCTCTTTTGAAAAAAGGCGCTATGTAATGCAAACTGTGCTTTTTTGAAAGAGAGCATCCAGACTGTCTGGGTGCTCTCTTTCGAAAAAGCGGCTTGCTTTTTCAAAAGTACTGGTTGCAGTCTAGATGCTCTTTTTTGAAAGAGGCTTTTTTGAAAGTATCTTTCGAAAAAGCCTCTTTCAAAAGAGGCTTGCAGTTTAGACGTAGCCAGAAAGATTTTTTTTAAAAAACAGTAAGTGATTCAGAACCTTTAGATTTGTCCATTTTCTAGAAAGTTTAAACTAGAACATGAAGTGATATAACTGTTACTGTCTTCCTCCATTTCCCTTTCTTCATATTTGTTTTTTAATCATTTATGGTATCTTTTTTTAAATTAGATTTTAACTCTGTGGGTCTGGGACCACAGCTATCCATGTATTTGTCTGACCTCTAGCACAAAGTACCCCTGTTGCCGGCAAGAGTAAGTCTCAGGTCCGACACTGGGTTCTCAAAGTACAAAAACATGCTGCACAGATATCTGTCAAACACAAGGAGTTTATTTTCTGACAGCTATCAGCTGCGCCCTTTAACTAAAGAACAACATGATAGGAAAAGCGGCATCCTACATCCCTTCTGCAAGCTGGGAACCCTGTTTCGGCTGCGGATAAAGTGGGAGATCATCTAGACTTCTGAGGCGTCGGTACCAAAGCCCATTGGTGGGGTCCAAATTGCTGTGCTCTGGTGCAGCTTTAAATACAGTGTCTCTATCTTGTTTGGCAGTTTGGAAATTTCCAGGAGTTACTCATCGCTTGTTACAGTATGGTTCAGCTGCACTGCATGTCCTTTGACTTTTTTTACATGATCAGTACATTTAGGTAAACAAGATTGCTATATTCCCACACTTATCTACAATTCATTCTTACTATAGTGGCATATGCTCCTAGAGGATTGCTTCTGGCTTATCAGTAGTAGGGAAGGGGTGAGGGGTGGGGAATGCAGGCCTCACCACCCCTATACTTCACACGTACAGAGTTCTTCTGCAATTAACCCCTACAACCTCCAATCCAGATTGTGGTCTTTGGACAATATCATTATATAACTGTAACAATATACAGCCTCTCCCCGAGTTACGAACAAGTTACAGACCAAACACTTGGCCATAACTCGATTTGTTTGTAACTTGGACCCCCTTGAGTTACATAGCGACTGTGCTGTTCGTAAGCGTGATTCGTGTTCGTAACTCGGGTACCGCCTGTACGACCACTCCATGGGAGCTTTGGTTGTAAATGCGAATGGTCGTAACTCAACCATTCGCAACTCGGGGACAGGCTGTACAAGAGTTTACAGATTCACTTTTGTGTTTTCCCTCATTAATCATACAATACATTGCAAATACTAGTTCTTGTGGTCTGTTGTGCTTGAAATTTCCCATGTATATTCCTTAAAACATGGTGTTTCAACTTTTGAGCCCTTCTCTATCCTGTCACTCAGATATTAAATGTAATTTAATGTAAAAGTTAATTATGAATAACTCATCCTCAAGATACCAAGAAAAAGAGAGACAAAATATTGAAACAGTTTAAATTAGGTTGAGTGATGGTGAGGGCTGGGATAAGAAGTTGATGAAGCAATGTTTTGTTGTGAGTATTTTGATGAGGAATTCAGAGTGAAATGACCAATTAGAGTAGACTGGTCATGGATCTCAGTTTAGTCTGTTTATTCTAGGATATAGTTATTCCTTTGGTAACAAGAAGCACCACAAATGAACTAAATGAATTCAGATGGATTAATAATTTGATATGAGTGTGAAAAACATTTCTTTATTTCAGATTACAGAGATGATTACTATAGTACAAACATTTTCTGCTCTTAGTATGTCTACAATTGAAGGAATAGATATTATTGCAATAAAGTTCAAAAATATCTACCAGAGTGTTCAAAAGAAACAATATGATATTCTTGACCCACGAAAAACTGAATTTGATGTAGATTTTGTAGACTTCATGTCAAAAATTGAAAGTTTAGAGGTAAGTAACATCATTATCTATGAGTTGTTCAGGGCCAAATCTCATTATTTTTACTTATCCAAAATCCCTTAGATGTTTTGACTGAAAAAGGACTGTATGATTTGGCTTTATTTGGTGAATGGTAGAGTGTGTTAGGAAGATAATAAAGTTTATAACTTGTTCAAAGACATTTTATATTTACCTGATCCTTAAATTCCTTGCCTTTCTTATGGATATTTACAGATTAACTGCAGGAATATACTGACTATGGTTTTGTCAGTGATACAGTTATCTATTTTCCAGATCTTATGTACATGGGGGTCCTATAATATTATAGGAATTATCTTCTAATTTTGGGAAAATGTTTTACAAATGTAAATTTTCCTATATACTGTATACTGTGGACAAAATTGAAAATTGTGCATTTGCCCCCTTTGGTAGTTAAATTTAACATGGTATCTGGTAAATATTTCAAACATTGTGATAAAATATAAATATTGTGGAGAAACTAAATTCATTACGGAGATACTAAGTCAATTGTTTGCTTTGGTCTTCATGGCTGAGGATATTAGGGAGATTCCCAAACCTGAGCTATTCTTTTTACGTAAAAAATCTGAGGAATTGTCTCAGATTGAGGCGACATTAGAGGAGATTTTGGAACAAATTGAATAACTTAACAGTAACAAGTCACCAGGACCAGATGGCATTCACCCAAGAGTTCTGAGCTCTAGTGATCCTGGCAAATACCCAGTCCCACAGACAGAGACAAACACCAGCAGAACCTATATAGAGCATTCTTAAAACTAAAATATCCACCTGAAGAAGTGAAAAAACAGATTGACAGAGCCAAAAAAGTACTCAGACATGAACTCCTTCAAGACAGGCCCAGAAGAGAAAACAACAGAATTCTACTTGTTGTCACCTACAGTCCACAATTTAAACCCCTCCAATGCATTATCAACAATCTACAACCTATCCTAGAAAATGACCTCTCGCTCTCAGAAGACTTGGGTGAAAGGCCAATTCTCATTTACAGACAACCTCGTAGCCTGACACAAATTCTTTCTAGTAACCACACAACACACCTCCATCATAATCATCCAGGAACTCACCCCTGAAATCAGCCCCAGTGCCAACTCTGCCCACACATCTATACTAGTGATTTCATCACTGGACCCAATGACATCAGCCACCAAATCAAAGGCTCATTTAACTGCACATCCACTAATGTGATCTATTCCATCAAATGCCAGCAATGCCCCACTGCAATGTATATTGACCAAACTGGACAATCGCTACAGGAAAGAATTAATGGACACAAATCAGATATCCAAAAAGGCAATACACAATAACCTGTTGGAGAACACTTTAATTTTCCTAGACATTCATTAATGGATCGCCAAGTCGCCATTTTGTTTCAGACCAATTCCACAAGCCAAATACACAGAGAAGGATTGGAACTTAACTTCATTCACAAGTTTAATTCTTATGCTAATGGTCTGAACCAGGATAGAGGATGGCTCACGCACAATCTTCCACCTTTTAATGACTTAAACAACTAACCAAACAATGGAGGTACTAATGGTTCTTAACAGCTTCTTGTAACTATTTGAACTATCTACTCACTCTCTCTCTTTTTCTTCCTCCCCTCCCCTTTTTCCTTCTCTCCACCTTCTCTCCCCCCCTTCCCTTATTTATTCTTGGATCTGGACTTATACTCTGGTCATCTGAAGAAGTGGGTTTGTCCATGAATGCTCATGATACCATCTACATGTTTTGTTAGTCTTTAAGGTGCTACTAGACTATTTGTTGTTTTTTAAGTTTTTCCAATTACAGACCGGTAAGTCTAATGTCAGTACTGGGCAAATTAGTTGAAACTGTAGTAAAGAATATAATTAATCAGATCCACCCAGTCAGAGGCTCAGGGCTCCATGGGAGCTGACTGACTGGGCGGGGCTTATTAATCACTGTTGAAGCTGTGCTACCATGCACCTTAGAAGAAACACTGTCCATAACCACTCAAGAGAGAGATCTTGGAGTCAATATGTATAGTTCTTTGAAAGCATTCACTCAGTGTGCAGCAGCAGTCAAAAAAGCAAACAGTGTTAGGAATAATTAACAAAGGGATAGAGAATAAAAGAGATTCTTCTTCGAGTGATTGCTCATGTGCATTCCAATATATGTATGTGCACGCAGCGTGCACACGCCGTCAGAAATTTTTCCCTCAGCAGTACCCTTAGGGCCAGCAGGGAGCCCCCTTGAGTGGCGCCAGTATCCCAGCCCATATATACCCCTGCTGGCCCCCTCACCCACTCAGTCCCTTCTTACCGCAATGACAGTCATTGGAACAACCCTCAGCTCCTCAATGTGATCGTTGTCTTCATTGTCCTTTTTCAATCTTTAGTTAATCTTCAGCTAAGTGTCTGCAATTTAAGTTAAAGACTTTTTTGTTGTTTCTGTTGATTGCTCTCTGCGGCGGCATGCTGTGCGACCGCGGCAGGGCATGCCCGGCCCTCAAGGCGTTAAGCCATGCAAAAAGTGCAATAGGCCTATGCCGTGCAGTGACCCATACTCATCGTGCTTAAAGTGTCTGGTAGAAGCACATCTTACAGAAGCCTGTAAAATCTGTAAGGCCTTCAAGCCCAGGATAAAACGCAAGAGGGAGTTGCGCCTTAAGATCATCCTCATGGAAGTGGCTCTCTAACCAGTACCGGCACTGGACTCAGCACCGGCCTCCCGGAGCGCACCGGCCTCAATGCGCGACAGTTCGGCACACCATGCCTCTCTGGCACCTCGGGCACCAGCACCACTCTTAATCGCCGGCGCCTCAGAAGAAGAGGTGGCCTAAAAGGGGTCAGTCCCTGCCCTTCAGTGGGACACGCGGTGCCGATGAGCCCAGAGCCCGGGCCTTCTAGGTCAGGTGGGCCTGCCTCCCAGCGAGGGGATATCAGCCCTCTGGAGGACTTCCCAGAGCCATCCACACTGGAGGCCTTGGAGGTAGTCAGGGTTCTAATCGGGTCCTCCTCCTCCAACTCCAGCACTCTCTAGATGGCACAGGGATGCTTGGCACCGATCGCCTTCTGGGGCGACCAAAGACATGGTGCAGGAGGGCAGACGTCCCCCGTCCCCAATGGCACCACATGCGGCACCGGCCATCGACGCACCCCTGGTACCATCCAAAGACATGGCACTGGTCTCGGTGCGGCAACATCACCCAGCACCTCACCGCCCCGGGGCCCATCGGCATCTACCTCTGTGCGGGACCCTCGCGCAGCCATGCCTCCTCCACAGCCTCGGCACCGCGGCAAGCCAGAGTCCATGTCTCGGTGCACTGTAACTCCTTCGGCATCTGCGTCGGCACTGCCCTGGTCCGCCTCGGAGTATTTGTCTGACTCTGAGGAGGAATCCATCCGGTTCCTCTTCGAGTGGTCCCCGTGGGTGCTCCACTCATGGTGTCGGGCTCATCCCGCACCGCAGCTCGGATGCCGTTCGTGCCCTTTGATCTTCATGCGCACCCGGCTTCCCTGTCAGTTCCTCTTAACCGTCCCTGAATGCAGACGGGAGTTTCTGATCTCTCTCCTCACAGTAGTTCTCCTTCCCTCAGGGAACCTGTAGTTAGTTAGTTAATTGTATATAGTTAGAGTTCTTTTGTTGTAGTTTGATCTTATCTACTAAAAAAAAAAAGAAAAAGCAAAGCCTCTTAACACCTCATCAAAGCCTTGGCTTACAGCGGCTCCCCGCTGTTGTCAACGCCTGACAGCGTGGTTCATGAGTGGTTCGGGGTAGATGAGCAATTCTGCTCAAAAGCGGTAAAGACTGTATTGTTGAACAGCAGGAGGCAAACCACAAGAAGCTCTTATGTGGCAAAATGGAAGAGATTTGTGGTTTAGTGTGGCGAAATTGACATTTAACCACATTCTGCACCAATGAATAGGATCCTTGATTATATTCTATCTTTGCATCAGTCGGGTCTCTAGATGTCTACCCTACGGGTTCACCTCTCTGCAATTACTGTCTTCCATTCCACCATCGGATATCATTCAGTATTTACTCACCCTATGACAAAAAGGCTACTTAAGGGGATAGCTAATCTTAAAGCTCCGCGAAGGCCCATTCCTCCTGTTTGGAGCTTGGATCTGGTACTTGATGCATTAATGTACCCGCCTTTTGAGCCTCTAGCCACCACTTCATTACCAATGCTCAATACCAAGGTGGTGTTCTTGTTGGCCATTACATCCGCCCGCAGGGTCAGTGAACTGACAGCATTAATGGCAACACCACCTTTCACAGTTTTTACCAAGGACTCAGTTACACTACATACTTATCCAGCCTTTATTCCTAAGGTCGCTACGCAATTTCATGTTAATGAACCAATCGTTTGCCTGTTTTTTATCCTAAGCCCCATAATTCAAATTGGGACTCCCTACTTCATACCCTAGATGTACGTCGAGCATTGGGAGTCTATATAGACAGAACACGAACCTGGCGTAAGACTGATCGATTAATAGTGTCCATAGCAGATCGTTCCAAGGGCAATGCATTGTCCTCCCAACGTCTGTCTAATATCATAGTCTCCTGTATTACCCTGTACCATACAATGCGCAACAAGCCACTCCAGACTGTACCGAGAGCGCATTCAACTAGGGCGGTGGCAACTTCCATTGCTTTTGCCAGAGGAGTTTCTCTGCCAGAAATCTGCAGAGCAGCCACATGGGCTTCCAGTTTGACTTTTATGAACCACTACTCAATAGTGCACAGATGGATACGTGAATCTTCAGTGTGTTCAGCAGTGCTTTCAGTCACTGATAAACCAGAACTTCAGGAACGCACCGAGAGCTCTGCTACAAAGTCACCATGAGTGGAGCACTCACGGGGACCACTCAAAGAGGAACGAGAAGTTACTCACCTTGTGCAGTAACGAGGGTTCCTCGAGGTTGGTCCCCATGGATGCTCCACGCCCCAGCCTTCCTCCCCGTTCTGGAGTTGTTTTGTTCTTTGTATCCTTACAGATATGGAACGGTGAGAGGAACTGACAGGGAAGCCGGGCGCGCCTGAAGATCAAAGGGCACAAACGGCGCGAGCTGTATCCTGCGCACGTGCACCCAGCTGAAAACAGCTGTACAAAGCATCCGAGCTGCGTTGCAGGACGAGCCCGACACCATGAGTGGAGCACCCACAGGGACCCATATCGAGGAACCCTCATTACTGCACAAGGTGAATAACTTTTCGTTCTTGAGGGCCTCCAGGTCTCGCTTGCAGTGCTGCTCCCACTCTCGGCACCGTTCCCGGCACCGTAATCCTCCCATACCAGCAGCAATGGGCTCAGCCGGGTCCAGTGCCCATGGTGCGAACATGGCCCCCTCAGCATCCGGGGCAATGGCCCTTCTGGACTCCCTGGGCTTATCACTAGAGCCAGGGCACGGACCCCACCAGACCAGCTTCTGTCTCTTTGGGGCCATGAGTTCCTCTGTTGGCAACACCTCTGGTCATGTCCCCCACCGTATGACGTTCTCTACCTTCGGGCCAGGTGTCCCCCGGTCCGGGGGGAGCATGGCTCCAGTGAGTCAACCTCCCCCCTCTTCGTCCATGGACACCTTGGATGATCCAGTTCGCGAGGATGCCCCTTTGGGTGAGGTCCAAAAGGGGTCATCATCCTCCTTCCCAGATGAGGCATTAGCCGACTCCACCCCTTCCATGCCCTCCATGGATGCTAGCCCATCAGGACCTTCTCCGCCGCCTGGGCCAAAGTTTGGGGGTTCAAGCGGAGAAGGTTTCCAATGACTCAGGTCCTACTGTTGACATTCTGCATGCCAATACCCCCTCTACAGTGGCTCTACCAGTTAACAAAACAGTGGCCAAAATCTCCAAAGCTTTGTGGCAAACCCCCGCCTCCATTCCTCCAACGGATAAGCGTGCGGAAAGAAGGTACTTTGTCCCCCAAGAGGGTAACGAACACCTCTTCTCTCATCCTCCCCCAGGCTTGTTGGTGGTACAACCCATTAATCAAAGGGAGAGACAAGGGCAGCCTGCTGCCACCCCTAAGAACAGGGAGGCCAAAAAGTCTGACATTTTGGGACAGAAAGTCTATGCATCTGGGGGCATCCTATATCACATTGACAACCAGCAAGTCCTCTTGTCCTGTTACGCAAACAACACCTGGGCATCCGTGGATAAGTTTACAGACTTACTCCCTAGGGACTCCCACTCGGAGTACAAGGCTCTTCATGAAGAGGGGAGAGTAATCTCCAGAGCGCCTTTTGACGTGGCGGACGCCGCAGCTCGAGTAATGGCCACTGGGGTGGTTCTGCACTGTAGCTCATGGCTTCAGGGTTCTGGAGTGCTGCTGGAGCTCCAAAACACCATTCTTGACCTCCCATTCGAGGGCCCCTTGCTCTTTTTGGAGCAGACCGACCAGAGGCTTAATGGCCTCAAAGTTACCAGGGAAATGTTAAAGTCCTTGGACCTGCACACTCCTGCTATCCAGAGGCATATCTACTCAAATAGGAATGTTCCTAGAGTGCCTACCCAGGGCCCATGCCCCATGCCCCGACTTCTCCCGTCATAGGAACAGGAATGGCAATGGCAGGAATGACAGGCGCTGGCTGCACCCAGCCCCCAACAATAATCAGGGGCCCCCAGGGCCCCATCAGGGGTTTTGACGGGACCCTTGAGAGCATCTTACTAGTCTCCCCTCTACTTTTCTGAGACCGTTTATCCCATTTCTTCCAGGCCTGACCGTCTGTTACGTCAGACCGACGGGTGCTGGAGATAGGGGAAAGGGGTTATGTAATCCCTATCCATGCGCCCCCTCCTTCCCAACCTTCTACCCCATCCCTTTTCAGGGACCCCTCTCACAAGCCTCTGCTACAGGAGGAAGTAAATCATCTCCTCATGCTAGGGGCGGTGGAACGCATTCCCCCTGAGTTTCGGAACAGGGGATTCTATCTTATAAGGTGGCTCTCCTGGTGGCAATCACTTCCTCCAAGCAGGTATCTAAGCTTAGGGCACTCACATGAGATCCCCCCTACATGGTATTTTTTAAGGATAATGATCAGCTCTGCCCTTACCCGGCTTTCCTGCCAAAGGTGGTGTCATCCTTCCACACCTCCCAGGACATCTTCCTGCCAGTTGTTTACCCTAAACTGCATGCATCTGGGAAAGAGCAGGGTTTACACGATTGTAGGGTGCTAACCTTTTATTTAGACAGGACCAAACCGTTCTGGAAGTTGCCACAACTTTTTGTGGCTATTGCTGAGCGCATGAGGGGCCAACCTGTGTCTACCCAGTGGATAGCCTCTTGGATAACTGCCTGCATCAGGGAGTGCTACACCCTGGCGGGCATTTTGGCTCCACTCTTTAGAGCGCACTCCACGAGGGTAGTGGCTGCTTCCACCGCTTTTGTAGCACAGGTTCCCATCCTGGACATCTGCAGAGCCGCCACATGGTCCTCTGTCCATATGTTTGCCAACCACTATGCACTGTTGCATCAGGCTAGAGGGGACACTGCCCTGGGTAGGGCAGTCCTCCTTTCCTCTGTAGTTTCATCGTCCAGCCCACCTCCTTAGGTTCTGCTTTGGAGTCACCTATATTGGAATGCACATGAAGAAGAAAGAACGGCTACTTACCTCGTAACTGTGATTCTTCGAGATGTGTTGCTCATGTCCATTCCAAATCCCTGCCCACTGCCCTTTATCCAGAGTATGCCGGTAAGAAGGAACTGAGTGGGTGAGCAGGCCAGCAAGGGTATATATGGGCCGGTTATACCAGCGCCACTCAAGGGGGCTCCCTGCTGGCCCTAAGGATACTGCTGAGGGAAAAACTTCCAACAGCGCATGGACACTGCACGCACACACCTATATTGGAATGGATATGAGCAACACATCTCGAAGAATCATAGTTATGAGGTAAGTAACCGTTCTATATCTTATTGGTTCTATATAAATCCATGGCACGCCCACATCTTGAATACTGCATACAGATGTGGTTGCCTCATCTGAAAAAAGATATATTGGCACTGGAAAAGGTTCAGAAAAGGGCAACAAAAATCATTAGGGGTTTGGAATGAGTGCTTTTTGAAGAGAGATTAAAAAGACTGGGGCTTTTCAGTTTAGAAAAGAGTATAAGGGGGGTTATAATAGAGGTCTATACAATCATGACAGGTATGGAGAAAATGAACAAGGAAAAGTTTTTTACTTGTTCCCATAACATATGAACTAGGAGTCACCACATGAAATTAATAGGCAGCAGGTTTAAAACAAAAATTAAGGAAGTATGGATTAGATAAATGAACTGTAAGGTAGATAGAAAGCTGGCTAGATTGTTAGGCCCAACAGGCAGTGATCAATGGCTCGATGTCTGGGAGGTGGTCAGTTTCAAGTGGAGTGCCCCAAGGATCTGTTCTAGGGTTGGTTTTGTTCAAAATCTTTATTAATGACTTGGATGGGGAGATGGATTGCATCCTCAGCAAGTTTGTGGATGACACTAAGCTAGGGGGAGATGTAGATACGTCAGAGGGCAGGGATAGGGTCCAGAGTGACCTAAACAAATTAGAGGATTTGGCCAAAAGAAATCTGACGAGGTTCAACAAGGACAAGAAGAATCCCAGCATTGTCACAGGATGGGGACCGGCTGGCTAAGTAGCAGTTCTGCAGAAAAGGACCTGGTGATTACAGTGGATTAGAAGCTGGACATGAGTCAACAGTGTGCCCTTGTAGCAAAGAAAGCTAATGGCATAGAGTACATTAGAGGAGCATTGCCGGCAGATATAGAGAAGTGATTATTCCCCTTTATTTGACACTGGTGAGGCCACATCTGGAGTATTGCATCTAGTTCATGGCCCCCCACAATAGAAAGGATGTGGACGCATTGGAGAGGATCCAGTGGAGGGCAACAAAAATGTTTAGGGGGCTGGAGCACATGACCTACGAGGAGAGGCTGAAGGATTTGGGCTTATTTAGTCTGCAGAAGAGAAGAGTGAGGGGGGATTTGATATCAGCCTTCAACTTCCTGAAGAGAGGTTTCAAAGAGGATGGAGAGAGGCTGTTGATGGATGGAAGAACAAGAAGCAATGGTCTCAAGTTACAGTGGGGGAGGTCTAGGTTGGATATTAGGAAAAACTATTTCAATAGGAGGGTGGTGAAGTACTGGAATGGGTTACCTAGGAAGGTGGTGAAATCACCATCCCTAGAGGTTTTTAAGTCCCGGCTTTACAAAGCCCTGGCTGGGATGATTTAGTTGGGATTGGTCCTGCTTTGGGCAGGGGGCTAGACTCGATTACGTTGTGAGGTCTCTTCCAGTCCTAGGAGTCTATGATTTTATGAAAATGAAGTTTTTCTTCATGCAGCACACAATAAACCTGTGAAACTCCTTGCCAGAGGATATTATGAAGACCAGGACTTTATCAAGGTTCAAAAAAGAACTAGATAAATTAATGGAGGTTAGGTCCATCAATTCTTATTAGCCAAGATGTGTAGGAATGGTGTCAGTGGCTGGAAATGGATGATAGGACCTGTACTGTTCAGTCCCTCTTGGACATATGGCATTGGCCACTTTTGAAAGACAGGATACCCAGCTACATGGTCTGACCCGGTGTACTATAACAGATTGGTCTGGGCACCGCTGAGAAGGTCAGATCAGGGTGAATTGCTCAGAATCTGGGCTACTTACAGCCAAAGACTGGGGTTCTTCCCTATAAGACACTACACCTGTCACACAGAGCACTTCAGCTGATGAGGTAGTCATGCCACTGCCTCTAACCACAGCTGATGACTTTACTCCCTTTCAGGATCTCTTTAAGAGGTTGTAGCTATTGCTATGGAGGAGGTGCAGGAGACACAGATTGAGCTCACCAATATCACCAGGCCATGCCATTGGCCAAGATTTCTTTGCTTATTAAGCCAGCTATCATGGAGCCTGCCAAAACTGCATGGCAGACCCTAGCCACTATCCCCCGAACCTGTAAGAGGACGGATAGGAAATACTGCATTCCCCCAAAAGGTTCAGAATTCCTATTCACTCACCTACCCCCAAATTCTCTAGAGGTTAGACAATATCCATCAGAGGAACAAGCAGCATTAGCCTTGGTATACCCTGGCTGATAAAGATAGCAAAAGATTGGATTTGTTTGGCAGGAAAGTCTACTCTTCATCTATGTTGCAGTTCAGAGTTGCCAATTATGCCACAGTCCTTAGTAAATATGATTTTAACAACTACTTAAAGTTCAACACCTTTATTGAGGACATAACTGAAGCCAAGAAGCAACAATTCAAGGTGGTCATTGAGGAAGGCCACACAATATCATGAACATCTCTACAAGATGCTCTCAACAATGCAGATACCACCACCAGATCAACAGCAAGGGTATGTCTAGACTGCATCCCTCTGTCGGCAGAAGGATGCAGATTAGGCA
>CM057847.1:52660372-52675728 GCA_030068395.1 Apalone spinifera | reverse complement strand
TGGGCTTCATTTGCAAGTTCAAATGCCTACATTAGCCACTCTAGTTCGAACTAGTTCGACATACCCTTAGTGTGTAAATACAGTTCTTAATACTTGTAGGTTAGATTAGTTAAGTAGTATAAATAGTTTGAAGTTGACTGTTTTTATCAGGGTTATTCCCCTTCTTATCTCTCCCCTCCTGGGGAGGGGATGTCCTGGCCACATGAGTTCACGGCATATGTCAAGTGCTCTAAACTCATGCCATGTGGTGATCTGCATGACTCCTGTCTATAGTGCCTAAGAGAGGGCCATCGCATGTACAGCTGTCAGATCTGCAAGAGCTTCAAGCTGAGAACAAAGAGAGAATGTGATTCCTGCCTGAAGTTCATTTTAATGGAGTCTGTGCTTTTTCATTTTAATGGAGTGGCACCGGAAGCGGCACCAAGCATGCGCAGTGCACCAGCCTCCATGAGACTGCCTTCCTCGGCACCGAAACGTGGTACCAGCAAAGCCTTTGATATAAGGCACCAGTTGTAGTCTCCGGCACCGACTAGGAAGAGACAACATAGGGGAAGGTCCCCTATGAAGCATGGCCATAAAGATGGCCATAGCTACACCTCAGGAGGCTCCCATGCCACTTCAGCACCAGTATAGCTTGATGCGCAGAGAGAGTCCAGCACTGGACTCGGTGATCAAAGAGGCCCGGCAGCTGTTGACCCCGGAAGCATTCAATGCTGCATGTGAGCTCATAGAGCTCACCACATCACCAGGACTGATCACAATTGCTGATGAGGAATATTGGGCACCTCTATGGGTACTGGAACCGGTTCAGCCGACAGTGCAACAATGGTTGCTGGCATCTGTGCATGAACCGATCCTGGTGCCTATCCTGGCTCTGATATTGGTGCTGATCCATCCACAACAGCAGCCCCTCCATACCAGTGCTTGAACCAATGCCGCTGCTGCCAACGGCACCGACCCACATGGAAACCTGGGCACTGACTGTTTTGTTGGCACAGCCCTTCATGGCACCGCAGGCTCCAGTCATGTCGTCAGTAGCAGTAACGACAATCACGGGGCCGCCCTATCCCTTGGTGCTGCTGGTGCAGGACCAGTACACACACCTGATGCTGCCACTGGTGCCGTTGATGGCACTACTGGCACCGACCCATAGAGGGAAGCCAGCAGCAATGGCCAGACATAGGTCATCTCATCACTCCCCAGTACCATCATTGGCAGCGCCATGGTGGGTGTTGGACTACTTGTTGGTGTCAGATGCAGACTCCGTCTGTTCCAGGATCTTATCTTACAGATCCAGGTCGTGGCACCAATCCCAATTTTGACACTCTAGTCTGGCCATTCGACAACCTTGGCCATCCCAATGGCAACCCTAACAGCAGTGGCCCTTTTGGACCTCCTGGGCAAATTATCAGGCCCAGGGACCACCTACTTCCAGACATTCCTCGGTGACCACCCTTTCAAGGAGCCCCCCTACAGCTGCTCCTCTGAGTAGGGCCCTGGCCTTGGAAGCAGGCCAGTCTTCCTACAAGGAAGGGGGAGTATGTGTTGGCCCAGCCCCTGTATCAGTTACCCCACCACCACAGGTGATGAGGCACTGCCCAGCCCTGCACCCTGCATGCCTGCCATGGATGCTAGAATGCATCAAGACTTACTCCATCAACTAGCTAACTTGGGCTTCAGGTGGACGAGGTACCTGAGAACCTGGTCCCTATGGTAGACATATTGATGGAAGACACCCTGGCTAGGGTCACGCTGCTGCTTAATAAAACTGTGTCCAAGATTTCCAAGACCTTGTGGCACAATCGCGCTTTCATTACACCCACCCAAAAAGGGGTGGAGAGATGCTACTTTGTCCTGCACTCTGGTCACAAACACCTGTATTCTCACCTACCCCCGGGCTCCCTGGTAGTCCAGGCAGTGAGGCAGAAAGAAATACAAGGACCTCCCTCCCCCTCCTGGGTCTTCTACTCATAGCAGAGAGCCAAAGAAGTTAGTCGTCCAAGGTAGGAAGACCTACGTGACAGGAGGACTGCAACTCTGAATCGCAAATAAGCAAATAATACTGAGCAGATATGCATATAACATGTTGTCTGCAATAGACAAATTCAGGGAATGTCTTCCACAGGACACGAGGTAGGAGTTTGGGGCGCTGTTAGATGAAGGCAGGGCAGTCTCGCACACAGCACTGCAAGCAGCCCTACATGTCACGGACTCTGCTGCTCGCACTATGGCTACTGGGGTGGTTATGAGGCATAGTGCTTGGCTTCAGGTGTCAGGGATCTTGCCTGAGGTCCAAAACACACTGCAGGACCTACCCTTCAAAGGGACCAGCCTGTTCTCCGAGCAGACTGATTCACGGCTCCATAGTCTCAAGGATTCCAGGGGTACATTAAAATCCCTGGGGATCCACAGCCCAGCCCCTCAGTGGAGACACCTACATCCTAGACCCCCCCCCAAAACCCTTCCAGCAATAGTTCAGGCCTGACCAGGGCAGAAGGAGGGGTCAGAATAACAACGGTAACAATGGCAGGAACAGATATAGGGGTTCTAGGTCTGACTCTGAAAAGGGTTCTGCTCTGCCCCCTAACCAGCAGCCCAAAACCTCATTTTGAAATTATGCCCGAGGACGGCATTCCAGCCTTTATGATACCCCACCTTTTGGGTGCTAGCTATCCCATTTCTTCCTTGCCTGGTCCTGAATCACCTTGGATCATTGGGTACTCGGCCTGGTGGAAAGTGGATATGCTACCCCTTTCCTTTCTCACCCTCCCTCCCTGTCCCTCTTCAGGGACACCTCTCACGAGCTACTATTGAAGTGGGAGGTGTCTGCATTTCTGCTTCTAGGAGCAGTCGAGCCTGTCCCAAAGGAGTTCAAGGGGAAAGGTTTTTACTCCCGCTATTTCCTTATCCCCAAATCCAAGGGGGGGGGGGTCTTCGTCCCATTTTGGACCTAAGGAACCTCAACTTGTTTGTAAAGAACACAAGGTTCAGAACACAAGTTCCCACCTCCATCATCCCCTCCCTAGAGAAAGGAGACTGGTATGCCGCCTTCGATTTGAAGGACACATACTTCCACATATCGATAATTCTGTCCCACAGGAAATTCCCGAGGTTTACAGTAGGCCAAGATCAATTTCAGTTCGCAGTCCTTCCATTTGGCCTCTCCACAGCACCAGGGGTTTTCAGCAAGCTCTTGGTCACTGTAGCGGCCCTCTTGAGAAGGCACAGGATCCAGGTGTTCCCTTACCTCAACATTGGCTAATCAGGGGGTCGGTCATCCAGGGACCAGGTCCTCAGCCACACAGACTTTGTCAAGACACTGTTTTGCAAACTGGATTTCCTCATAAACTCAATGGCATGCCACATGGCAGCCTGTACCTTCATGGTCCAGCATGCCAGACTATGCCTTCAATCCCTTCAGGCATGATTTAGCATCAGTACACAACCCAACACGAGCATCTATGGATGCGATAGTCACGTTACTGGAGGAGGTTCTCTAGTCACTAGACTGGTGGCTACCGAACACGTCATTTGCCACGGCATCCTGTTTGCCAGACAGGCTCTGTAAGTGCAGCTGGTAACCGATATGTCAGACAAGGGTTGGGGAATTCACCTGTTGAACCTCAGATCTCAATGTATGTGGTTCCCCAATGAGAGCTCTCTCCACATAAATGTCAGAGAGCT
Source organism: Apalone spinifera (assembly GCA_030068395.1). NCBI lineage: Eukaryota > Metazoa > Chordata > Testudines > Trionychidae > Apalone > Apalone spinifera. The sequence goes on along the minus strand of CM057847.1, from coordinate 52,672,044 downwards.
CAGGGCTGTCCGGCTGGCCTGCCTCGCATTCCTACCCCACCTGAAGAACAAGATAGTGTCTGTGATGAAGGACAACACTATGGCCATTGTCATGGCTTCTTCCCCACTCTGGCACGATAAATGCTGTACCCCAAAACCTTATCTACTAGGCTTTGGTATAAAACTTCCCCCCAAAATCTTAAAACCTAGATTTTGGGAATAAAACTTCCACTGCCACCACCCAAATTAATAAAGAAAACCAGGGGAGAGACCATTTGGGAAAATCTCACCCCTAAAGTAAAAAGCAGGACACCACCATTAACCAATACCAGGTTAATAAAAAGAAAAGAGAAAACTTTTATTATTCCCACACTATTCCTGTTGCAAGCATAATAACTAGATGGAAAAGTAACAAATAATATACTCATGGAGAAACTCCATGGGCCTAGAACTTAGGTACAAAGAAAAGCCAAAACATTGTTTAAGTGTGCACAGACAGCAGATCCCATACCCAAACCAAAAAACAATGAAACCTAATGGATTTATCTGAACTTTACCCTACTCATAGAAAGTGAAGAAAGAGTCTTTTCTTGGAGGGAGACAGAGACATACTTGTCTCTCTCTCTAGCTGCAGAGCAACTCACAGAGACCAAGGAGGGGAAAACCCAAATTCTTTCATCCCAGTTTGAAAGTCCTACCTACATTCCTATTGGCCACTCCACCTGGCTAGGTGTAGTTAACCCCTTAGTCCCCAGGCTGCTGGCTAATCCTCATAATCATGACAGCCATGCACTAATCAGCAAACAGGGTGTGGTTCATTCTTCTCCCCTATGCAAGGAAGCCCTATGTTTCTGGGACCTGTGTGTTGCACATGGGATCAACCTGGAGGCATCCTGCCTACCAGGGCACCACAACATCTTGGCAGACAAGCCTTTTCCCTGTTAATTGGATTTCGTAATTACCTTTCCAACCCGCCGTAGGACTTCGAATGGCCCCTGCCATCTGGCCAGTAGCTTGGACTCCCCCCATTGATAATAGGAGTAGGACCCTGTCTCCCGGCTTAAATTCCCTCAGTCTGGTGCCCTGGTTATACTGTTGTATTTGCGTTTCTTGGGCTTTCTGCAGGTTTTCTCTGGCCAACTGTCCGAGGGAACTGAGCTTTTGTCTCAGTCTTAGAACATATTGGACTGAACCCCGGGCCGGGGAGGTCTGCTCTTCCCAGTTCTCTTTTATCAAGTCTAGAATTCTCCTGGATTAGTGCCCATACAAAATCTTGAAGGGGGAATACCCCGTGGAGGCCTGGGGGACCTCGCAGATAGCAAATAGGAGGGCTGGTAATAATTTATCCCAGTCTTGTGGGTCATCCTGAATAACCCTGTGTAACATTGACTTTAGTGTTCTATTAAATCTCTCCACTAGGCCGTCTGTTTGGGGGTGATAAACGGATGTCCTTACCATTTTAATTTGTAGTAGTTTGCACAGTTCTGCCATCAGCCGGGAGGTCACATTAGGGCCCTGGTCCGTCAGTATTTCTCGGGGCAGTCCTACCCTCAAAAAAATCCTCATCAGTTCATCTGCTATTACTGGGGCTGTTGTTTTATGCAGGGGCACGGCTTCTGGGTAGTGGGTGGCATAATCTAGCACCACCAATATGTACTGATGGCCCCTTCCTGAGCGTTCAAACAGCCTCACGAGCTCTAGTGCAATGCGCTCAAAAGGGATACCCACCACCGGCAGGGGGACCAACGGGGCCTTAGGCACGCCTGCCGGAGTGGTCTACTGGCACTGAGGGCAGGAGGCACAGAAATCTTTGATATCCCTATAAACTTCTGGCCAGAAAAACTGCTGAAACACCCTTTGCTGATTTTTTTCCTGGCCCAAATGTCCTGCCCAGGGATTATCATGGGCCATCTCCATGACTCGCCATCGGTATTGTCTGGGTACCAGCAGTTGGTGTATCACTCCCCGACCGTACCCCTCATTCACTACTCGATAAAGGCGGTCCCCTCATACCTCAGAGCAAGGGCTTTGACATAGGTGGGCTTCATCCTCTTGTCCCTCATCCGGATCCCGAGCTTGCTCCCAGGCTCTTTGCAGGGTTGGGTCATCCCTCTGGTGTGAGATGAAGTCGCCCTCATCCAGCTCTAGGGTGATGGGAGGTGGCTGCTGGTCCCTTCCTTCACCTCACTTAGGTGCTCGGGAGGGGGGGGGGCGGCAATCGTTCCCCTTGCACCACCAGAGGGACTTCTCCTTTTATGTCCAGGGTTCTGGGGTTCCTTTTTTCTGCCCACTGCTGTAACAAATGTTCAAACCCTGGCCAATCCCTGCCCAACAAGACGGGGTAGGCTAGCCTCGTGGCTAATGCCACCTTAAATGCCTCGTCCCTCCACCCATCATGGACCTGGACTCAGGCCGTGGGGTATGGATGTGTGTACTCATGGACACATTGCATCCAAACGTTTTGGCCAGTTGGATGGCTTGCTCCCACCACGTCTGTCCTCACTATCGTTTGGCCACACCCTGAATCAATTATGGCTTTCACGGGCTGTCCGTTTATCTTAATCTCCATCATCACTCGCCCATCTCCCCGCTCCTCCCTCAGGGATCTGGCAGATAACACTTGGCCAAAGGTGCAGTCTATTAGAGGGCACTCCCTGCAGAAGTGTCCCTCTTGCCTGCACTGGTAACACATCCCCTTAGGGGCTGGGTCCATTCTCTGGCTTCCCTCTTTTTCTTCGGGGTGGGTCCCTGCCTTCTCACCCCTCCCCTTTGTAACTGGCGTGCGCCATACCGGGGCCAATTTCCTCCCCTCGCATTGGCGGAAAGGTGGCCTAGGCTTGGTCTTGGCTTCATGGAGGGGTCCCTGCCCCCGAGCCAGGACTGGGGGCCTGTTGCCTGTAGTGTCTGTTGGTGTCTTACCTTTCCCTTTGGCTCCCTCTGCTGCAACATAGTCCTCCATTAGGTGATGGCCTCATTCAGAGTGGCGGGGTGGTGACGTCTCACCCACCTCTGGCTGTCTGATGGGAGAATCTGCACGTATTGCTCCAAAATAATTGTCGCCGCGACTTGCATGCCTGACTTATTCTCTTGATCCAGTTGCCTCAGCCCAGCCTCCCTTACTCTCTGTGCTACTGCCCGCGGCCTCTCCCCAGATCCGTAGTGCTCCTCATGAAATCGCTGGCGGTATGTCTCGGGAGTAAGCACAAGTTGGTCCAGGATAGCCTCTTTTACTTTATAATAGTGTAGTGCATCCCACACCGACAGACTCCGATACGCGAGCTGCTCTGGTCCCATTAAGTATCGGGCCAATAAGTGGCCCAATGCTCCTCTGGCCACTTGGCCATACTAGCTACTCTCTTGAACGTTACGAGGAATGCCTCAGGATCGTCCTGTGGTCCCACCTTGGACAGCCAAATCGGCAGTTGCGACCCTACATTCAGGCCTTCCTCACCTCTCAATGGTCTGTCCCCTCCACCCCGGGGTTCTCCGGTTCATTGCGGTGTCTCCCTTATCTCCTGAATTAGTTGCTGCTGTTGCTCCTGGAACTGGGTGGCAATTTGCTGTAACACCTGTGTCTGCTGTTATTGCTGACATTGATTGTCCATCGACCACTCCAAGAGCTTTGACACCTCCATCTCTACCTCCTCTTGAAACGGAAACATGTTCAAATAACACACAAACAAACATTTTTGTCTTTGATTCCTTCCTGGCCTACCCACCTCCTTTAGCCCTCAACGCAGGGCTGGATCGGGTACCCACATTCTCCCACCACATGTCACAGGGGTCCTTGTCCCACCAGGGTCCTGCTGCCACAGCCGCCGAGCAGACCGAGGTCAACTGCCCTTCCGTGTCTTCAATTCTGTGCTCCTCTGGGGTGACGAGGAGTTTGAGGGGGACCTGAGCCCACCCTCTCTCCATGTCCCAACCCAGGGCTCTAAGGTATATGAGCACGCCTCGCACACTTGGCTGGTGGGGCCGTTTGCTGCAATGTGCCAGCCCGCAGGCAGATTCCCAACTGCCCACTCTGGGTCACTTCCTCAACTCCTCCACTATTTGCCTGTCCTTCCTCCCGAAGGTCAAAGGGGTTTTCTGGACACCATTGCTGGCCAGCCCTCCCCATCCTTCTCCAGCATTACCTCCTCGCTCCTGCTTCTTACTCCTCTCGTCTCCCCTCCCCACCTCACCAGGAGGGCTCTTCTTATAGCCCCTCCCTTCCTGTTCATGCCCCTCTGTTTCCCCAGCTGCCCAACCCCACTCTGCCCCGCCCCCCTGTTGGGCTGTCACTGGGTGTAGCTGTGCAGATGCCAGCGGCAGTCCCTCCCTTCTTGAGGCACATGCGCTGGCATCCTCCAGACTCCTCTCCTCTCCCTTTCCCAATCTTTGGCTATTATGCACTTCAGCACGTCCTGCTGGGACGCCTGCCTCAGTAACCGTACAGCATGAGTCGGTGGCATGTTCCCCTGCCACCATCTCAGGAGGGCTCCCAACTCTTCTCCCTTCCTCCCCTGTACTCCGGGGGCTCTTGCTCAGTGTGGGGTTGCTTCACCTTGTCACAATACCCCCCTTATACAGTTTTCTTTAAGGATAGGGTTAGGTTTCGCCCCCACCCATCATTCCTGCCCAAAGTCGTGTCACATTTCCACAAGGCCCAGGACATTTACCTCCCTGTTTTCTTTCCGAAATTCCACACAACACCTAGGGAGCAGTCCCTGCATTCCCTAGACATGAGGAGGGCCTTAGCCTTCTGCGTCGATAGGGCAAGAGAGTTTAGGAAGTCACCACAACTTTATTCCTATAGCAGAAAGAATGAGGGGTCTCTCGGTGTCGGCCCAGTGCTTGTCTTCATGGATCATCTCCTACATCAGTGCCTGTTATGAACTTGCGGGATGGATGGTGCCCCCGCTTATGGCCCATTCCATGAGGGTGCAGGCCTCATCAACGGTGTTTGTCACGTAGGTGCTGATCCTCGAGATCTGCAGGGCAGCCACGTGGTCCTCCATTCATATGTTTACAACCCATTACCCCATTGCACAGCAGGCCATAGATGATGCAACCTTTGGTAGGGCTGGCAATGTCTACACTACAGAGTTTTTTTTTAAAACGTCCGTTTTTCCAAAAAAACTTCACTCACGTCCACATTACAATCGCATTCTTTTGAAAAAAATCAAAAGAACAGAAGGGTTTTTCCGACATTGGTAAATCTCTTTCTACGAGGAAGAAGCCTTTTTCCAAAAGAGCTCTTTCAGAAAACTCATGTGTGAATGGGGAAGAGGAAGTTCTTTCGAAAGAAGAGGAAAGAGGAAAAAGCACAAGTGCTCTGGTGGCCACTTCATCCATAGTAATCACAGCTTAAATGTGAGATAGCGTCCATTCAGTGTGGACGCTATCTTTCAAAAAAGCAGATCACTTTTTAGATGCGCTTTGGCAGTGTGGATACTCTCTTTCAGAAGAAGTTTTTTCAGAAGATCTCCTCCGGAAAAGCGTTTTCTAAAAGAAGCCTGCAGTCTACATGTAGCTGCTGTGTTGCAATCCATTGCAGAATAGAGTTCTGACCCCTCCTCCTGTGGTACTGATAGTCACCTAAACTGGAATGGACATGAGCAAGCACTTGAAGAAAACGGTTACTTACCTTGTAACTATTGCTCTTTGAGATGTGTTGCTCGTGTCCATTCCAAATCCCACCCTCCTCCCCTTCCTTGGAAGAGTCCAGCAAGAAGGAACTGAGGGGATGGAGGGTCAGCAGGGGAAAATATGCATAGATATGCCGGCACCACTCCAGGGAGCTCCCTGGCTGGCGTGATGATACTGCTAAGAAAAAAAGCTCTGGTATCCATGCACACGTTGTGCACACACCTAACTGGAATGAACATGAGCAACATATCTTGAAGAACAACTATTACAAGGTAAGTAATCATTTTTTTGGTGAAGAAAGCATTACTGGCAGCTCCATTATATCCCTACATTTTGACCAGGGAGGAGATATTAATCTGTGATATTAAAGAAAACCATTTTAATTTTCCAAAAATTGTGAATCTTTGCATTTAGTAATAGTGAATTTATTTTAGCTTTACCAGGCACAAAAAGATGACCCACCTCTTGCCCGAAACATGCCCCCTGTAGCAGGAAAGATTCTGTGGGTGAGACAGCTTTTCCGGCGGATAAGTGAACCAATCAATTTTTTCTATGTAAGTTGATTAATATTGATGTAAGGAAAAATTATAGATTTCATAAATCATAGAACAATCCTTTGCACAATAGTGAAGTTGTCACTTTTTAATCTATTCTTTTTAAAAAGGAGGAGAGTTTTCTTTTTTAATTGTTTAGACCAATCTCTTATTGACTTCAGCAGGTCATAAATTAGGATTATACTCTACTTGATACAATGCTTTACGTATAAATTTAATTTGAAGCTTCAATTATTCATAGTAATTAATTTTGAACAGTTTTAATTTTGACTCAAGTTAAATGGCTCTTTGATATGTTTGTAATTTTAATTTGCAATGTTTTAATAGAAAAATTCAGATATTTTGGCAAATCCAGAAGGTAAAGCAGTGGTTCGATTATTCAATAAAATTTCCTATGTATTGGTGGAATTTGAGGTACTCTACCATGTGGCTTGGGTGAAGGAAATTTCACAGCTACAATATGGTGAGTAGTTAGGTAGGTTAAACTTCTAATAAATATGTGTAAGTTTTTCACATCAGCCTTGTTCTACCTGTTCTGCTCTTTTATTGCTGTTTGTTTTTATATGTTGTTGACAACTGCTAGATTTACAGAAAATCAACTTAAATACATTTTTAAAATTTAAGTCTTTAAAATGTGCAAATGATAGTCCTGCTCCCACAATTACACATGATTTGTGGGAGTACAAGGGTAGCAAGGGTAAGGGGGATACAGGTGTAGCAAGTTTGTAGAATTTTGGGTGGAGTCCAGAAAGGGTTTAAGTCCTGCCCTCCACTCCCCCACTTGCCTAGGACCCTGGGAGGGAGTTTGGGTGTAGGATGGGGTGAGGGCTCTAGGATGAAGTTTGGATGCAGAAAGCAGTGCAGGGTGTGGGGCTTTAGGCTGGAGCAGGGGGTTGTAGAGTATGGGAAAGGGTGCAGAGTGCAGGCTCTGGGAGAGAGATTGGGTGCAGTAGGAGTGAGGGATTGGGCTCTTGGAGAGAGTTTGGGTGTGGATTATAGGTGCTCGTTTGGGGCAGGGGACTGGGGTGCAATAGGGAGGTGGGAGGTGGCATTTACTTGTATGGCTCCAGTAAGTGACCCACCACCTTTCTGGCAGTGGCTCCTAGATGGGGGAACTAGGGGGGTCTCCTTTTGCCTCTACCCACAGGCGCTGCCCCTGCAGCTCCTGTTGGGTGCAGGGGTTCTTTGGACAGGGTCAGTTCTTTGGCCATGGTGACACAAGGGCCGCAGGGATGTGCTGGCGTTCCTGGAATGAGAAATGGTGCAGAGTGGGCAGTCAGAATGCTATGTTGCCCTTTTGAATTGGCCTGGGGTGGCACGTGGGATCAGAGGACACACTGGGGGAGGTGTGTGCAGGTGGTAGGAGGGTCTCGGGGAGAGACCTGGCCTTGAACTTTGGTTATGATGGGCACCCGTGCTCTCATTTTGGTGGATCATGGCACCAAGGGCCAATATAACTTGGTGGCCCTGAGCACAGATGCCTGCACCTGAATGACTTCAGTGGACTGATATGGGGGCAAAGGGGTTTGCATTATGAATCTATTTGCAGGGTGGGGGCAGTGATTGGTTTATAAAGCATAATTCTCTTAGTATTACCTTACATTTTTAGTTATGTAGGTTATATTGAATAGAAATTATAGTACAAATAGTTAAAGTACTAATATGTAAAAGAAAATGTCCTATATATAACATGATATTTTAAAGTAATTAAAACATTGTTATTAATTTGTTTGTTGACTCAGCTTCCACTGAGCTTCAATTATGGTTTCAGGCACCATAATCCAAACCAGAACATCCAAATCTCTTTGAAGAGATTACAATGGGAGGTCATGATCTTACAAAGAGTTAAGCACATGCTTAATCAAATGGTCCCTGCTCTGAAAAGCTTACAATCATATTATAGAAACAAAATAAAAGCTACAGAAAACTGGGCTTGAATATGACTATGAATCAAGGAACTTCAACATGCCTCAAATACCCTGTAAAACCAAATATATTTTTCTGAAAGATTCTGTTTTAAAGAAAGTTTAAGCTAAGGCCATGGTGTCTAACATGCTAGCTACTATCCACATGTGGGCTATTTGTGCAGTTGAGTGTGGCTAGTTCACTACAGAGTGTGGTTAGTTCATGGTAGCAGTAGCCACTAGTGACTATTGCTTCAGAACTAGTTGGACACCACGAAGTTAAGATTAAAACTCTGCTCCTTTTTCAATAACACATGTTCTGTTTGGGTGCTGCCTAGTTGTCAGGAGAATGTAAAGCAGGCTCTTTTCTTTCCTCGTACACTCTATGGATAGCAGCTCTGAGCTTAGACATAAGAACATAAGAATGGCCATACTGGGACAGACCATTATGTCAGTATGTTGTCTGCCGACAGTGGCCAATACCAGAAGCCCCAGAAGAAGGGATCGCAACAGGTAATTCTCACATGATCCCTCCCCTGTCATCCACCTCCAGAGAAACAGAGGCTAGGGATATCATTCCTACTTATCCTGGCTAATATCATGGCTAGCCTTCATGAACCTATCTAGCTCTTTTTTGAACCCTGTTAAAGTCCTAGCCTTCACCGCATCCTCCGGAAAGGAGTTCCAGAGGCTGACTGTGTGCTGAGTGAAGACAAACTTCCTTTTGTTTGTTTGTTTTTTTGTATTGAAATTGTATTGCCTATTAATTTCATTTGGTGACCCCTAGTTCTTATATTGTGGGAATAAGTAAATAACTTTTCCTTCTTCTTTGAGTGATCCCCGTGTGTACTCCACTCTGGGGGCTGGTGTGTCTTTGCGCCAGCGACCGGAGACTTTTTTTAGCAGTTTCTACCATGCTACACATGTGCCGAAGTGCCCCCTTGTGCCGTTGGAATCCGTTAGGAGTGTGCGTGGTGCGGCTCCTCAGTTCCTTCTCTACCGTCCTTGGCAGCAGACAGAGCCTTTCGTTCTCTCAAATTTCTGTTAAAAAATAAACAAGTACCCAGTTAATCCCTATAGTTACCTCATTATCAAAGTTCTTTCAGTTCCTTTTCTCCTTCCTAGTCAAAGTTTCAAAAAAAAAAAAGTTTTTTGTTGCAGCTCGCCGCTTTTCTCCCCGGCGCCTTATGCCCGGTTCTCCCGGCTTTAAGAGGTGTGAGTCTTGCCATGATGCTATGCCCGTTTCTGATGGGCACTCTAAGTGCATAAAGTGTCTGGGGGAGTCACATCAGACACAAAAGTGCCCCCGCTGCTCTAAACTCACTGCGAGAGCGCGTCGTGATTGAGCTAACAGACTCAAGACACTCTTCTACGAGAAGTCCCTTCGCCCGTCTTCAGAGGACTCTCCTGTGGTTCCAAAACCAGCCTCACAGAGTAAGGGTATGGATAAAGATCAGCCCTCTACCCACTCCAGCCTCATGGCATCGAAAATGGGCCTTTCCACAACTCACTTGCTACCCACAGCACCGACTGCCGCACGAGTCAGCACCAAGGATAGACCTGGAACGTCTGGTACGGCACTGCCTAAGACATCAGCATCGCACAAGGGAGTCCACTCAGAGCTGAAACAGAGATCAGTGGCACCGCAATCCATGGCACTGGATACACCTTCGGCACCGTCCGTACTGGCGGGCCAACACGGTGGGATTGGCACCGAAGCACCATACAAAAGTGGCACCGGTATCCGCACGAAGAAGCCCCACACTGACATGCCTTCGCCAGATCGTTCGGCACCAGAGCCGCCTTCAGCACCGATGCCGCCTGTGGCACCAACTAAGTCACATGCCTCGGCACTGACTAAGCCACACTGTCTGGCACCGATGGAAGGATGAGACCAGTACCCATCACTGGTGCAAAGTCATCCACCAACAGCACCAATTTCACTGGGTTTGTCCATACAGTCGGTGCAGTCCCATAGGTCTTCCAATGTTTCTTGCTCCCCCAGCGAGATCGGCACCAAATCAAGGAGCAGGTTTTCTTCTCAACACTCCAGCCCAGCCCACAGACCACCCCCTTGGCAACCTGGCACAGTACAGTATGCATACCCTCCTCCTCCACCACCATGGTATGCACAGCAGTATACCTACCCACCACCGCCATAAACAACTCAATGGCAGCCATGGGAGCCACGTCCCAAGAAGAGCCATCACCATGCTCCTTCTACCATCTCTAGACCACCACCGCCCTTGCCTCCTATTACTGCTTCGGTGACTGAGCTAAACTCTCCAGGGGTACGTTTATACCAGTCCCCTAGATCGAAATAGGAAGGCTAATGAGGGCGACCGAAATTGCAAATGAAGTGCGGGATTTAAATATCCCATGCTTCATTAGCATGTTCCCGAACGGTCGCCATTTTGGAAACTGACTAGCCCCGAATAACTTCCCATGACTACATGTGGCAGTGAAACGGGAGTTCGAAGTAAACCCCTGAACTCGAATTAGCTGTTAAACCTCATTCCATGAGGAGTACCCCAGCTCACTCTGTCTACACTACAAAGTTAATCTGAAATAATAGCCGTTATTTCGAATTAACTTCAATAGCGTCTACAAAGCCAAACCACTATTTTGAAATAAATTCAAAATAGTGGAGCACTTATTTCGAATTTGGTAAACCTCCTTCAAGGAGGAATAACACCAAATTCGAAATAAATGCTGTGTAGCAACGAGCCAGGAGCTGAGAGCCCTGACCCAGGCGCAGCAGAGGGGCCACCACCAGCTGTCCTGGCACCAGAGTCGGCAGGTCTTCCGGAGAAACCATACCAGGTAAGTGCCAGCACTGTCCCCTATCCAGGAGGGAGGTGGGAAGGGAGACCAGGGACCACGCGTCTGGGCCATGCCTCCCACGGATCACGCAGCCAGTTGTGCATGTGCTGGCACATGCCGTGCCACCCTTGGGCAGGTGGCTAGAGCTGCGTGCCACACAGGGGCCGTGACCTGATAGCCACACATATATGTGAAGAGACCCGATACACTCCCAATGTCGGAGCAAGACACAGCAGGACGCCGTCCCTTCACACGCCCTCAGGGGACACCTCCCCTCTGCCCCGGCCGCACTATACACAGTACAGGGGCACGGGTGAGGTCTCAGGGCAGCTCCCACTCCTGGGCAGAGCCAGACATGCTGACCATGGCCTCTGTGCAAGCACATCGACTCTGACGGTGCAGGGCACGGTCGCCCTCACCTCGCGGCGGGGCTGGGCATCAGCCACTGTGTCACCAGGAGGAACTGACCACTTCTCTTCTTTCTCTACAGCCACACCAGCTGCTCGTGCAGGGCGCACAACCCCGCCTGGGACATGCTCCCGCACCCACAGCCTCAGCAGGACCACCACCATGTAGCAGGGGTACACAGAGTAGCATCTGCAGGCCCTGCGAGCCCAGACCCAGATCATGGAGCAGCGGGCGCAGGTCAACCGGGAGTTCCAGTGGGAGCTGCTTGCCCAGGGTCATGCCATCTGTAACCATCTGCTGCAGAGTGTGCTGCCCCGTGCGGTCCTGCGCCTGCTGCCCCCCCAGCTACTGTTCCTCCTCCCACTCCTGCCCC
>CM057847.1:52617776-52660272 GCA_030068395.1 Apalone spinifera | reverse complement strand
AGGCAGCAGCTCCACACACTAAGTCCGACCCTGATGCCCTGCCGGCACTTGTTCCAGCCAGCCTTACCTTCAATTCAGGGTCCACTCAATGTGGATGCGCTATTTCGAATTAGAAAAACTCTATTTTGATTTAGTTTTTGTGTCTAGAATTTGAAATAAGTTAATTCGAAATAGCAGTGTAGTATAGACATACAGTGAGATACAGGACTCTTTCTCTGAAGGAGAGGCTAGAGCCCCGTTACACAATTCATCATCATCTCCCGATGAGGCAGTCACAGCCAAAGCCCTACCATCCAGTGACGACATGAGGACGTTCCAAGACCTTTTCAAAAGAGTGGCCTTAGCGCAGGAGCGACACCTTCAGAAGATGCAAGTGAAGCAATACCGTCTTCTACGCACACTGCAACCTCCCACTACCTCCAGAATAGTGCTCCCCATGGACGAGGCTATTATGGACCCTGCCGATAAGATCTGGCAGACTCCTGCTCCCATTACCCTGACAAACAAAAGGGCTGACCGCAAATATTTTATTGCCCCCAAAGACATGGACTTCCTTTTAACTCATGCCCCTCCAAACTCATTAGTAGTGGACTCTGTTCGGCAAAAGGGAAGACAGCCTTACCTTAGAATCACTCCACAGGACAGAGACCACAAGAAAGTTGACATCATGGGCCGCAAGGTCTACTCCTCCGCCACCTTGCTCCTCAGAGCAGCAAATTATACAGCAATTCTCACGGACTACGACCACGCCAATTATTCCAAACTACAGGATCTGCTCCAACACCTCCAAGAACACAGGAGACCAACTCTACTCAACATTATGCAGGCGGGCCACATCGTCTCCCATGCCTCCCTACAGTCCGCTATGGCTGTGGAAGACACCATGGCCCATATTACAGCATCCGCAATTGTTCTGCAAAGGATCTCCTGGCTTCAGGCATCAGGGGTCCTGAGGGATTTACAACAGAAGGTCGAGGATCTACCGTTTGATAAGACCAACCTATTCGCAGCCAAGATCGACGAGGTGTTGCATTCCATGAAGGATTTCCATACCACCCTCAGGACCCTGGGAATGTACACTCCCCCCTTTAAGAGAACGAGGTACCAGACCCACCAGCAGTCCAAGGATCCCTTTAGACAATGGACCAGATATGACTTCCATCAAAAGCGTCGTAGACCTCAACGCCAACACCAACAGCACTCCTCCGCAACCCACTCCCCTGCAAACAAACAGCAGGTTTGAAAAACAGGTCGAGAGCCAGAAATCCATTCCACCACCACTTGCAACCAGCCTTTCTCAATTCCATCACCCTCTCTGGGCCTTTTTCCACCAATGGTCCCTCATCACATCAGACAAATGGGTCCTGGAACTGATTCAACATGGCTATGCTATCCCGTTTACTTCCCTATCTCCTACCCACCCTCTTACCCTGTCCCTCTTCAGAGTCCCATCTCATGAAACCCTTCTCCAACAGGAGGACTCACACCTTCTACTACTGGGTGCCATAGAACAAGTACCACCAGAATTCCAAGGTCAGGGGTTCTATTCATCCTATTTCCTAACCCAGAAGAAGAGTGGAGGATGGCGACCCATATTCGATTTGAGAAAACTCAACAAGTACATTGCCTACCATCGTTTCAAAATGATAACCTTAGCAACATTAATCCCTGCATTGGATCAAGGGGACTGGCTTTCGGCTCTCGACCTCCAGGATGCCTACTTTCACATCACGGTCCATGCTGCTCACAGACGTTTCTTGCGGTTTATGGTGGGCACCCAACACTACTAGTACCGAGTGTTTCCCTTTGGCCTCTCAACTGCCCCCAGGGTTTTTTCCAAAACCCTGGTAGTCGTAATGGCCTCATTTCAGCGTCAAGGGGTTATGATTTTCCCATACTTGGATGTCTGCCTCATAAAAGGGTCGTCAGTTCAGGAAACCAAAGCCATGACCGACACCACAATGCACCTTCTGGTCCACCTGGGCTTTCATATAAACCATGCAAAATCTATCTTACTTCCAATGCAGAAATTGGAGTTCATAGGGGCCTTCATCAACATGGTAGCAGCTAACGCTACTCTGCCCAAACACAGATTCAACACCATTCACGACCTTATCATGACTGCCTGTTCAGTTTCTATCATGACGGTACGCAACTGTCTCAAAATTCTCAGACACATGGCCGCCACGCCGTATGTTATCAAGTTGGCCAGACTCCACATGAGGGGCCTACAATCATGGTTGGCGACAACCAACAAGCCTTACAGGGATCAACTCTCCAAAATAGTGGCTATTCCACCACACATTCTCAACTCCCTTAATTGGTGGACAATTCCTCAAAACATGCTAGAAGCTGTGCCATGCCAGCGTCCTCCCCCCACGCACACAATTATGACGGATGCCTCACTTATGGGTTGGGGGGCCCACTTGGGGAACATTACAGCCCAAGGCAAATGGTCGTTCAGAGAACAAACCTTTCATATCAACTTCCTCGAGTTACGAGCAGTCAGATATGCATGCCAACACTTCAAACAGTACATAGCTCACAAGTCCATTACCATCATGATGGACACCACCACCTGCATGTGCTACATCAAACGGTAGGGGAGGTTCATGGTCCCCATCCCTGTTCACGGAATCCATCAAGTTCTGGAACTGGTGCCTCACACATCAGGTTACCCCAATAGCTTCTTACCTCCTGGGGGTACTCAACATGACAGCGGATGCCCTAAGTCGCACATTCCATGATCAGCATGAATGGGAGATAGACAGACATGCTGTCGCTCCACTATTTCCTCAGTGGGGCCAACCAGACATAGACCTCTTTGCCACAAAAAACAATAGGAAGTGTTACCTTTACTGCTCCAGGGGAGCCTTGGGAAAACACTCCCTCGGAGATGCCTTTTCCATCACATGGGACGCTCCTCTCCTTTACGCCTTCCCTCCCTTTCCTCTCCTACATAAAGTCCTCAACAAGATCAGGACAGACCAGGCACGAGTCATACTAGTGGCACCGGCATGGCCCAGACGTGGTATCCTTATCTTCACAAGATGGCAATGATGGACCCGTATTCCTTCCCACTCCACCATGACCTCTTGTCACAGAACTACGGGAGAACTCTCCATCCACAACTCCACAAGCTCCATCTCCACGCTTGGCTCCTTCATGGCTCCATGATGCCGAGAATACCTGTTCGGAGCCGGTGAAAGATATACTGATCAACAGTAAAAGATAATCCACCAGGAAAACATACCTATATAAATGGAATAGATTTTCTCATTGGTATAATCGTTTACACACAACACATCTGGAGTCTACTCCCCTCCCTACTTTGTTGGACTACTTATTATCCCTGAAACAGTCAGGCCTCACTCTTAGCACTATCAGGGTCCACACTGCGGCCATAGCAGCTTTTCATCATCCTACTGATGGGGTTTCCTTCCTCGATAATTAGTTAACAAAACAGTTCCTTAAGGGTTTGCAAAACACTTTCCTACCCATCCACCCACCGGTCCTCATCTGGGATCTGAACCACGTTCTAAAAAGTTTGACAGAGCCACCATTTGAACCTCTAGCCACCTGCTTTTGGAGTCATCTTTCCATGAAAGTGTCCTTCCTGGTCACGATAACCTCCAGGAGGAAGGTAAGCAAACTTGCAGCCTTGATGGCTGATCCCCCTTACACGGTGTTCACGAAGGACAGAGCAATACTCTGATCCCACCCAAAGTTCCTTCCCAAAGTACCTTCCCCCTTCCATGTCAACAAAACCATACACTTACCTGCCTTTTTTCCTAAGCCACATGCCGATCCAGTTCAGGCCGAATGGCACACTCTCAACGTCCAGAGAGCACTGGCGTTTTATGTGGACTGAACTAGACCCTGGAGAGCTTCCCCTAGGCTGTTTCTGTCCTATGCTGAGCGATCTAGAGGACAGGCAGTCTCATCTTGGAGAATTTCGAAATGGATCACCTCCTGTATTCGAACCTGTTATACATTATATAATAAAGACTTACCTGAAACCATCACAGCTCCTTCCACGAGAGCAATGTCTTCCACAACTTCCTTCCTCAGCAATGTTCCTCTTCAAGATATCTGCAACACTGCCACCTGGTCATCTGACCACACATTTGCTCAGCATTACGCTCTCTCCACCTCCATTGCATCTTCCATGGCAGTGGGACATGCAGTACTATCTACAGTGACTACCACATGGCTCCAAACCCATTTCCGCAAGCCGACAACTGCTCTGTAGTCACCCAAAGCGGAGCACCCATGGGGACCACTTGAAGAAGAAGAAAGAGTTACTCACCTTGTGTAGTAACGGTGGTTCTTCGAGATGTGTCCCCGTGGGTGCTCCACTACCCTCCCTTCTTCCCCTGCTTTGGAGCCTTGTGCTCTAACGGGTAGAGAAGGAAAGGAGGAGCCGCACTGCATATGTGCCTAACAGATTCCAATGGCACAAGGAGGTGCTCCAGCGCATGCGTGGCGCTGTAGAAACTGCTAGAAAAGTCTTCGGTTGCCGGCGCAAGAACACACCAGCACCCCGAATGGACACATCTCAAAGAATCACCATTACTGCACAAGGTGAGTAACTCTTTCTTATTCACTTTTCCCACACCAGCCATGATCTTATAGTCCTCTATCATATCCCTCCTTAGTCTCCTCTTTTCTAAGCAGAAACATCCAAGTCTTTTTAATCTCTCTTCATATGGGACCCGTTCCAAACCCCTAATCACCTAAGGTAAGAACAAAGAGTTTAAAACTTACTTTAAATGTTCTAAAACAAAATCTGTGAGGAAAACATGTAGTTGGTTTAGGGGCATTTAAGATATGTTGTGGTGCCCTGATATATAGTCATATATTTTAAGTCCAGAAGGTATCATTGTGATTGTCTAGCCTGATCCTCCTGCATATAGACTTGCCAGTGGGTCTGAGGGGGGGACAGGGCAAAGGAAGCAATTTCCCCAGGGCCTGGTGATTCAAAGGAGCCCAGGGCTCCTGGCTACGTCTGCTACTGCAGGCCCTTAAAATATTGCCAGAGCAGCACTCTGAGGGCTGGCTGCCCCCAGTCTTGCCCCTTCTACCTGAGGCCATGCCCCTTCTGGGAGCATGGAGCCTTCTTCCCCCTACAACCTGGCCCAGGGGCCCACGAAGGCTGTCAGCTCCTTTGCCTGTATAGTACAAACAATAGTGCTTTCCTGTATTAGGTCCTGCTTCTGGTCTAATAGCTGTGCTTGAACCAGAGCATATATTTTAGAAAAACATCCAATCTGAATTGCAGCATTTCCAATGTAAGCTGTTCTTGGTAAGCTGTTCAAGTGTTCAATTACCTCACTTTTAAAATGTGCAATATTTCCATAATGAATTTGTTTATCTTCAATTTCCAGTCATTGGTTCTTGTTACACATTAGTCTTCTAGATTGAAGGCCCTGCTGTTATCAATTTTGATTGTACTGGCTGCTCTCGAGACAGAAAATAAGAACCTTTGGGCTTCAATCTGAAAATAGACCCATGCAAGTAGAATTTGGAACTCTTTTTAAGTGAACTGAACTCCTCATGGGAAAAGCTTCCACATGAATGATATGATTGAAGGATTGGATTTTAGCATTTTCTTATTTTATGTTGGGTTTTATTTGACTTTCTTTTTTCTGAAACATCTTCTTCTTGTTGGACTTGTTTCTGCTCAATTGAGCTCCTGAAGATGCTCACATTCTTGCAGGATGTACCTATAATTGTGTTATGACCAACCATACACAATTTTGCATAAGTCTAATAAGGATTCATTATACGATAGAAACAGCCAATAGTTTGTTATGGATATATGTTTTAAAATATATTTTATTTTACTTTCAGCATTACAAGCTACTCTACTGGTACGTCATCCTGAAACTGGGAAGTTGCTTGTTAATTTTGATTCAAAAATTCTAGAGATAGTCCGAGAGACTAAGTGTATGATAAAGATGGGTCTGGAAGTACCGGAGCAAGCAAAGAGGGTAGTAAAAATAGAAGATAATCTGAAGTCAAACAAACTATATTTGGAGGTAAGTTAAAAATCTACCATGTTTTTGTTCTTGAACATTCTATATGCAAGGCCATAAAAAGGGCATGTTATATGTGGTGCTCTACCTGCTTCAGTTTGTTGTAACTGTTGTCAGTGACAGATAAGGGACTTTTCTGGATCATTGATCTAAATCCTTCTTAGACTAACTAAATTCCAAGTTTTAATTACATTTATTTTTAGTTAGCCTTGTATATAAGTTACTTAGTTAAAGTTTTAGATAGGAACCCATACCAGGGATTGCCAGTGTGGAAGATACTTCTTTGGCCGATACAAAGATAAAAAGATTTAAGTGTTGCACTTCCTGCCCAGTAGCCTCCCTAACATGAAATGCACTCTCACCGGGCATATCTACACTACAAAGTTAAGTTGATTCACTGAAAGTCGACTTCCACCCATTGTAGTAATTAAGTTAGTTGTGCATGTCCACACCACACTCATTGTGTCAGTGGAGTGTGTTCTCACTAGCAGCATTGATGCACAGAGCAGTGCACTGTGAAATGCTATCCACAGTATAACTAGCTGCATGGGATTTTGAGAAAGTCTTGCAAAGCCTCCTGGCACCAAAATATTGTTTCAGGGGGTAATGGGAACATGGCCTCAGCTTCCCATGATGCAGTTTCTTCCATCCCTACATCTCTTGTTCCCTCCATACCTAGTATCAGTGGCAAACAACCCATACTTTCTCATGGCTTTTTTCGGAAGCCTGGCTTAGCCACATGTATACCATAGCCCAAGAAATTTGAACTTAGCTTAATTGTGCATTCTTGGGTGAGCATTACAAACACCTTGTGCCGTATCTTGCAATCCTTCCAGGGGTCAGACTGTGTGAAACATTGCAATCTTGTACAAGCAGCCCTATTGCAAGCCATAGAACAAAACAATTTCCAGTTGCTGCTGGTAGTCATGCAGCAACTGAACATGGTGGATCACCAGTTCTAGTTCTGGAAAAAAAAAGTACTGATTGGTGGGATTGCATCAGTCTGCAGATATGAAGTAATGATCAGTGGCTGCAGAACTTTTGAATGCAGGAGGCCACTTTCTAAGAACTTTGTCAGAGCTTTCCCCAGCCCTGAATGAGACCTATTCTGAAAGTGAAGTGAGTGGTGATCGCACTGTGCAAGTATTCAGTAATAGACTGTTACTGGTCAGTGGAGAATCATAAAAGATTAGGGTTGAAAGAGACCTGAGGGAGTCATCTAGTTCAAGCTCCTACTCAAAGCAGTATCAATCCCAACTAAATAAACTCCAGTAGGGATATATCTGAGTAGTCGAGTTGAAATTATATATATATATCAAGATCTTTCAATGAAAAAAAAAGGGAGTTCTCCATTGTCTGCATTAGAAGATGCTTTTGCCTTCCAAGAATTGTTAGAGAATGACAGTCACTCTAAAGATGCCAGTTTCTTCAGTAGAGGAAACTTTACACTCAGGCTAGGTCTAGACTGGCATGATTTTCCGCAAATGCTTTCAACGGAAAAACTTTTCCGTTAAAAGTATTTGCGGAAAAGAGCGTCTAGATTGGCACGGATGCTTTTGCGCAAAAGCACTTTTTGCGGAAAAGCGTCTGTGCCAGTCTAGACGCGCTTTTGCGCAAGAAAGCCCTGATCGCCGTTTTAGCCATTGGGGCTTTTTTGCGCAAAACAAATCTCAGCTGTCTACACTGGCCCTTTTGCGCAAAACTTTTGCGCAAAAGGGACTTTTGCCCGAACGGGAGCAGCATAGTATTTCCGCAAAAAGCACTGATTTCATACAGTAGGAAGTCAGTGCTTTTGCGGAAATTCAAGCGGCCAGTGTAGACAGCTGGCCAGTTTTTGCGGAAAAGCAGATGATTTTCCGCAAAAACTGGCCAGTCTAGACACAGCCTCACTGTTTAAGATCTGAGTTCTCATTCTTCCAATAAAGTTTCTCTGTCTTTATTGGATGGACTTTTAGTACCCATGAAACTCATGGTGGATAAATTATACTCTGTTTCTCAACAAGGATTTTCATATTACCAAACTCATCCCATTCAAAATTCTCTGGGAGTAGAAGCAGCCCTTTGAAGATCAGCAGAAAGTCTGGTTCTCCCTATTCCAGCTTACAAGGTTAGGAAGAAGAACATATTAGAAAGGTAAATCTTTTCTTCCACCACTTTAGGATTAAGGGTAGCAAACTACAAAGGCCATAATGGCTTGCTACTAGTACCCCCTATGGAGAAAATTATCTGTATTTTTAAGAAAATATTTCCATATAAGCTAAATAAGTTGACCAATACAATAATGGTAGAGGAGCAAAAAGTAATAAAGTATATCCTATGGGTATCCTTTATTCTTCAGATTCATCAGCTATTCCCATGGTTTCTGCTATCTCTATTAGATGGTATTCTTAGACTTAAGTTTTCAGGTTTTCCTCAAGTGACCAATGTGAAGATGGAACATCTCCCCTTTGAAGAAGACTTTTTAGTACTAGGACTGATGAAGTTTTAAGAAGAATGAAAGAAACAAGGCACGGTGCTAGATAATGCCATAAACCTCCAAAGGAAAAGTAAGGAGTTGTATTTTTAGGTACCAGAGAAACTAGTATCCTTCATCTTCTGCCCTGTCTCAGTTTACACAGACAACACAGTGCTATTATCAGCACTTCCCAAATACTGTTCTGAATAAAAGAGGAGTTATATGCATTGCACTTCCTCAGACCTGCTGAGGAACAAACCCGGACAAAGGGTGGGCTGGAGCAGTATTGCTTTTGGGGTTGTTTATTGGTACAGATTCCTAAGAGTTAGGTGATATTCACACACATCACATTCTTGCTGGCAGTTTGGAGGCAGGCTGCAAGTGCAGTGTAGATTACTTTTGATTTCACCAGGCATCAGCTTCCCGGAGACTCAACCATGATGTTTCTTGAGAGATCCCTCCAGATCTGCAGGAAGCTTTACTTTTCTGGGCCAGTCCTAGGTTTCTGCTCTGATGTTACAATTTGTCCGGGAGAGAGAGATTTTCTGTTTGCTTCTCTGTTAATTTATCTGCTTGCAGGGGTCTTTGTCTGCCTTAAAAGGTCACAGATCCTAATCTGCCTTTGACTGGGTATTTCTCATTCACACCTCACACATAGGTTATATACATATTCATAAGCATATATTAAGTAATATGATTTCTAGGTAAAATCCAGCCTCATGGCCTTGTGTAACCAGAAATCAACCATAAATTGGGTTGCTTGATATACTAAAAAGACCTAATGTAAATATTTCAGAATAAGAAGCCTGTTATTTCAAAATAACAGGCTTGGTGTGTGGACACCTTGTTAATTTGAAATAATGTGAGTTATTTTGAATAACTCTGTAGTGTAGACATACTCTTAGGGACTTAACAGGCCTGGCAAACCAAGCACAGACTTGATTGGAGCTTGCAAATGAGCATGGACTCGGCTGCATCTTGCAAGCTTCCCATAAATGAATTATGTTCTCTCCTAGACAACTACCCATCTCTGCATATTTCTTTCTTTCTTCTGGTTTTCCATATAGGCATGCTGATTCTCCATGTCACTTTCCCCTTTTTTTATCTCCTTCTGGACTCAATCTGACATCATTCCAAATGGTTCTCTATCTGACAATCCTCCCATCTGTTCAATGCATGCATTGCAAAACATGCAATAAACCAATGCGTGCATTATTATATATATTATTTAAAGATACAAGTATATAAACTTCTTAAAATATATTTGCTTATATTTTTGATGGAGGTTATGTGTAATATATATTTGTGTTTTATATTCTGATGATATTTAAATATCTCTGTAATCTTTCTGTGTACTTTTTCAGAGGCATTTCTACTTGATAGGGAGTTTTGGAGAAGCAGTTTGGAATTTTTACATTTTTACTTGTGTTTTGGAGATATGGTGAACTGAAAATGCAGTAGGAAAACCTCTGAAAATTAAATGTTGGAAAACCCTAACTTCTTGTGGAATTTATTCTAAACATGCCAGAAAACTTCTACATTTTGAATTAAATGTAGCATATGAAATTTCATGATTGTTTGTTTTTTTATGAAGATAGGGGACAGGATGGGAGGTTGCTAAAAATTGGATTGATAGCAGGAAGTGTGTTTTAACTATATGCAAGAAACTAGTGCCTCTAGTTCAGTGTGGGAGAGGGCATGACTGTACCTCTTTCTGCTCCCTATGGGTTGGCCACTTCTAAAACTAAGGGTTGGACTTCCTTCCTCTGGCACCCTTGTGGAGGACATGTGGGGATTTGCTAGACCACAGGAGGTCTCTCCCAACATGACCCAGGCTGAACTCCTGCCACCTGCAAGGGCTCCTGCCGAGCGCCACTGCTACTTGCCCAGCTATGGCTCCCCAGGTTGGAACTCCCTAGCAGCCACTGCGGGACCCTGAGCTCTGAGACCAGGGCTGGAGCTGCACAGCTGCTGCCGGACCTGAGTTCCATAGCTAAAACTGGAGCTCCCTGGATGTAGCTGGGGTCGGAGCTCAATGACCACTGCCGACCCCTGCTATCTCCCAGCAACAGGGGGCAGAACTCTTCACTGCACCACTCGCTCCTCTGCATCCCCCCGCACAGGGTTTCCAGATGAGTCACCTGCCCCTCTGCCTTGCTCCTGCCCCATGGCCTGATCTCCCTGTACCTGGGCTTTGTGATCCAGGAACATTCCTGGTACTGCTGGACCATGGATGTTGCTAGACCAGAGAGTCCCAGTTAAATGAGATATAACCTGTAGTCTTGAACAAGGACAGGTGTTTTGTGCTTTCTAAATATAAGGGATGATGTTTTGTCTGGGATTTGTGGCTAGGGACTATATATGTGAGGTGGAAAGTATCCTCTTTCAATTTTTTCCTCTTCTGCACTCACATGCCCATACAAGAAAACATAATCTTACTGTTTTTCATTGAGATAAGAAATAGAAAAATGCTGTAAGTATTCGTCAAATTCTGCATTACCATTTTCCTCTTTCCTTATGTCTATAATTATTTATTTGTTTGCGTCTCTGAAAATCTTCAATAAAGAAAAAACATATTAAAATATTGCTAATAAAATCGTCATTTTTAATATTAACAGAATCTTCTGCAATGTTATGAAGATTTGTGTCAGGAAATACCAACAGTTTTTGTAAATTTGATGGCGCCAAAAACGAAAAAGGTTGGTGATGCTAAATATATTTTTATACTTTGAATATTTCAGAAGTTCATGTTGCTTTAGATTTGTTCGTAATTTTCTTAATACTAAGATTTCAAGTTAAACAATCCTGCACTGTAGAATTGTACTGATTCACATTAATGCCTGGAAGACCCCCTGAATATTATGAAATGTTATGATTTAGCAAGTAAATAACAGTGCTTCCGATTCTTATCAATAATAAGGACTTAATACCATTCCATCATTATGCTGCTTACTTGCCCTTTGAGGCCTATTTGCACTGCCAGAGCAGAATACATGTGCAATATAAGAACATAGGTTGGAAGGGGCCTCCTGGTATGTAAAGTCCAGTCCCTTTATATTGCAGGTGACCCAGTCCAGTTAATACAGTTCAGAAACTTAAAAAGCTCTGTCTTAAAATTAAATTGGTTATCTACTATTCCTATTTGGGAGGTTGTTCTAAAACCTTATTCTAATTTCCTTCAGCAGTTTATTCATGACAAATATATACCCATTTGACCTTGTGACGTTGAATGTTAGCGTTTTTGTCTATCCCTGATATTTACCTTCGCTCCAAACATTTGTAGAGAGCAGCTATTTCTTCAAGTAGTGTCCCTGAAGCTTATGTTTCTATGGTCATGTCTACACTGCATGTTATTTTGAAATAAATATGTGAGTGTCTACACAGCAATCCTGTTATTTTGAAATAATTTTGAAATTACAGGCGACTTATTTCAAAATCTGTAACCCTCATTTCATGAGGAATAATGTCTATTTTGAAATAGATATTTTGAAATATGTAACCCTTCTGCCGGGTAGGCCTGGCAATAACCAGGGCTGGGTTCAATATCTTGGGGTCCATCTCACACAGAACTGGCTTGAGCCCCCACCCAGTAATCTGGGAAATCCACACACCCCTGGGCGCCTCTGAGAGGCAATGCTTCCCCACTCACAAGCACTGAGTCTGAGCATAGGAAAGAAACATTTAATGAAACAGAGAGAGAAGTCATACGACATTAATTTGGGGAAAACACCACAGAGTTCCTAATCCAAACATGAGCCAAGTCCCCCTCCCCCCCCAGCCAAGAATCACCTGAAGTCCAAAGAGTCCGTCACCCCAAAAGTCTCTGTCCCTGGTCTGTGCCACCCAGAGTCCCAAAGTTCACCCGCAGGGTTTCACCTCCCAACCTGGGTAGAAATGGGGGCGCGGGGCACCTTATACGATGCTCCGCCACGCTCCACCAGCTGTCTCGTCCTACGCCACTGGACATTCCACTGGGTGCCTGCTGCCACTCCTCGCCTGCTGCCGCCGCTAGTTGCCACTCCTCGCCTGACACCACTTTGCGCCACACCGCTGGACGCTGCTCCTCACCTGCCACCACTCCACACCACACCACTGGTCGCCACTCCTTGCCTGCCGCTGCTCCACACCACGCCGCTGGTTGCCTGCCACCACACCTACCAGCCACATTACACCACCAGCCAGTGAGTCCCATCAGCCACTCTGCTGGTCACTGCCTCTTCACTGGCTGCAATAGGTCTGGCTCTCAGCCAAACCAGTGATTTCAGCTCTCAGTGATTTCAACTCTTTAGCCACCATCTGTACTGGCAAAGGAATCCAGCTTTCACTAGACTAGCAAAAGAAAAGACTCCTTAGGGAGTCTACTTTAGGTCTGTCCTTAAAACAAAGGGGGAAAGGTGCAGGTTGGGCCAGTCTTACAACTCACACCTGGTAGGTGTGAAGCAGGCTGACTCAAGCCCTTTAACCCTTCCCCCAGCTCAGTTCACTCAACTCTGCAAGGGGGGAGGCTTGTTCCTCCAAGACCTCTTCCCATGATGGTGGTGTCACTCCTGCAAGAACTGGTGGCATGTTTTACAGTTCCCACATTTAGGGGTAGCATGATTAGTGACCCCCACAATAGTCCCAAATTATTTATAATTCTCCACATTCCATTTCAACACTGACCCTCCATCAGCCCTGGCTGAATGGGATTTACATAGCCACACCTCGGATTCTCTCCTGAGCTGTATTTACATATCAACAGTTAACAGTTAATTACCTTGCAGAGCTAAACAATTGTAGTGGGCACACCCATCCCTCCTTTTAGCTGGCTGATAGCAAGCAGCAGTTCAGCCTCTGCTTACAAGTAGATATTTCAAAATAGGGCATGTATAGACAGGGCAGCTGGAGTTATTTCAAAATAAGTGGCCTCCGGGGCTTCCCACAGGTGCCCTGCTGGCCATTCTGTCCACTCTCATCAGAACTCTATAGTTCCCCCTTTCCTTGCAGTCCTTAAAGCCACAGTCCATGGGGAAACGGCTTGTGTGCACCCAGGAACAGATGTTCATGAAGATCAAGGAGCTCAGTCAGGCCTATGCCAAGGGCCAGGGAGTGCAGCTCCTGCTCCAGGGCAGCACCTCAGACCTTATTATGACCAGCTCCACCGCATTCTGCAGGGGAGGGGGTCAGTTCCTTCCCCCCTGTCATTGTGGACTCTGGATTGTAGACTTCTGTTGTCGCCCTCCCGGGGGACAGAGACAGTATGGAGGAAGAGGAGGAGGAGGAGCTGGATGAGGTCAACACTATTTCAATGCCCACCAGCCAGGAGGCCATCTTCACCCTGGAGCTGGTACTCCCCTCCCAGGATGTCTCCCAGGCTTCGTCCAAAGCCAGGGAAGACCCATCAGGTGAGTGCCATTACTTTCCCTAGACTCACATGGATGGACTTGGCGGGCAGTAAGGGGCTGCTGTGTGCTTCTCGCTCCTTCGCCTTCTCAGCCTAGGGATTACAAAGCAGCCAGTGCATGTGGAGCACCAGTCCAGGGCACAAAGCCCCAGGAGGCTGCAATAGAGGACCCTTGTGCTCTTGCTCACAGGGTGTCTGGGGAGGCCTGCCTTACTCCCACCATAAGCCACCGCTATAAGGAGGTCAGGGAAATGGACACACACACACACACACACACACACACACAGAGTGCTGCACATGGGCATGCCCGCACTCTTGGGTCATCATCTGTTCCCGGGCTTAGCACAGTGGGGTGGAGGATATCAAGCCCTTGCCAGGGGAGTCTGCTGGGAGGGGAAGGAAGTGGAGGGGACCCCAGGAGCACCATCCCCAGCAAGCGACTTCTGTCGTTCACACACACCTTCCCCCAACAGCCTGCCCCTCTCTCCTCCAGTAGGCAGGGATACAAGTCCTCTCTCTGTACAGGATGCTACCAATGCTGAATCCAAAGTGAGCGCGGCACGGAAGGAAGCTAAGTAGTTCCCCCGCCTTCCCCTCCACCCGCAGGCTCCTGGCCTGACTGACACATCCCCATTCCTGCTTGTCCGTAGGGCATAAGGTTAGTGAGGCTCCCCTCTGGGACATCTGTGTCCCTATAGGAGAGAGCCTGCTGTCCAAGTCTCAGGTGGCCTTTCTCGAAGCACATCTCCTTCATCTGACCCAAGATGTTTTGATGTTGGCTCAGGAATAAGGACATGGCTTCAGGCACAGTGTCTCCTGGGATGACTGCCCTTCTCACTTTTCTTCACAGCTGGGTCAGCTGCGAGTGGGGTGCAAGCCACATCTCCAACACCATCTTCCCAACCTTGCATGACTTGCAGGTAAAGGTGACCCCAAGAAGACCTGCAGTGGGAGCACATTGCCTGACTGTGAGCCCTGCAGGAGTCTCTGGACTAGCAGGCCTGTGGACTGGAGGTGGACCTGGAGCTGCGTCGCAACACCTGGCAGGAACTGTTGCAGCAGGCCTGGATCACACGCATGGGTTACACTGCTGCTGTCAATCGCCTGAAGGTTGCTTCTGCTGTTGCTCCTGTTCCTGGCCCCCTATCTTCTCCCCCTAACTCCCCGCTGTGGCCACTGAGGACCCTGCACAAGAGGCAGTGAAAGCACCCGAGATAGATACTAGTCCCAGCCCCATCCCTGATCCTCTCCTCACTCCTTCTCCCTCGCTCCTCCCAGGTTCTTTCCGCAGTACCTCCCCTGTTACATTTGCCCCAATTAAACAAAAATAGTTTTTTCTTTCAAAACAAAAAGTGTGGTTTATGTGTCTGCAGGGGGAGGGGAAGGAGGGAGGAGAAGGGGAAAAGGGAAGGCAGGGGAAGGAAGGCGTGAGGGAGGAAAGACACAATGGACCACTGCAGAAGCCCTTTGTGGGGAAGCCCAGAGGAGAATCTCACAGCTGGCCTTGGCTGAAACTCTCCCTCATGGCCTCCCAGATGCGCACAGCCTCTGATGGGCCTGCTGGATGGCAGCTGTGCATGGCTGCTCGAAGGCCCTGGCAAGCCGCTCGGCCTCTGCCCCCTACCCTGGCAGGAATGACTCATCCTTATATTCACAAAGGTTGTGGAGGACACAACATGCAACCAACGCTTGAGGGGACGTTCCAGTCGCTGAGGTCAAGGTGGGTGAGGAGGCAACAGAATATCCCTTCCAGATGGCCAGAGGTGTCCTCCACAACAATGTGGGCTGTGCTGAGCCTGCCATTGAAGCATTCCCTGCTTTGGTTAAGGTGTCCGGTAAATGGCTTCATCATCCAGGGGAGCAGAGGGGTAGGCTGCATTCCCTACAATGCACATCGGCATGTCTCTGTTCCCAACCTTGATGGTGTGGTTGGGGAAAAAAGTGCTGGTGTGCAGCTTCTGGAAGATGCTGGAATTTTGGAAAATGTGGGCATTGTGCGCCTTCCCCGATTACCCAATGTTGATGTCCATGAACTGGCCGCAGTGGACCACGAGGGCCTGCAGAACCATCTAAAAGTACCCATTGTGGTTGATGTATTTGGATGCCTGGTGGTCGGGGGCCTGAATGGGGATATGGGTGCCATCAATAGCCCCCACCCCATAGTTGGGGAAGCCCAGGGCAGCAAAGCCGGTGATGATGGGGTCCACATTGCCCAAGTCAATGACCCTGCGCAGCAGGATAGTGTTGATCGCCCTTACCCCCTGTAGAAGGAGACAAACAGAGAATCACAGGGTTGTCAGAGCCTTCAGGAGGTCCCCAAGCCCAAGCCCCTTTCCCCCTGCACACACCAGGAGCAATCCCTACTTACCCCATCCCCTAGCAGGGCTTTGTGAAGGCAGGACTGAAAACCCTCCTGGGGAGGGGGCTTCCACCACCACCCCTTCCCTAGTATACCCCATTCCAGCAGTTCATTGGCCCCCCCAGGACAATAGCACAAGAGAGTCATACCTGTATGGGCACACCCCTGACAGTAGATGTCCCCATGCCAGACTGGTTCTCGACGGAGTGGTAGCTGTCTGGTGTGGCGAGCTTCCACTAGCAATGGCAATCTCATCCATCCTTCCTTCAACAGGGAGGATGGACGAGAACACCACAAGGTGTCCCGATACGCAGTAAGAAAAGCAAATATGGTAGGCAACCAGATTGGCTTACTGGAGAAATCCTTGGTGAGCTTAAACACAAACAGGAAGCTTACAAGATGTGGAAACTTGGACAGATGACTAGGGAAGAGTATAAATATATTGCGCGAGAAGGCAGGGGAGTTATAAGGAAGGCAAAAGCACAATTGGAATTGCAACTAGCAAGGGATGTGAAGGGTAACAAGAAAGGTTTCTACAGGCATGTTAGAAATAAAAGGCTGATCAGAGAAGATGTGGGGCCCTTACTGGATGAGGGAGGTAATCTAGTGACAGATGATGTGGAAAAAGCTGAAGTACTCAATGCTTTCTTTGCCTTTGTCTTCACAGACAAGGTCAGCTCCCAGACTAATACACTAGGCAATGCAGTATGGGAAGGAGGTGGGCAGCCCTTAGTGGGGAAAAAACAGGTTAGGAACGATTTAGAAAAGCTAAACATACACAAATCCATGGGCCCGGATTTAATGCTTCCGAGGGTACTAAGGGAGTTGGCAAATATAATTGTAGAGCCTTTGACCATTATCTTTGAAAACTCGTGGAAATCGGGAGAGATCCTGGATGATTGGAAAAAAGCAAATGTGGTGCCCATCTTTAAAAAAGGGAAGAAGGACAATTCAGGGAACTACAGACCAGTCAGCCTTACCTCAGTCCCCGGAAAAATCATGGAGGGGATTCTCAATGAATCCATTTTGAAGCACTTGGAAGAGGGGAAAGTGATCAGGAATTGTCAACATGGATTCACCAAGGGCAAGTCATGTCTGATCAATCTCATTAGCTTCTATGATGGGATAACTGGCTCTGTCGACATGGGAAAGTTGGTGGATGTGATATACCTTGACTTTAGCAAAGCTTTTGATACGGTCTCCCACAATATTCTTGCCAACAAGTTAACAGAGTATGGATTGGCTAAATGGATTGTAAGATGGATAGAAAGATGGCTACACTGTTGGGCCCAACGGGTAGTGATCAAAGGCTCAATGTCAGGTTGGTGGTCGGTTTCTAGCGGAGTGCCCTAAGGATTGGTTCTAGGACTGGTTTTATTCATCATCTTTATTAATGACGTGGATGAGGGGATGGATTGCACCCTCAGCAAGGTTGCAGATGACACTAAGCTAAGGGGAGAGGTAGATACGCTGGAGGGCAGGAATAGGATCCAGAGTAACCTAGACAGATTAGAGGACTGGGCCAAAAGAAATCTGATGAGGTTCAACAAGGACAAGTGTAGAGTCCTGCACTTGAGACAGAAGAATCCCTAGCATTGTTACAGGCTGGGGACTGACTGGCTAAGTAGCAGTTCTGTAGAAAATGACCTGGGGATTATAGTGAATGAGAAGCTGGATATGACTCAACAGTGTGCCCCTGTAGCCAAGAAGGCTAATGGCATATTAGGTTGCATTAGGAGAAGCATTGCCAGCATATCCAGAGAAGTGAGGGAATAAGAGATCTTGCGGAAAAGGCTTTATTTTCCGCAAGAGCCCTGTCTAGCCTGGCGCTTTTTTCCGTCAAAGCTCCAAGACGGAAAAAAGCGGCAGCCATGTTCATGCAAATGGAACGGGAAAATGTAAATCCCCGCTTCATTTGCAATTGCGACTTGGCTCCTTTGCATGCCTTTTCCGGCAAAGGGGGACAGTCTAGACGTAGCCCTGGAGTATTGTGTCCAGTTCTGGGTGCCTCAACATAGAAAGGATGTGGACAAGGGTCCAGGGGAGGGCGACCAAAATGAGAGCCTCAGAGCATCAGAAATGGAAGAAAAAGAAGATGAAAAGAGGAGGATATAACATCCTCTTCCCTGAACAAAACATTCATGCTTTAAACACCATCAGTGTCCACTTTAATTCTGGCCATGAAAGAGACAAACAGCCCTCAAGGCTTTAGTCTTTTTCAAATAGAAAGCCAACAGTCTCTTGACATCTCGGATGTGAAGAATGGTATTTTTTCTAGTCAGATGAAATTTAGAATGAAAAATTGAGAGCTGAATGACCTGATGGATGTGAAAGTCTGAGGTTACCTTTGGCAAAAAAATAGGGATGTGGCTGGCAAGGACAGCAAGGATTTTAGAAATATTATTGGGAGTGCAGCAACAAGATTTAGTGAGAAAGTGGATGTGGAAAAAAGGGGAGAGTCAAAAATACCAGTTCATGTGAGCTTTAGAGATGTAATGTGAACCTGTCCACAATGACAGAGAAGTGCAGCAAAGGACAAAGTTTAGGAGAAAAAAAGGAATGTTCAGATTTTTTTTTCATTATTGACAAGATCTTAGAGGACCAGCAAGAGATGTGAGACTGGACAGGAAGGGAGAGGTTACAGATGGATAGGTACTTTTGAGACTTGTCAGCATATAGGTGAATATGGCTGTGGTACACATAAAAACGTGAACAAACATTGAATAAATCTCTGCAGTCTTCCTTGAAGTAAAAAACAAATGCAAACTGACAACCTTTTTCTTTCAGTAATGAGCACAGGACCATTGTTCATTTTTATAATAATCCATCCTGTGCTATGTTCCTAACTTTAATTCTTTTCTATATTTTAGTTATCACAATTTTTGTTTTATTTTTATTGTTTGTTTAGGTAGAATCTGTGTTGAGACAAGGACTTACTATATTAACTTGGTCATCTCTGACATTAGACAGTTTTTTTCAAGAAGTTGATGAAGTTATGAATATGTTTAAGCAGCTTTTGAAAAAGGTATGCATATTTGCCAAAATAATTAAAATGCATTTTGTTTGGAAGAATGATAAGGTTCTTCTTTGAGTGATGTCCTCATGGGTGCTCCACTACAGGTGTTGAGCTCGTCCCAGAGCCGCAGATCAGAGTTTTCAACAGCAGTCATCAGCCAGACTGTGCATGTACTGTCAGCATCTTGTGATGTTCATGATCTTTCCCTCATGCGCGCGGTCCGGCTCCCGCCAGTTCCTTCGTTGCCGCTCTTGGTCGCAGATAAAGCGAGCTCTTCTCCTCAACTGTTGATCAAAAAATTAAGAGTTCTGTTAGTTAGTTTACTACTCCTGTACATAGTTATAGCTCATATCACAGTTAGTTAATTAGTTTGTAGTTACTTGTTAAAAAAAACAATTTTTTACAGCCTTTGCCGTTTTTCTGACCCCCCCCCCAAAAAAACCAAAAAGACAAAAAAGAGAAACAAGAAGAAAGTACTGAGGTTATACAATTGAGGTAAACTCCCAACAGTTTCCCTCTCACAATGCCGCGTTTGCCAGGTTTCAAAAAATGTGACACGTCACGAAGCCATGCCCGTGTGGGACGGACACTTGGCATGTATCCGATGCCTAGAAGAGGCTCATGTGCCTCAGAAATGCCCGCATTGTTCAAAGCTCACGGCTAGAGCTCATTGTGATAGGGAGATGTGATTACGCATGCTCCTCTTTGATAAAGCACTGCAACCTGCGGACACTGTTACACCCCTGGCTCCTTCAGAGCCCCCTAAGGCACAAAAGCACAGCACTTCCTCCCCCACTATGGGGTCTATATTAAAAAAGCTCACTTCTCTAGCACGCTCCTTGCCACCGGTACTGGTGAGCAGGATCAGCACTGCAGATAAGCCGGGTACCTCCAGCACCACTCTGCCACATCCTAAGGCACTCTCGGACCCAAAGAGCCCGCGCCAAGCACTGTCGGTGCTGATAACAGGGAGGGAGTCCGGGCACCCAGCACTGAAGGCATCATTGGCATTGGTAGCTACACCGAAAAAGACTCGGTGCCGTAACCTAAGGCACTGACACCACCAGCCATGCCGGCACCTCGCCCTTCCCCGGTACTGGATGCACTGAGGGTCAGAAATGAGGAAGGCATGGGAAAAGTCGAATAGAGCATGTAGCCCTAGTCCTTCATTCACCTTCTCATCAGCCCCATCTCCTTCACCACCAGCACCAAGATCACTGCTATTTACAGTCACCATATTTTCTGAACCAAAAATAGGGACACCATGGTCACACCCCCTGAAACCATTAGCCATGCCTCTGACTTCTTAGGCCCCACCCACCTGCCACAGGAAGTCCCACCCCAGGATAGTATTTCCGGGGTCAAGATGAACACATGACCAGAAGTAAAGGGTGTCATGTGACCCCTCTAAGAACTCCTCCCATCATCCTCTACCTATAGGGATGGATTTGGGACCCATAGAAGTCCCCCAACTATGCTGCAATTGCATTAAACCAGAATCCAGACCTAGGGTCCCATGACAGTGCAGTGCTAGGGGGTCTAACCTCAATTCAAGATGATATCCAGGATCTAAGACCTATTACTTTGCAGTGTAAATGCAGCCCCATTTGACTCAGAGCCTGGGAATCATCCAGAACTATCCCACAATTTCATGGGACAACTTCCATAGTCCTCTTAATAGATGTTGTCTACTGATTCCAATTAATTGGTAATCATCAGGGGCTGGAGCCAAGGGGTCCACAAGCCAATGTAAGCCTTTCCATGGACCACCAGTTGCTAATGGAAATTCACCGTTAATTACATCATTACACCCGACCCATTTTTCTAGTGCTGCAGCTAGGGAGAATGGTTTAATTTAAATTATTAAATAGATTAAGCATTTTAACTCTCTGTTTATCAAACTTCATTTTAAATAAAATAAAATATTAATTTATGTCCAGTACAAAAGGTTTCAATGTTTTCTTTATTTATCAGCTCCATAGGGGTAGCCAAGTTAGTCTGTACAGGATAAACTTTAAAAACAAGAAGTCTGGTAGCATTTAAAGACAAACAAAATATATAGATAGTATCATGAGCTTTCATGGGCACAGCCCACATACCATCTACATGTTTTGTTAGTCTTTAAAGTGCTACCAGACTATTTGTTGTTTTTTAAGTTTAGATTATTTATGGCAGGTGTGGGGAACATTTTTTTAATCAGGGGACATTGATCCACAGAAAAATCAGTTGGGGACCACAAAATTAGAAGCAAAAGAACTCCAAAAACCCCCAACGCTCACCAAGGTGACCCTCAACTGAGACATCTCATTCCTCCAGCGTTCCAACCCCAACTTTTCTGGTAGATTTTATGGAGCCCCCTTAGTTTCTGGGTTTGGGACAAAAATGAGGGGTTCAGTATGTGTGACAGGGCCACCAGAGAATGGGATAGGGATGGGGTGCAGGATCTGGGACGGAGGTGGGAGGCGGAGGAGGGAGAGGTTGCAAGGTGTGGGTGGCAGGCAGAGTACCGAAACATGCTGGGAGTAGGGTATCTGGCTAGGAGAAGGGCTCAAGAGCAAGGGAGAGTGCAGTGTGTGGCGAAAGAGGGTGCAGGAGGAATGGTGGATGCAGGAGAGTAGATGTAGCCCAAGTCCACTATCAGTTTTTTTTAAAGTTATGCAAAATGCACTCCACAATTTGCCTACCTTTTTCCAATTGTTTTTCCAGAAGAGGCTTTTCCACCATTTGGCCCTGTCTAGATGGGGCCAAATGGCGGAAAAGCCTCCTCTTTTGGAGGAGCCCTTATTCCTCGTGAAACTCAGAATACAGGACTCCCCGAAAGAGCACATTTGCTGTTCTATGAAAAAAAAGGGGTAGAGCAAATGCATGCCCTGGATGCAGCAGGGTTTTTCCGGGATACTCCCCTTCCCCACCCAGCTAGACTGGGCGGGTGCTGCTCTCTCCCCCCTCCTTCTGGGCCAAGGGGGGACCGCTATTCCCCTCCTCTCCCAACCGGAACTCTCTTCACCATGCCTTCCCCTTTTGTCTGTCCCAGCTGGCAGCCCAGCCACTCACTCAGGCTCACCCGGGCTCTTACAGGCACCGCCTCCTGCCTCTTCTATTGCTGGATCCCCAGCCGCAGGGAAGTTCCAGAAGCCTCTCTGACTCCTCCCACAGGAGAGGAGGGTGAGGAGGAGGAGAAGCAGCGAGGGACCTTTTTCCAGGACAAACTTGGGGTTTTCCGAGGCACCCTGAAACAACATTAAAAATTGGTATGGTGTATTAGCAGTATGGTGTATTAACGGTATGGTGACCATACGGCCCCAAAAGTCCTGGATTTTTGGGGCCATATGGTCACCATACCGCTAATACATCACAGGTCTCCTTTGCCTCTACCCCTGACACCATTCCTCCATACTGCTCAGCTGAGACTTGTATGTCTTTCACCTCCCCCTTCATTGAGAGGCTCAGTGATGAGTCACCACTCTCCAATCACATCAGGCCATGATCTGCGCTGAGAAGAACACAGAAGTGCATATTCTTCTAGACAGTCTTCACTGAGACATGTGTACCATAATCACCATAGGTACTATTATGACTGAGCATACCTGTCACATGACCGATGCCACTATTACTCAAGACACTGAGCCCCCTGCTGCTACAGATCCAGGCATCCACATCACGAACTGTTCCCTCTGCCTACCCCTGCACAGTGCCTCATGTACCTCCTTCCCCACCATACCACTCTGAGCTGGAGGAAGGTCAACTTTGAACCGGAGGAACAACAGCCGGATACAGCACCCATGGACCACTCCTCTTCTTCACCAGATGAGGCCATCATCCCTGGGCATACATCCCCCCTGACGACCTCAAACAGTTTCAAGAACTATTTAAAAGAGTGGCTGCTAGCCAGGATGACCAGTTGACAGAAGTCCAGGAGAAATAATATCATCTCCTAAAAAATTTGCAACTATCTCAGCACGCAAAAATAGGGGCTGCCAATAGATGAAGCCATTATGGAGTTGGCCGAGAAAATCTGACAGATCCCAGCTTCTGCACCCCCTACAAACAGGAGGGCTGACAAAAAATATTTTGTTCTGACCAAGGGTTCAGAGTTTTTGTTCTCTCACCCTCAACCAAATACTCTGATTGTGGGGGCAGCTCAGCAGAGAGAAAAAAAACTCCACAATATAAGAACACTGCAGTGGAGAAATATAGCAAATGTATGGACCTTTTTTGCAGGAAATATTCTTCCTTGACACTTTTAGTGTGCATCGCCAACTATGCGGTGCTGCTGTCAAATCATGACTTTGACAGTTATACTAAGCTCATGGAACTAATGGAACATCTGCCGGATGCAAAAAGGTCCATTTTAAAATCCATCATTAAGGAGGGCTATGCCTCCGCCAGAACTGGGCTGCAATGACCACTGCTATAGTTATGAAGAAATCCTTGTGGATACAAACTGCAGGAGTTCAACAGGAGCTCCAGACTAAAGTGGAGGACCTCCCTTTTGACAAATAAAAACTCTTTGCTGAAAAGACAGGATGAGGTCCTCCACTCCAGCAAGGATTTGAGGACCACTCTTCGAACCCTGGGGATATACAAGCCCCCATTCTCCCACAAGAGATATACACTGTTCCAAAGACGTTACGACTTCTCACAGTCCAGATACCATTAACGTCCATTCAATCAGCACCAACGAATGAGACAAAGACCCCAAAAGAGGTGCGCCCAAAATAACCACGCTTCCACTCAGAGTGCTAACAAGCAAAATGTTTGACAACCTGGTCAAGGTTTTGCAAACCCCCTGCACCAGGCAGCAAACCAACTCTGCAGTCACCGTTTTCCATCACCAGCTCACACCATTTTACCAATATTGGGCCAGCATCACTACTGACTGGTGGGTTCTCGAGATCGTCTCAACAGGTTATACCATCCCATTCACATCAATACCTCCAACCTCCCCACCTTCTCCATCCCTTTTCAGGGACTCTTCTCACGAGTACCAGTTACAACAGGAAGTCCACCGCCTCCTTACCATCGGAGTAGTGGAGAGGATACTTTGCGAGTTCAGAGGCAGAGGCTTTTATTCCAATTACTTTCT
This sequence comes from Apalone spinifera, assembly GCA_030068395.1. NCBI lineage: Eukaryota > Metazoa > Chordata > Testudines > Trionychidae > Apalone > Apalone spinifera. The sequence goes on along the minus strand of CM057847.1, from coordinate 52,635,935 downwards.
CACCCAGAAAAAAACCGGAGGTTGGAGACCTATATTTGATCTTTGAAAACTCAACCGCTACCTGCAAAGGCAACATTTCAAAATGGTGACTCTTGCAACCATAATTCCAGTGCTATGGGATTGGTTTGCAGCCCTCAACCTTCAGGATGCATATTTTCATGTGACAATCCATCCTGCCCACAGAAGGTTTCTCCGTTTTGTGGTCAGGGAAGACCTCTTCCAATATCGAGTTCTATCCTTTGGACTCTCATCAGCACCCAGAGTCTTTTCCAAAACACTCGTGGTGTTAGCTGCGCACCTCTGCTGCTGCGGTGTACTAATCTTCCCCTATCTCGACAACTGCCTTCTGAAGGGTCCAACAAAGGCCAAAACCTCCCACATGGTTGTGATGGTGAAAGAAACATTAGAGTCTCTGGGTCTGATTGTCAGCGACCAGAAGTCGACACTAAAACCAACTCAAAATTTAGAGTTCATAGGAGCACATTTGGACTCCACCACGGTGAGAGCCTACTTACCTATACAGAGGTACCAAGCTATACAAGACCTGATTGCAGTACTTACCTTAAGCCCTACAGTCTCTGTCCTCAAGTGCCTACAGCTCATGGGCCATATGGCAGCCACAACTTATGTGGTCCACCATGCAAGACTACATTTTTGGTGTCTACAATAATGGCTGGCATCTGTGTATGTTCCCACAAGGCACCATATTGGCAAACGAATCACTCCAACATCTGCCGTTATATCTTTCCCTGGAGTTGTGGATAAGATCACACAACCTTCTCGCAGAAGTCCCATTTCATCAACCTCAGCCGACTGCTCAGATCATAATGGATGCCTCTTTGATTGGCTGGGGTGCTCATATGAATAGTCTGTCCACTCAGGGACAATGGACGCCATGGGAGGCAGCCCTTCATATCAACATTTTGGAACTCAGGGCTGTCCTCAAATGCCTGCAAACATTTCAGTACACATTTCCGGTACCATGACCAGAATTCTCACCAATAACATCGCCACGATGTATTACATCAACTGCCAGGGAGTGGTCTGATCTCGTTCCCTTTGCAGAGAAGCCATTCGCCTCTGGAACTGGTGTATCCACAAAAAGATTACACTCATAGCTTCATATTTATCAGGAACCTGCAACACCACAGCATCTGCGTTAAGCAGAGAATTTGCACCAGACCATGAATGGGAGTTCCAGGAAGATTTGCTCCTACACATTTTCCACCTCTGCAGTTTCCTGTGGATAGATCTGTTTGCTTCCCACAAAAACTCAAAATGTCGACAATACTGCTCCAGGGTGGGTATTGGCACAAATTCACACAAGCAGCACTTCAAAATGGTTACACTCACCACGATTATTCCCGCATTGGATAGAGGGGACTGGTTTGCAGCCCTTGACCTCAAAGATGGATACTTCTATATCACAATACATCCTACACACAGACGTTTCCTATGTTTTACGGTAGTGTCAGACCATTTCCAATACAGAGTCCTCCCATTAGGACTCTCCTCTTCCCCCAGAGTCTTCTCATAGACCCTGGCAGTTGTAGCAGTGCACCTTCAATGACAAGGCATCACAATCTTCCCTTAGTTGGATGATTGCCTCATTCAGGGTCCTTCCCAGTACACCACAAGGGCATGATCAGATTCACAAAGGCCTTCCTTCAGTCTCTAGGATTCATTATCAATTAACAAAAACCTACTCTATGCCCCCGCACAGTTCCTTGAGTTCATAGGGGCTCATATAGACTTTATGACAGCATGCACCTATCTCCCCAATCAACATTTTGAAACTATAAAAAACCTGGTCACAATCATGATGGCCAGCCCAGCTGTGCCCATTCTAACCTGTATCAAACTCATGGGGCATATGGCAGCTACCACATATATCGTCCCATATGACAGACTACGATTTTGATGTTTCCAACACTGGGTTGCCTCAGTCTATACACCAACCAGACACCTGGTCCACAGACACTTTTTGCCTCCTCAGAAAGTATTTACCTCTTTACAATGGTGGACCCAGGCACAGAACCTCTGCAGTGAGGTGCCCTTCCACTGAAATCAACCATCCAAACAAATCACCACGGATGCATCACTTCTAGGTTGGGGTGTCTAAAGGAAGTGGTCCAGCAGTAAGTCCAAGCTCCACATTAATCTGCTTAAGTTCCAATTGGTTCACAATGCCTGCAAACACTTCCTTCCACACATTCAGGGATCCTTGGTGCGTATCCTCATCGATAATATAATCACAATGTTCTACATCAACTGCCAAGGTGGCATCAGATCCCTTCCCTATGTGCAGAAGCGATTAGGCTCTGGAATTGGTGTATCTACCACAACATAACTATTACGGTGGCAAACCTTCTTAGGGGCAAGAAACCATGGCTAATACCCTCAGTTGCCACTTTGCTACAAAGTATGAATGGGAGCTGCATAATCAGGTCACCTGCAATCTGTTTCAGTGTTGGGGTCAACCACAGATAGACCTCTTTGCAACCAGCAAAAATAACAAATGCCCTAATACTGCTAGAGAGCAGGTATATGGCACAACTCATTGGGAGACACAATGCTATTCCCATGGCATACTTACTTCCTATACACCTTTCCTCCTATCCCCAGAGTTCTCCAGAAGATATAAACAGATGGGGCCCATGCAATTCTAAGAGCCCCAGCTTGGCCTCAGAAGACATCATTTCCTTGTCTCTATCAATTGTCTCTATGACCTCCCTGCCTGCTTCTGACCTACCCCGACCTCTCCCAGAGCAAAGGTGCAATCCTTCACCCCCAGCCACAAACACTACACCTGACAGCATGGTATCTATCTGGTTCTTGGAATCTGAGCTCTTTCCACACCATCAAAGAAACCACTGCAATTCTCTCAGCCTGCACCCAGGAACATAGCACCAAACTCCCCAGAAGGCTTACAATCAGAGGTGGAGGACTCCCTTTCAAAAAGTAAAGATAGAACCCCACTACACAACTCCTCCTCATCACCCAATGAGGCCATCATCCCTACCACACCACCGCAATGGCTACACCTCTCTATGGAAGTAATTTTTCTGGTAGCCAATACTTCCTGCAGGAAAGATGGGGAGCTAGTGGCACTAATGGCAGATCCACCATACACAGTATTACCAAGAACGGGGTAACCCTTCGGCTGCACCCCAAATTCCTTCCGAAGGTCCTATCTCCTTTCCACATTAATGAACCCATATACTTACCTATCTTCTTTCCTAAACCTCACGCTGATCTATCCCAAGCAGCACTACACATCCTGGACATTCGAAGAACACTCGCTTTCTACTTAGATCAGATCAGACCATGGAGGAAATCAATTAGACTCTTCCTATCTTTTGTTGAACAATCCAGAGATCAAGTCGTCTCCTCACAACGAATATCCAAGTGGATCTCATCTTGTATCCGCACCTGCTACATCATTCACAACAAATAGCCAACAGACACTATCACTACTCATTCTACCAGAGTGTTTTCCTCTACAACAGCCTTCCTCAAAAATGTGCTTTTAGAAGACATTTTCAAGGCAGCCACTTGGTCATCTAACCTCACTTTCGCAAAACACTGTGCTCTCACTTCCACAATAGCTCCAGCCACAGCTGTCGGGCAAGTGGTGATATCCTCAATTACACTGGCAAGGCTCCAAACATGCCTCCACGTAATGACTACTGCTTTGTAGTGGAGCACCCATGGGGATATCACTCGAAGAAGAAAATAAAGTTACTCACTCTGTGCAGTAATGGGAGTTTTTCAAGATGTGTGTCCCTGTGGGTGCTCCATGACCTTCCCTCCTTCACCTACTTTGGAGCCTCTTCGGGGCTAGAACCAGGGTAGCGAAGGAATGGAGGGAGCCATGCTGCACATACACCTAACAGACACCAATGGCACGAGGAGACGCCATGGCGCATGCGTCTCACGGCAGGTCACTGCTACAGAAATCTTCGACTATCAACACGAGGTTGCAGCAGCACCCAGAGTGGAGCACCCACAGGGACACACATCTCAAAGAACTCCCGTTACTACGCATGGTGAGTAATTCTATTTTGTCCTTCGTTTATATTATTATAACATGTTGTATTATGTCTTATTTAAGGCCTGATCCTGCAATGCATTAGGATGCTAAGTACCTCCTGAGAGAAGCTGTGTTCCTTTGGCTCTTATTAAAGTTAGTGGGTGATGAGGGAGTTTTATGTTTCTAAGCATTTATTTGTCTTTGAAACGCAGGATATACTAATGACATGATATAAATAATGACAGACAATACTTTAGAGATACAAATTTAGTCTTCATTACATTTTGCTTTTCTTTAGGTTAATGACTTATGTGAAATGCAGATTGATTTAATAATGAAAGATATATCAAATACTCTTTTAATTCTCCTGCCAGAGGATGGTCCTGTTAAAGTGGAGGATATGCTGGCATGCAATGAGGTATACATAATTTTATTTTATGTATTTATTTTACATCTTAAAATCTGAATCTTTGTGTTTTATGAACATTAGAAAATAACAAAATAATGAATATTGTTATTTTTAAAGTATTGACCGTGCCTGTTTTTCCTTTGTGATTACAATATTTGATGCTGAATAACTGTACTAAGTTTTAAAGGAAAATAGATTCTTTTATAGATATAGTCCTTGCTGTATGTTTTACAGATATAGTCCTTATTCTACATCCTATGGATATAGTCCTTGTTCTATGTTTTCCTCTTGGTGTCAGCAGAAATCTATGGTACATCAGGACACTTAGATCACTATTTTTTAGAATACTTCTATGATCTGAAACATATAAAACTACTGATAATATCAACTAGTATGCTCTAATCACTGAGCTAAAGTATACTATGCAACCTTCAGTTCCTTCTGTTAAATAATGGAAGGCAACCGAACTCAGTGTCTCCCACATCCCAGGTGGGAGTTCTAACTGTGGATTAAAGGTAATTCTCACTCACATACAGTCTCTCTCTAGCTCAGTGATCTTTCGATTGGGATACATAGTTAAATAGTTAATCGGCCAGAAATAGCATGAGAATGGACGTAGGGTCTCTCTCAGGCCAAAGTGCTGTTGTTTTATCTAGATAGGTCCTAGAATCAATAATGTACTGTTTAGGCTGGAATTTTCAAAGAAGCTTAAAGAAATCAGGAGCCTAAATTAAGCTCTTAGGAGTCCCAACCTAAATTTAGTAGAAATACATTAAAAGGTGTATGTATTACAAGTAACTCTTAGTTCTAACATATAATCAGTATTTTATGATGGAGTTAAGTTGTTTTGTTACCCAAATTTAATAAAGTATTTCATATTTCAAACAGAACATGAACTAGTAAATATGAACTAGTAAATTTCTCCATCCAATTCCTTTATTTCTCCCTCAAAACCTAGGTATGATCCCTGCAGATCAGAGTTAAGGGACATGACAAGTGTAGAGAAGTTTGCATTGCTATTCATACATTCATGTTCTATTAAAAAAAGGACTCCAGTCTCTGAGGTTTTCAGTTGGCTAACATTTCATTAGCAGTAAATACATTTTTAAAATATTTCCGTTTTGCAATAGCATCTTTTAGAAAATATGATTTGAGATAAATATATTTAATTTTGTGCAAATATAATGTTTTCCCCTTATTAAATACATGTTCAGTGTACTAAATGTATATCTAAGTGCCAATTTCTATTTAGGTAACTACTGTATATATTTTAACAGACTTACACCAAAGAATGGGCTGAAATACTAAACCACAAAAGTATGCACATAGAAGATGCTGTCCAGGAGCTGATAACTATATTTGAGACAATTTATGAAATTAAAGATTCTAAGAAGAGTTTAAAAAAGTATTCATTGCCAGGTACTTGCTCCTATGTGTATTTATGTTAAACAATTTCTACTGTATGTTTCTGAGAAAAGAGATGGTATGTGACAAAGTAGATTCTTTGAGCAGCGTCCCTTGGGTGCTCCACTATTGGTGTCAGGCTTGTCCTGGCGCCACAGATCGGAGAGCTTTTCCAGCTGTAGTCCGCTGGACCGCGCATACGTGAAGTGCGGCTCGTGACTTTTCGCACCGTTTGAGTGCGTGCAATCCAGCCCCCGCCAGTTCCTCCTGACCGTCCTCGGCCGTGAATGGACTCAACGCTCTCTCCTTAACTCCTCTCAGAAAGAGAAAGATAGTTTACGTTTAGTTGTATATAGTTATAGTATAGTTATAGTTACTGTTCCTAACCAGTTTAGTTCCAGTCGTTAAAAAAAAAAATACATTTTTCCTTCTATAGTTACTGTAAATAGTTTCAATGCCTGGTTTTAAGAAATGCGGCAAATGCCGTGAGGCAATGCCTGCCTCCAATGGCCATTCCCTGTGTATCAGGTGTCTAGGGGAAGGCCACATACCTTCAAAATGTTCCCATTGTTCAAAGCTCACAGCAGAGCAAGAAGGGATAGGGACATGCATTTGAAAATCTTGCTATTTGACAAAGCCCTGCAGCCCCAAACTCAACAACCTAAAGGGCACGCAGAACAACCCAAGAAAGTGAAGAGGAAACGGTCTCCATCATGATCCCTTCCACCTTCCAGGGTGAACGTCGGGGATATGCCAGAGACCTCAGGGGCACCTGCCGGACGGGGCGCTGGAGAACCAAAAATCAGCTGGACTAAGTCAGCTCCAAGCCAATCTATATTGGGCTTGACAGCCTCAGCCGTTCTCTCGGTCTCCAAACCACTCCGAGGGTATGTCTACACTAGCTCGTTAGTTCAAACTAGGTAGGTAAATGAGGGCAACCGGAGTTGCAAATGAAGCCCGGGATTTAAATATCCCAGGCTTCATTTGCATCTTCCCAGGCACCGCCATTTTTAAATCCCCCTTAGTCCGAACTCCATGCCCGCGGCTATACGCAGCACGGAATAGGTAGTTCGAATTAGAGATCCTAATTCGAACTACTGGTACACCTTGTTCCAGGAGCAAGCAGCTTTGTTATCACCCTTATTGCAAAATATACATACCACATATTTGACCAGCTTTCAAATTTTATTGAGCGCCGTCCTGACAATAAAAAAGAGCAATTCAAAGCAAACATAAAAAAAAGAGCATTGATTTCCAGAATAGCTCTCCAGACTGCTTTAGACTCAGCGGACATGGCCTCAAGATCCCTAGCTTCAGCAGTCATCATGACACATGCCTCATGGCTCCGATGGAAGTCCAAGCCTTGGTCAAGGTTCTCCCATTCAAGGGCACGAAGCTAGTTGCGGAATCCACCAGTGCCTCACTCCATATGTTGAAGGATTCACAAGCCACACTAAAAACCATAGGCATCCACATACCCGTGAATAAAAGAAAATAGGGAAGGTCATATACACAGAGATGCAAGCCAACTCTGTTTAACCAACAACCAAGACACTCTGACAACAGGTGCCACCCAAGGCAGAACAGGTGCAAACAGGCCTCCGACCAAGTGACCGTACAACAACCATCAACATCATGTCAGGAGTTTTGAAGGTCTGGTTGAGGGTCAGACAGGATCAAGATTTCCAAGGAAGCAATCCAAACCTGTACAACATTTGGCAGCAGACTGACGGTATTCTATCCAGCGTGGCGGACGACAGAAAAGTGGGTTCTGGAAATAAACAAAATGGGTTACTCCATCCCATTCCTTACCATCCCCACTCCCGATTCCCCTCCCCGTCCCTCTTCAGGGACCCCTCTCATGAGCATGTGTTCGTACAAGAGACACAATACCTCTTTTAATTAGGGGTTATAGAAGAGGTTTTACCAGAACACAGGGGGAAGGGATTCTATTTTCACTACTTCCTTACCACCAAGAAGATAGGGGGTTGGAGACTGATTTTAGATCTTCGAAAGCTCAATCGTTTTCTCTACAATTAGCAGGTCGCATTCACTGAAGCGCCCACCACTGAGCACAACCACTACTTCATAATCACTTCAAGGTGGAGCACCCATGGGGACAGTCCTTGAAGAAGAAAGGAAGGTTACTCACCTGGTACAGTAACTGGAGTTCTTCAAGATGGTTGTCCCTGTGGATGCTCCACCATCCTCCTTCCTCCCCTCTGCTTCTGATCCAACTACATCCAGGTCAGAGAACAAACTGAGGGGGCAATTGGCTGCATGCGTGGGATAACCATTTGAAATGTTGTATACCAGCATTCTTCATGAATGGCCGACTGGGGCACTGCTGTCAAAAGTTTCCAACTAGAGGTGCAGCGGTGCTGGTGCTCCTCAAGTTGAAGAACCCACAGGGACAATCATCTCAAAGAATGTTACTGAACCAGGTGAATAACATTCCCTTTCTTTTCATTTCCCACCTTTTAAAGACAAACTCTGGCAGTGGTAAGCAGCCTCATTCTGTTTGCTTTTTGCCTTTTCCTGAAGCATTTTTTTTAAAAAGTTCTTTACTTGAACAAGGTGGAGTTCCTTTCTTCTATTTTCATCCTCTTGCTGCGCAGCAAAAGTTGAGAAGGTGCTCTGTCTGTGAGGAGATGAACTCAGGAGCTCCGGTAGGGGAATTCTGTCACAATTGTTCTCAGCCTATGGACCATTGCTTAGCTGAGAGGGGGCTGAGAATCAGAAGATTTATGGAGGTCTTTCTATCTTCCAACACAAGCTGATAATCTTTCTCCTTTGATACTGCCACAAGGACATAACTATTCTCCTCAAGTTGTGGAAGAGTGCCAAGATCATCACCAATGAGAAATCACTGTGGACCCACTTTCCTGAAACCTCTTTCCTTCTCCAAGTTCCATAGCTCATTTTTAGATTGTTAAATGATCATTGAGAATCACATGATGAGGAGCCTGATCTTCCCCTGTTTCTACAGGAGGATTTGGCTAGGGAAGCTTAGAGGTTGGCTTGTTGATGGGCAGGTAGAAGTGCAGTTTGGTGTGAAGTTTGTGGTTTCTGTAGTTGACTATATTTGCATGCATTGCAAAAATAAAAGGTGCCCTTTAGTCTTCGTTATGTAGGAGGTCAGAGTAGATGATCATAGTGATCTCTTCTGCCATGAAAATCTATGTCCTTCTCTATTTCATTTCAAAATTATATATTGAGCAACAAGGAGGAGGAACTATTTTAGTGGTTGATTGATCTTTAAAAAATGGTAACTATTTGAAGGGATTTGGAATGATAGCATAAGCCCTAAGGAAGAAGTTTAGAAAGCCAAGGGCAGTGAAATAATTCAAAATTCATCATAAATTTGCCAAATTGCTCTGTAATTTAGAAAATGGATATTACCTCATTTTCATGTGTGTATGTGTGTAGGATAACAAAGCACTGTGGATCATAGGTGTGAAGAGCAAATTAAACACCTCGTCCAACTCCCATTAAAGTTAATGGAATGATTTCTATTGACTCCAGCATGCTCTAAGCAGAATACAATTTTCTAGTTACAAGAAATATGGTTATATAATTGAATATTTTTATACCTTGATAGTGTATTTTAATTCTTCTAATTTCTTTTTATTTACAGTAGAAGGGAAACATGTGGCATTTGGGGCTGATGGAGAGGAAGTAGATAATGCTTCTTCAAGTATTCTTAGTGAGGATGCTGAAGACAATGAGAAAGAAGATGAGTTTAGAAAGGTATTTCATTATAAAAAGAAAAAATTATGAAGTTCATAACAAATGTTTTAGAACTGAACAGAAAATACCTGATTTTTCATAAACAAATAACTGACGTCACCACACAACATTTGAGTGTAGTTCATAAGGTTAAAAATGTCTTATCTAAGAATGTATTCTGTGCTGCAGCATGGCTTTCATTAACCAAATTTTCAGTAGGCCAGAGTTGAAGTGGATGGGTAGTAGCACAAGGTGTATTGCTATAATAAGAGGCTGTAATATACAGAGTTTTTCTGAGCAAGCAAGCACATTTTCTCCTCTTTCCCATGGTAATACTAGTTACCCAACCTGCTCTTCATTTCCCCACTGTCCCCTTCATTTCAGAAAGTCCACCCCTATGTTTTTTTCTGGCAGCCAGTGAAGGAAGGCATCCACCTTCTTTTTCATCTCCCCCTCTGATAAGATTTGAATCTTATGGGCATTAATGATGCAAGGATTACAGCTGGTGGGTGCAGGTGAGTGGTAATGTGCTGTGCTGAATGGCAAACGGGTTGTGCATAGGTGAGTGGCACTCAGGATCCTGTGGATTGAATTGTATTTTCCTATGAACCCTTTGGTCTGGTACTGTTAGACTTTTCTGCCTTTATTTCTTTTTTCAGAGATTGACACAAGATTCTTATGATTTTTACCCCCAAAATGAATGCTGGTTCCTCTTGCTGGCTACAGTGTATGTTAAGTCCAGGTATTTGGGACATGGATTTGGTGTTTCCAAGCTCACATATAAACATCCATGCTGCTATGTAATCTGTTTACAGTTTCTGGATATGGGTCTAACAGCTGTGCTAGTGTGTCAATTCTGTGCCATGAGGACCATCTGACTCAGGTCTGCTGCTTGATTTATGTCCAGACTGCAAAGTCACTGCTTGGTCTTGAGTCACTGGCCTCTCCCCCTACCACCTAGCAGAGTCCTAGTACCTGAATTGTGAATGCTTGCTGATCAGAGTCATACTGATTTGAGTGTGAATGGAAGGGGGTCTTGGGTAAAAAACTGTCAGAGCCTGAGCTTAGTGTGCTAAGTAGACATACCTATTTAGAGACCGCTCTTCAAGGCAAACAATTTTTCTCAAAGTATTCATCTGTGTGCCCTGTTGGAAGCAGGGAAGGGGTTTTTTGGGAAGATGAGGGTGGGATTATTTTTCTCCTTACTCTGGCATAGCAGCAGATCTGGAAGGTAGAGGATATTTTAGAAAGATTTCAGGAGACCAAGGGAATTCCTAATATTAATGCTTTCCATAGCCCAGCTTCTCCCCCTCTTGTGGGACAAATGGGCTATTTTTGTTTGACTGGTTCACATATGTATTCCACTCAGATAAGTGCACCCCTAGAGCTGGAGAGGTTTCTGTAGTAATATGAATTGGTGTGGTGAACAAACTGCACTTCCTGGTGGTCCTTTCCTTAGCTATTTAAGGGCAGCACTGCTCTGACTTCTCTCGGTTCTTTTTCTTTTCAAGTGGCATGAGTCAGAACTCCCCATGTGGTTTACCTCATGGTTACTACACTACTATATATTCTCTTTCTAAATCTGCTAATATTTTTCTAGTTTAGTAATAGTTTGTAGTAGTACCTGTAGTTCTTCTTTGAGAGATGTCCCCATAGTTGTTCCACATTTGGTCTTAGTGTCATCCCAGTGCCTGGATCGGAGATTTTGAAGCAGTCCCTGTGGAGGTTGCACATGTGCAGCACCAACTGTGCATACTATGCTGGTCAGAATGGTGCATGCGCGGCCCAAATCCTCTGGTTCCTTCTCAACCATCCGCGGCCTGAGACAGAGCTCTGCAATTCTCTTCATTCTTTGAAGCTTTTTCTACTTTAAGATAATTTATTGCCCAGTTATTGTTGTTAGTTGTTGTTCTTTATAGTGTTAGTTGGTCAGTTAATTAAAAAAATGCCTTTATCAAAATGCTCAGTTCCCCGGGCTTCAAGCATTGCATTTTCTGCAGAGACATGATTCCTGTTTTCGATGGGTATTCACAATGCATCAGATGCCTCAGCAAAGATCACTCGCCTCAGGACTGCCCTTATTGTGCCAAGCTTAAGGCCAGGGTTTACAGGGAGAGAGATCTCAACCTTAAAATGATCCTTCACCCTGCTTTGGTCCCAGGAGCACAACATAGGGCAGTACAATCACTTCCAAAGCAAAATGGTGCCAAAAAAGAGGAACTCCTCAGAGCCTCAGGGAGACCTTTCTGAAAAGTCTCCCACGAGATTGTCAACAGCACCGAGACCTTCGAGAGTCAGTAGATATGATGCCCCTGCTACCGCAGGAACCTGGCAATCCATGGCACTGTCTGCATTGAATCCAGGTACCGATCCCAAAGGGTCCAGGCCACATGCTAAGTCGACATGGTCAAAGACCCTGGTTTTAAATGTGTGAATGAAAGTTGTCAAGGGAGGTCTCAGTGTCTGGGCAATAATATGCAAATAGACTTTTGTCCTTAAGGCTTAGGAGCGGTTGGTAGGGAGCGACCAGGTGACTCCCCATACAAAAGAGAATTCTTTAAAAAGAATAGAAAAGGAGGAATCTAGGTCTTTGGGCTAGCTGGACACACCCGAGGAGGGAGAACCAGAGACTTCAGGGAAAGTGGGATTTCCCTGGTTTGTGTTACCCCAAAAATTCCCACTGGAGACCACTCAGAGTTATACTAGTATGGATTTATTGATTGAGGAATTAACACTCCACTATATGCACTACATGGTTAAACTAAAGAGGATAGAGCTGCCGCTAAAGATTTAAACTAAAAGGGAACCAGCTATCTCTCACACACGCAAACAAACACACACACCCCTTCATTCATTCACTCATTCACACACATTCATTCCTGCCCTTTGGCACTCACTCACTTACACAGGCATATGAGTTGCAGAACGAGCCAAGGCATGTTGATTCTGGAGGATCTGTCTGCTGATCATGACTGGGGAACTGATTAGAAAAGAAAGAGAGCTTCTGGCTACAGAAAGAGGAGCTTCTGCCATGTGCGCTCTCCTTTTATTGCCTCTGTACAACTCCTGTGACTCATCCAGATTCGTCACCAGGCAGCATGCCCAGACTTCTCTTGATCCAGCAGAGCAGAAGTGTCTCCTTGATTGGTCTGATGACTCATCACCTGGCTCCACCTGATCAGTCTTACAGTTTCTAATCCCAAACACACAATAGTTTCCACTCTCACACACACATTCATATCTCGGTGGAGAATGCAGTTTAGAGCAAGTTACAAGCAGAGTGGATGAAAGTTACAAAAAGTTACAAAGTTGCAAGGTTTAACAAAGATTACGAGTTGCAGTGTTTAAAAGGCAATGCATCTGAAACAATTACAAAGCTTCAGAGAATCATTTACAAATCATCAGTAATGAAGTGATTTAGAAGACAACTGCCACGCCTCCCTCCCCAGTTTAGTGTATTTCCAGAAAATCCATGTGTAAAATCAAGTAATTGCTTGGGCTGAGGCTTTATACAACAGTTTGAAGGTGCAGCTGAAACAGAAACAGTTTTAGGGTGAACTTATAAGAAGTTTGTGCTGAGGATTTTAGTGTTAGATTTATCTAAGAGTTTTCTGTTACTTTTGAGTTGGTAATCTACTTTACTCTGCCTTTCTCACTTATTACCACTTAAATCCTATTGCTTGTACTTAATAAAATAATTTTTATTTTCTATCAAACCCAGTGTAAATACCTGGAGGGGCAACCAGTGTGTACATTCATTCTCTCTTTCATTGTTAAAGGGAGCTTATCTAGGTAATTCACTGGGGGGTTCTGATCCCATTTGGGGAGTGGTATCCTAGGAAGTTGGGCCCAAAACAGCATTTTCCTTAGACCTGAAGAAGTTCAGTGTCTCTACTGCTCCTCGGGAGGGGATGGCAGGGATCTCAGCTCGGGGCCTTGGCTGGGGGAGACGAGCGGATCTGGCCCTTTGGGAAGTCCCAGAGAGCAGTAAAGTGAGTGGAGGTGTCCGTGTCAGCATCCCGGGAGGCAACCCCAAATGGTCTTCTGTGACCTCACCCCCGTCACATCTGTATTCTAATATCTCTGTTGTAGAGAAGAAGGAAAAGGTTAGCCACCACAGAAGAATAGAATTCTAGGAAGGAAGCAGCATAATAATTGTTTTCTTGGGTTGTGGTTTAGATTAAATGATTAAATGATTAATATCATTAAATGATATGTGCTCAGTATTAAACTCTTGACATGCTTTAAACACACTTTAAACCAAAGATCTGATCTGCTTACGTAAAAATCTTTAGTTGGGATTTATAACCCAAGTTCACCCAATGTTTTTTAGAATCCTCTTTAGAATTTATAAGCATTGATTTTTGGTATTAATTTCATATAACTAATTTGATTACTAAATTCCAATCCAATGTTGAATCTAATTTGTTGACTTAATTTTGATTTAATTGTTGTAATGTTCTGTTTTTAGTTTAATATTACTTTAATGGTTTTACTTTGATAGTTTTCTTGATTTTAATTTGTTTACATTTTTAAATACAATGATATTGAACCACATTTCTTTCAATAAGTACTGTTGGTCCAGACCCTTTGAGGATCTTGTTAGACATTGGTTAGTCAATCTAAAAACCTGACCAGCCTCCATTATTAGTTGTTGGTTCTCTGAAGGGATAGGGGTGTGTGTGTGAATGACCCATGTCTGGCTGAGATAGCATTTTCTGTGGTGTAGGCATTGCGGGGAAAATTAAAAATAAATGTAAAATTATTTCAAGCCATTAAAATGACAAATTATGTTTTAAAAATATGTGACTTCATTGAGTATGTCAGAATAGTTTTCTCTCCTTTATTATACCTTCTCTAATTTACTTTTTTCACATTTCTTTTTTTACTGTTTGATTATTTGCCTACAGGAACTGAATATTTTGTATTTGTTGCAGGAATGTAAAGAGGTAATTGCATATTTCAGTCATCAGTTACTAGACAGTCTGTTGAAAGCCACCCGGCTATCTTTGGATACTCTTAAAAAAAGAATGTTTGTTTCAAAGTAAGTTGCAGGTGAAGTAGTACTTCATTAAAATAACTTAGAGAGTAATATTGAAGTAGTTTTATAAGAATCCATTCAGTTTCTTTATCTTTGTTACAAAAGACTAAGAGAAAATGCAGTTATATTCATTGATTGTAATTCATTTCTTCTAGTACCAACAGATGCTACACATCCTTTCTTCATGAACCCAAGCCTTCTATTTTTAAGATACTTTCCTGTTTTCAATAGACAAAATAAAGGGTTTGGCAGTGTAACATTTCAAATTTATTATTTTAATTTGTTTTTTTTCCTGTGGCAATCACAATATAGTAGGTAGTTTTTGGTAATTGTAGAAAGAACGATCCTTGCTTTACATAGTTCACATTCTAATAGTGGTCAGAGAGATTAATAAAAACAAGAGGCAGGGAAATAACAAATGGAAATTGTTATAAATTAAATTTATTCCAGGCAACCTGGCAGAGGGGAAGGACCTGTGCAATGAGAATCACTAGGATTTTCCGTCAGTCCTAAGGAAGGTTATTCTTGTGACAATCTTCATAGTAAATGTATCTGTGAATGCCATATGCTTGGACTTTAAAACCCTGATCTCAAATGCTGAAGCCAAGTGTCAGATCTGACTTCATTCATAGGTAGCAAACCAATACTGGAGTAAATATTTTGTGCTTCCATGTTCAAAGTATTCCAATTTTCTGAGATCAGATGGTGGAAGAAATTGTGTTTACAATGCCCCAAACCAAACTGCTGCTTCCTCCTCAGCCAACAAACTAAGAAGATAATACAAGTTTTCCTATAGACAAAGTCACTCTTTTTGTTCATTCTCTGGGCCAAGATAACAGAGAAAGGAGAATACTTGTAGCATTTTCTTGGATTGCAGATGCAATCCTTGAAGCAGAGCCTAGGATTCCAAGACTAATTCAGATTCTCCATAGACATGACATCAATATTCCACAGATATTTGGGCCAGTTCTGTAACCCCAAAAGCTGATTGTCAGCACAGCGCGGTGGCCATTTTTATTTTAATGAAGCGGGGATTATTTAAATCCCCACTTCTTTGACTATGCCGAATAAACTATTTTACATGGCTCCGTCAACGGAGCCATGTAGTCTAGACATTGCCTAATAATAGACTGTGGCTTGGTCCACAGATACCTCAACGAGATAGTAATTTACTAGAAGATAGAGGTCTAGACATCAGAAAAAGAAGTTTTTATCTTGTTAATTTTCTGAATCTTCCTGCAAGAAGCAAATCTAAGGCCGCACTTGAATTCTCTAAACTTACAGATTTTAATTTCTCTTCTGTTTCTTCTTGAATAATCACTGTTTTCTTAATGGCATAGAGTTGAACCTCAGACAAATGGACTGTGGAAATCATCTGATAAGGTTGTGTAATCCAATTCCTACATATAATATTGGGCCATTGCCTGCCTCCTAAGATCTTCCTATTGCAGACATATATAAAGCAGTTATATGCTCACTTTACATTTTTACGAAGTATTATTGCATGAATTTGGATTCAAATTTCAGGTTTCCCCTAACTCAAGTTAGGGAAGGCCAAATTCTCATTGTAGCCCTACCATCAAAACAAAAATTGTTAGGAAAACAAAAGAAAAAAACAAAAATGGTTAGGATATATTTTCTTTTTTTGGCTAATTTCCTTTCAATAATTTTTCTTTCTTTCTAATTACTATCTCCTCCTACAGACTTCAATGTATCTAGTGTCTTCTGTTGGATATTTAAGAGATGTCATGTCACAGTACTTATTGCAGTATTATATATTTTTTTCTTCAGAGACATGACTTACGCTTTTGGCTACAAAGTAAAATCATGGCCCCATTGCAGTAAATAGGAGTTTTTCAGCACAGGTATCCTGCACAGATGGAATCTTGACAAAAGGAAATTACTTAGGGTACATCTACACTACAGAGTTTTGTTGGAAAAATGGCTGTTTTTCCGACAAAACCTGAGTTATGGCCACACTGCAATCACGTTCTTTTGAAAGTAAATCAAAAGAACAGGGGGTTTTCCGATGTTGGTAATTCTCTTTCTACAAGAAGAAGCCTTTTTCCAAAAGAACTGTTTTGGAAAAAGGCGTGTGTGGACGGGGAGGAGGGTTTTTTTCTAAAGAAGAGGCGTCCAGAAAATAACACAGGTGCCCTGGTGGACACTCCATCCAAATTAATCAGGACTCTACAGTTCCTGTCTCCTGGCCCTTCTTGAAGCTGCAGGCACACTAGACAAGCCTTCTGGCAGGAAGCCAGCCTGAAAGCAGCACCTCACCATGCGGCTCTCCCTGCCACAGGACTCGCCACCCATGGCCCAGCCTCAAGCCCCCCACGATGCCCCTGACCCACGCAGGGAGCAGTCCCAGGGATCCCAGGACCCACCCAGGGGACCAAGAGGTGGGCAGCCTCCTGGTCTGGAGTGAAGATCCTGTTCCTCCTCAAGCTATGGGGTGTGGAGGACACATTGCAGGATCTCCGCTCCAAGCATCGCAAGCGCAAGATATCCAAGCAGACATCTATGAGTGCATGGCCGAGTCCCTGGCAGAGTGTGGGACCTTGACCTTGGAACAGGTCTGGATTAAGGTTAAGGAGCTCTGCCAGAGATACATCTGGGCTAGAGTGCGCAGCTCCCGCTCAGGGGCTGGACCCCATATCTGCCCCTACTTTGATGAGCTGCACCAGATCCTAGGAGGTGGGGAAAACAAACTTCAGACCCCCGTCATCACCCAGCCAAAGGTCACATCAGTGGAGGAGCAGGAGGATCAGGGCCAGCTGGAGGAAGAGGTGGAGATGGACACTGTCACCCTGTCCCTGCAGCCAATGCCTGAGAGCCAGGATGTCTCCCAGGCCTCATCAGATGCCGGGGAGGGATCTTCCAGTGAGTGGTCTTAGTTTGTCACACACACGGGTGGGGGAGGCTGGCACACAGGGGGCGGGGTGTGAGTGTCGCTCGGGCTGCTTGGTATGGACATCGTGCTGCGGTCTGCACATGCGGAAGCATGTGCAGCATTAGTGTGTGGCACGCGGACGGAGCAAGCAGTCCCAGAGCATGGGTGAGATCCTGCTGTTAGGCTCAGGGGAGTCCACACATGTCCTGCCACAGAGGGGCTGGGGGAGGGGAGGAGGCCTTCTAGCACCTGCCACAGCTGGAAGCAGACTGGCCACAAGGGCACAGGCACGACCCCAGACACACCAAGGAGTGCTTCACACAGCACACAGGCATGCCTGCACATGCGAGGCACCACCCACTCCCACGGGTGGTGCTGCGAGCCGCAGGTGTGTGTACGGACATCAGGGAGGATCAGGATACTTCCAGCTCCTTTGCCGCCCATGAGGGGATCCCACTGTGGCTGGACACTTCCCTTGCCTGCTTGTCCATGGGCTGGGGGTGGATGGGTGGGAAGCGGGCAGCACAGTCCCCTGGGCACCTCGGGGTCCCTGTGAGGCAGGGCCTGCTGTGCAGACAATACATGGCCTTGCTCCTGGGATATCCCCCTTCCTCTGCCCCAAGGACTGTTGGTCACTGCTCACAGAGGAG
>CM057847.1:52599635-52612538 GCA_030068395.1 Apalone spinifera | reverse complement strand
ATGTGCGAGCTGTGCTTTTGCACAAGAGCATCTATGGCAGTGTGGATGTTCTCTGCCATCCACACTAGCACCCAGCAGCACCCTATTCCTTGTCCCAGCACCCTGCCAGTCATCCTAGTGCCCAGCAGGACCATATACCTGACCCCGGCACCCTGCCACCTGAGCCAGCATCCTTCCACTTAGCAGCAGCCTCTCCCCAGCCCCAGCACCCACTTTCACTCTGTCCCCTGCCCCCAGCAGCACATTTGGGACCACATTAGTGAGGCTTGGGGGGTTTTGGAGCGTGTTTTTTTTGTTTGGTTTTTTTTGCATCTCGCTTGTGTGGCCCCAACTGACTTTTCTGTGGGTCAGTGACCCTTGACGCAAAACAGGTTCCTCACTCCTCTCATAAATAAAGACAATGCTAAAACCTTTTGAATTTGACAGAATATTTTATTTAAAAATGAAGCCTGGCCAACAAGCCCCTGATTGGGACCAAATCCCCATCTCACTGCAGCATCATAACACTCCTGCACCACCAGACCCCAAATCTGAGCCTGTCATACACTGGAACCCACTGTCCTGAGCCTCTGACGTTCCCGAACTCCTACATCCCCACATCCTCAGTCTTCTGCCACAACATTCCTCCACCATCCACACATCACAAATCTGTGCCCTGAGCCCATCATACTTATAACCTTCTTGCCCCGAGTCCCTCACCTATCCAGCCCAAATTCCTGCACCCTCACATCCACAAGCCCATAGCTTTGCTCAGCACCCCACCTGAGCCCAACACTCCCCAGCCTGGAGCCCCCTCCCCGAGCCAACATCCCATTCTCCTGCATCCAAATTCCTTCCCAGATCTTGTACTTCTCACCCCTAAATCCCTCATTCCCACCCCACACCTCCTGTCTCAACCTAGTGAGAATGTATAAGGTCTGGGTATAGCAAGTGATGGAGAGGAGAGGTACAGAGCAGATGAGGCCTCAAGGAAGGGAAGTGGGGGGGGGGTCTTGGGGAAGGAATGTGATTTTCATGCATTGGTGGGTCCCTCTCCCCCCTTTTTTGGGGGGGCTTGACAAACCTAGGGGTTCTTGAAATTCTGAAAAGCTGAAAAGGGTTCCTCGGCCAAATAAAATTGGGAAACACTGTTTTAGAGTAGGAAAGTTGACTGTTGGACCCGTGTTGATGGACCATTAATTGCATCCTTTTCTGAAAAAAATATGACTCTTGGCAACATGCGTGAAATTGTCGATGGCTTTGCACAGATGGGGTTCTCTAACTGCAAAGGGACAACACATGGCACATACAAACTAACTCTGGCACCAGACCATCTAGTCTCCAAGTGCATTCATCAAAAGGGATATTTCTACATGGTTCTCCAGGCGCTTATGGATCACTGTGGTTGTTTCATGGACATTAATACAGGCTGGTCTGGAAAGGAGCACAACACACGCATCTTGCAAAATACAGGCCTGTTCAGGAAGCTGCAAATGAGGACTTTCTTCCTGGATCAGAGGATCACTGTAAATTTTATCCAGAAATCAAAATGCATGTTGCAATCCTGGGAGATCCTACCTGCCCTTTAGTAACATGGCTCATGAAGCCATACACTAAGAGCCTTGACAGCACCAAGGAGCAGTTCATCAATAGGCTGAGCAGGTGCAAAATGACTGTTAAGTGTACATTTGGTTGTTTAAAAGTCCACTGGTGATGTTTGTATGAGAAGCTGGACTTGGCTGATGACAACATTCCTATGTGTATAGTTGTGTGCTGTACCTTCCATGGTATTTGTGAAAGGAAGGGTAAAAACTTTTCTCGGGGCTGGACCACTGAGGCTCAGCACCTGGAGGCTGAGTTTGAGCAGCCTGGGATCAGGGCTATTGGAGAGGCATAGTGAGGGTCCATAAGATTCAGGGATGTCTTGAGGCAGCAATCTGATGTTGAAAGCCAATAACACTTGCCTTCAAATTTCCTTGGATGCTGGGGACTTGGCAGCCCATGTCTTGGCCTTGGGTGTTACTGAGTGGTGGGCCATCTGACTGGAGCTGTCTGATCTTCCTCTCAAGGTCCAGAAGACAATACAGAACCTTATTTTCATTCGATCAGTCTCTTTGTGGAGCAACCCCCCAGCTCCAGAGCCTAAGGACTCCAGGAACAGTATGAAGTCCTGGAGCATGCATACTACCGCTATACAGTGCAAGCTCTTTAAGCCTCAACTGCAGAGGCCTTTCCCCTCATTCCCAGCCTGACTACTTCCTAAGGCACCTGTGGTACTCTCATCACAAAACATCTGAGGGCCATTCAAGACCACAGTCACTTCTGCCATCTGGACTTGTGCTCTCTCCAGGTCATGGCATGGTGGCTCTGTGGCTCAACCCTGTTGAGCTGCCTTCTCTGAGCCAGTCTGTCAGGTACTTCTCAGCAGTATAAGCCCTCCATTTGTCTCACATATCTGGCTAAGTGGAAGTGATTCTCCTGATAGTGGCTTGTAACCTGATAGTGCCAACCTGGTAACCTGGCACCCTTATTCATTCCCCAGGTGCCAGGTTACCAGGTTATTCCCTTATTCATTCCCCGCTCTGGCATGATAAATGCAGAAGTGGGGGCCAGCAAGTGTACCCAAAGTCTTATCTACCAGGCTTTGGTATAAAACTTCCCCCAAAATCTTAAAAAAAACCTAGATTTTGGGAATAAAACTTCCGTTGCCACCACCCAAATATTAATAACAAGATTAGGGAAAAGATCATTTGGGAAATCTCACCCCATTATAAAAATCAGGACACACAAGTAACCAATGCCAGGTTAATAAAAAGAAAAGAGAAAACTTTTATTATTACAATATTCCTGTTGCAAGCATAAGGATCAGATAGAAAGGTAACAAAATATATTCATGGAGGAATTACACCATGGGCTAGAACTTAGTTAAAAAGAAAAGCCAAACATCTCTTAAGCAGTGCCAGATATCAGATCCCATACCCAATCCTTAAAACAATAAAGCCTAACGAAACTACCTAAACTTTACCTTACTTACACAAAGTGAAGAATTGTTTCTTGGAGAGAGAGAGACATGCTTGTCCCTCCCTGTAGCTGCAGAAAACTCACCCAGAGAGACAAAGGAGGAAAAAACCCAAATTCCTTTGTCCCAGTTTGAAAGTCCTACCTACATTCCTATTGGCCACTCTACCTGGCTAGGTGTAGTTAACCCCTTAATCCCCAGGCTGCTGGCTAACCCTCATAATCATGACATGCCTCTTTAAAGGTTCATCTAGCAATTATTTCATCCTTTCATCTAGGAGAGGCTGATTGCTCTGTCTTCAAGAACATCCTCATTGAGTACTTTCTCAAGGGTATGGGTAGGCTCCACCTACCAGTCACTGCTTTGGACCTCATCCTGGTCCTGTCAGCACTCATGGGTCCCCCATATGTGCCTTTAGCAACATGTTTGTTACTTTACCTTTCATTGAAGGTGGCTTTCCTGGTCATCATCCATGCAACAGGAAAGTGTTGGACCTCCATGCCCTCATGTCGGATATTCTGTACACTATCTTCCATAAGGACAAGATTCAGGTTTGCCTTCACCCGGCTTTTCTCCTAAAAGTGTTCTCTTCCTTCCACACAGGTCATGTCACTTTCCTTCTGGCTTTCTATCCCAAACCTCACCAGAGCTTGTGGGAACAGAGGCTTTACTCACTGGATATCAGGCAAACTCTCGCATTCTACAGTGACAGAACTAAGCCCTTTCATAAATCCTCACAGCTATTGGTGGAAATGGCAGACCAGATGAAGGGCCTGTCAGTTTCTTCTCAGTGCATGTCCTCCTGATCATGGCATGTATCCACACGTGTTATGACCTCTCACTAAGATCTCTCCGATGCCTCTCATGGCACACTCCACATGGGCAGAGGCCTCCTTCTCCTGCTTTTCTGGCCCATGTTCCTCAGGTCTATGATGTGGTTCTTGATGTCTGTTCTTAGAGCTCAGACTAAAAAATCCCATAGTCACTATAATCCTTATAATAGAATAGATAGGGATGTGCAGGATGCGAAGTCAGCAAAAGTGTATTTCCCATGGTAAAGAATTCCAGACCATAATGGACTTCATTATCTGATCATAAGTTCACCCAAAACATCAATAAGGGTGTGCCTCAGTTTTCTGGGCCACATGGTCTCCTAAAACATGACAGTTTTCTAGACTCCACCTGTGTTCCAAACAGGGGTAGTTAAGTATGAGTGTATTTTTCCACAAAGAATCACATGGATATGCAAGTGACACTTGCACGTGAAGTTATCTTCTTATTAGACTGGTAGAAAGACCCACATCAAGTGAAAAAAGGGATTCACATCTTCTGGCCTCTTCTGTCAAAAATCTAGTGATAAATGCCTCCTTCAAGGATGGTAAGTTCACTCAGATTGCTATAAGACCTCAAATAGTTTTAGCATATTGTTTCAATAGAACTGCTTTTAGGACATCATCTTGGTTATTTTTTCATACCCTATGTTCTTTATGATTCTTAATATATCCATTTGGAATATTTCCAGGGGTGTTAAACAATGTATGATGTAATATTATCAGGGAGCAGTAGACCTGTGCCAACTGTTGTAATATTTCATTGTACTAGGGCAGTGTCAACGTCTTTTGCTTGTCTTAAGCATGTTCCTATTGAAGGAATCTGTAAATCTCATCTTTGGAAGTCAGTCCATATTTTAAAAAAATATTATGCTTTGGATTTGCCTTCCAGAGCAAATTTATTTTTGACGATGTAGAAAAGTTAGGTTACAGTGCATTTATTTAATCATTTGATATGTTGTGCAGGTCATGGTTCCTAGTTTAGATGATATACAGCAAGCCATCAGTCGCATGATCCAATTAACATTGGAAGTAAGTCGTGGAGTTGCACAATGGGGACAGCAACATTTACAAAAATCTAGTACATTACTGGACAGAAATGTATCTATTGTCCCCTCATCACCCAGTATGCTGTCAGGAAGATCAGCCAGAAAAGAAGAAAGTAAGGTTTTTTGTTTACTTGAACTTTTTTCTTCTAATAAAATGTCTTTGCTTCTGAATATTTCATGATTATTCTCACTTGGTTTGGAAGGGACCTACTGTGAAATTATTCAAAGATAATTTTGAATTATCTTCTAAAACAATGAATAGTCTTGCAGCACCTTGAAGATTAACAAAACATGGAGCTGGTATCATGAGCTTTTGTGGGCACAACCCACTTCTTCAGATGAAATTTTTGCGGGTTGTGCCCACAAAAGCTCATGATACCATCTACCTGCTTTGTTAGTCTTTAAGGTGCTGCAAGACTGTTCATTGTTTTTTAAGTTTTTCCAGTTGCAGACTAACTCAGCTACCCCCTAAAGCTTTTGAATTATCTTATGTATTTTTACTTTAATTTAGTTAGCAGGTATTTCAGATTAATGGAAATAGTAGGAAACTATGTAATAATCAGAAATGATTGCAATATATCCGTGGTGTCCAACCAGTTGTAAAGCAGTAGCCACTAAAGCAAACTAGCCACACTCATCCAGCCAAATAGCCACATGTAACTAGTGGCTAGCGTGTTGGATACCACAAAATATTGTCACAGTGTAAATTTTCCCTTTAATTTCAAGCATCGTAAACTTGTTAATATTACCTTTATATACTGTTCCTACTTTTTTCTACTGAAGAATGTAGACCATCATAATGTTATTGGATAAAATAAAGTTATACAAACTTCATACACTGGAAGATTAAAACAGGAAAGAGAGGCAGTGCCTTTATTAGGGTTCAGGTCACTGACACTATAATTGAAAGATTTCATTATTATGTACATTCCTAAAGTGGACATATACAGAATTGTGCTATTATCAGCATTAGTAAGTGAGAAGAAGGATGCTAGAATGTTAGGATACTAGGTAGGATTTAAAAGACCTAGGTTCAGTAACTTGCTCCACCACAAGCTTTCTGTCTGTGCTTCAATTCCATATCAGTAAATTCAGTAGTAGTACTTTTGTAACTCACAGAAATGTAGTAAGGTTAAATACGTTAAAGATTGTGAGATGCTTGGATGCTGAGGTGATGGTGGCCATATAAGTATCTAAGATTGGTGACTGGATTATGTCATTTAAGTCATGTGGGGCATATGATGCACAGAATTTGAAGAGTTCAGTTAATATGCCATGATATGAGGAAATGTTGGGATACATAGAGTGTACTCCCTGAAAACATTTTTGACTCTGTTAAAGAAAACATGAGAAAATAGCATAATAATTATCAATAAAAATCCTGGGAATCACACTTCTAAAAATGGGTTCAGTTGCATGGAAATTAGAGCTAGAGATTAATCAGTTATTGCATGCCACTAACACAGACAAATTAACTAGATTGAAATAGTTGTGATTAATCATGCAGTTAAACAATAACAAAATGTCAGTTTTAATTTATTATAAATATTTGTGGATATTTTTCTGCATTTTCAAATACATTGATTTAATTATAACACAGAATACAGACTGTTCAGTGGTTGCTATTATTTTTTATTACAAATATTTGCTCTGTAGTGTAATCTCTTTATTATGGAAAGTGCAACTTACAAATGTAGAATTCATATTTTTTTACATAATAGCACTCAAAATCAAAATAATGTAAAGCTTTTGAGCTGACATGTCCAGTCAGTCCTCCTCCTTGTTCAGCCAATTGCTAAGACAAACAAGTTTGTTTACATTTATGGGAGATAATACTTCCTGCTTCTTTTTTATAATGTCACCTGAAAGTGAGAACAGGCGTTCATATGCACTGCAAGGTATTTATGTGTCAGATATGCTAAACATTCATATGCCCCTTCATGCTTCAACTGGTGAGTGCTAAAGTTTTACATTGTTTTGTTTTATGAGTGTATTTTTGTTAAAAAAACCGCTACATTTAAAGTTGTATTGTCATGATAAAAAGATTACACAACCGTACTTCTATGAGGTTAATTGAAAAATACTGTTTTAAAAATCTTCTTACAGTGCAAATATAACAAAAATAATATAAAGTGAGCACTGTACACTGTATTCTGTGTTGCAGTTGAAATTAATATATTTGAAAATGTAGAAAAACTAGGATTGTCAAGTGATTAAAACTTTTTATCGTGATTAATCGTGCAATTAATTGCATGCAATTCCCCTTTGAAATACCGTGGTGGCATTTCAACAGGGCAGTGCTGCATGGAGCCCGGGATAAACTGGAGTTCCTAGCTGACCCCAGGTTCCATGCAGTGCTGTCGCTGTAAGATGCTGGAGCGGCACTTCAAAGGGGCAGCACAAGTGGAGCCAGCTGCATGCTGAAGTCGAAATATCTGAATTTGGCTTTTGATTCTGTCCACACAGCAGAGAATCAAAAGAAGAACATTCTTCCTTTGACTTCCCTTACTCCTCGTGAAATGAGGGTTACCAGGAGTCAGAGTAAGAAGTCCTCCAGCTCAATATTATTTCAAAATAAAGGCTTGCAGTATAGATGCACACTATGTTATTTTAGAGTAATGTCAGTTATTCTGAAATAACGCTGCTTTGTAGATATCCCTAACAGATAAAGTACTACATATTATTTGAAAAAGCTTGTATGGTTAATTATTTGAAATGTATGATTGTAACAAATCAAACAAATATCACTTTACATAAAATAATATTAAAACTGTGCTAGGTGTGCACTTCAAAAAAAATGAAGATAAAGTCCCTGAAAATTTAAAATG
Organism: Apalone spinifera; assembly: GCA_030068395.1. Classification (NCBI taxonomy): domain Eukaryota; kingdom Metazoa; phylum Chordata; order Testudines; family Trionychidae; genus Apalone; species Apalone spinifera. The sequence continues at coordinate 52,604,833 of CM057847.1, read as the reverse complement.
CAAATGGGCAACATATATATAGAGGATAGGGAAATGGGATGTAACAAACTAACAGTAATGAAATATGGGTTATAGGTTTTGACATTTTCACAATTTTCTATCAAGAGGTATCTTTTTATTTAAATCTTTTGTTTACAGTTTTGTTAAAAATATAATCGGAAAGAATTATAGTATTATAATTCTAAAAGCATGAAGGTAGGTTATTAATGACTTATTAGATTATGTAAATTGTTTATTTTCAGAAGTGCTTGATGACATCAGTTCTATAAGAAAGCTAAGAAATTTTTATCCAGGTGTCGCAGAACACAAAGATGTTTCTAAACTAGTTGTCCTCCTCTCTTCATCTGTAAATTCTGTAAGAAAAGTAACTAGTGAAGCACTGCAAGACTTCCAAAAATATAAGGTTCTGTGGACAGAAGACAGAGATGCTAAAGTTCAGGTAAATTTTTTGATGAGCATTTCTAGATGAATTTCTATAACAGTGACACTGAACCAGGAGTACATGTGTTCTTGGGGGTACATGGAGGACTCCCAGCAGGTAATTAAACTCATCATGATTTTTGCCTAGTTTTACAACAAGTTCTAGAATTGTGTACTGTAGTGGGGATTCTGCAGGTTTGGATGAGGGGTGATTGGTAGCAAAGGTGGCTTTCCAGGCATGGTAGATGCTGCAGTTACAACATCTGGATGTTTGGCCAAAGACCTGGTCATGAGAAGGGACTTGTGGCCACAGTATTGTACAAGACCACCCCATTGACAGTTTCAATCTTTTTAATGAAGATAGACAAGTCTCTACTCTCTGTAACGGACTCAAAATCTACCCTGCAATTCCTGAGGCTTTACACTGCTCCCAGGAGGAAACATTAGAAACAATCCTTTAGACCATGACTACACCTTCCCATACTCCATACTACCAGCGTCCATCTGAATCTCCTCATGACTGACAAAGGATTTAGAAGTGTCTTTTCTAAGCTCCTTCCACTATTGCACCCTCCAAGTACTCCCAGCACCAGGCCATAGGCCCTTTTTGGCATGAATATCAAAACCCAGTACTCCTTCACCACTTCTTCCTGTGGTTTTACTGCAAGCTGAACTCTCACAAGCAGCGGAAACATACATAGTGTATTATCAAGAATAAACAGTTAGTTGGATTAACTGGATTTCTCAGACAGTTTCCTCTGCTTATTCAAAAAGCAATAGCAAAATGTTTTTTTAAGTACATCAGAAGCAGGAAGCCTGCTAAACAACCAGTGGGGACGATCGAGATGTCAAAGGAGCCCTCAAAGATGATGAAGTCTTCCCGGCTGAAGATGTTATGGATATTCCCAAACCTGAGCCATTCTTTTTAGGTGACAAATCTGAGGAATTTTCCCAGATTGAGGTACCATTAGAGGAGTTTTTGGAACAAATTGATAAACTTAACAGTAATGTCACTGGGATCAGATGACATTCATCCAAGAGTTCTGAAAGAACTCAAATATAAAATTGTGGAACTATTCACTGTGGTTTGTAATATATCCTTTAAATCAGCTTCCATACCTAATGACTGGAAAATAGCTAATGTGACACCAATATTTAAAAAGAGCTCTAAAGGTCATCTTGGAAATCACAGACTGGTAAATCTAACATCAGTACCGGGCAAATTAGTTGACACTATAGTAAAAAATAAAATCATCTGACACATAGATGAACATAATTTGTTGGGGAAAAGTCAGCATGGTTTCTGTAAAGGGGAATCCTGCCTTACTAATTTACTAGAGTTCTTTGAGGGGGGGGGGCAACACACATGTGTACGAGGGAGATCCAGTAGATATAATATACTTAGATTTCCAGAAAGACTTTGACAAGTTCCCTCATCAAAGGCTCTTAAGTAAAGTAAGTTGTCATGGGATAAGAGGGAAGGTCCTCTCATGGATTGATAACTGGTTAAAAGACAGGAAACAAAGGGTAGCAATAAATAGTTTTCAGAATGGAGAGTGGTGTCCCCCAAGGTCTGTACTGGAACCAGTCCTATTCAACCTATTTTTAAATGATATAGAGTAAGGGGTAAACAATGAGGTGGCAAAATTTGCAGATGATACTAAACTGCTCAGAACAGTTAAGACCAAAGCACACTGTGAAGACCTTCAAAAAGATCTCACAAAACTAAGTGATTGGGCAACAAAATGGCAAATGAAATTTAATGTTGGTAAATATAAATATTTTTGCCCATTGGAAAAAATAATCTCAAGGTATTGCGGATAGTTCTCTGAAAATATCCACTCAATAAGCAGCGGTAGTCCAAAAAGCAAACAAAATGTTGGGAATCATTTAAAAAGGGATAGAGAATAAGACAGAGAACATCTTATTGCCTCTATATAAAACCATGGTATGCCCACATCTTGAATACTGCGTACAGATGTAGTTGCCTTATCTAAAAAAAGATATATTGGCATTGGAAAAGATTGAGAAAAGGGCAACAAAAATGATTAGGGTTTTGGAACAGGCCCTATGTGAAGAGAGATTAAAAAACCTGGGATTTTTCAGTTTAGAAAAGAGGAGATTAAGGGGGGATATGATAGAAGTCTATAAAATCATGATTGGTGTGGAAAAAGTGAATAAGGAAAAATTATTTACTTATTCCCACAACATAAGAACTAGGGATTAATAGGTAGCAAGCTTTAAACAAACAAAAATAAGTTTTTCTTCACACAGCACACTTTTGGCCTGTAGAACTCCTTGCCAGAGGAGGTTGTGAAGACCAGGACTTTAATAGGGTTCAAGAATGAACTAGATGAATTCATGGAGGTTAGGTCCATCAATGGTTATTAGCAAGGATGGGTAGGAATGGTGTCTCTAGCCTCTGTCAGGGGCTGGGGATGGGTGACGGGAGAAGGATTGCTTGTAGATTCCCTGTTCTGTTCACTCCCTCTGGAGCACCTGTATTGGCTACTGTTGGCAGACATGATACTGGGCTAGATGGACTTTTGGTCTGATCCAGAATGGCCATTCTTATGTTCTTGTGTCCAACAGCAGCCTTTCAGCACTGTGTGAACGGGAAGGGACAGGAGCTGTTTCCAACTGCAGAGGAGGGATGACCTGTCCCGTGTCTTTGCAGAACTCTTCCCCTACCCTCTGAAAGCAATTTGTACCTATCTGCCCAAAAAGTGTAGAAAAGCAGCCAACACCTCCAAGCTGCTGCTCTCTACCAACATGACACAGTCATCTACGATCCCCCTGCTACTGTAGGGGAGCATTCCCATTCAGCAGGGGAGAATGCCTAAGGGAGGGAGCAGCCTTCACTCCCTGGAGGCAAAACCCAGGATAGGGTGGGGAGGCATGGGTGAACAGAGTGCTAATCCCCAGCCATGGAGCTGCTGTGAATTCTTCAGGTTTGGGGTTTGAATAGACTGGAAATCGCTTCCCTCTTCCCACTCCAGAGCTTACCTGAGGGGTGGACAGGCTTCTCCATGCTAGTTCTGTGAGGCACATTCAGGGCCTGTATCCCCCTGGCCAGTACCCTGGGCCAGAGGGTCCTGGGCTTCCCCAGGACGCTGGCTCAGCCAGAGACTTGGGGAGTGGAAGAAGTCTACTGGTAGGCTGATAATGAGTTGAGCATTATCATGTATAATTCCCTGGGTCTCCTGTTGGGTGGAATGTAGTGGTTAAGTATCTCCTCCTTGACTATCTTAACCCTTTCAGGGCCAATGTGAAGGGTGAATACCCTAGCACAACACAGCTTTCAAAATTTGGCCTTCTAGGTTCAAAACTTTTACACATTAAAAATGTGGTATATAATATTAAGGTTTGTTTTACTGCAGAGATAAAAAGACCATTTATTAACTTAGAATTTAAACTACCCACAGCAATTTCTGGCTAGCAGTCCCTCTCTGACTGAAATCAGAGCAGAAATTCTTCATTATGCTACTTTTGAACAAGAGATTGAAGATTTAAAACCTACTATTCTTGTAGGTCCAATTGAATTACATACAGGTATGACTATTTTTATTTGTTCTTTGTACATAATATGCTATAATAAATTAATAGAATGTTTAAATTTAGGGCCTTACCAAATTCTATTTTGGTCAATTTCATGGTCATAGGATTTTAAAAACTGTAAATTTCATGATCGCAGTTGTTTAAATCTAAAATTTCATTGTGTTATAATTATTGAGGACCTGAACCAAATAGGTGTGGTTACACGTTATTGTGGAGGATGTTGTGGTACTGCTACCATTACTTCTTTAATACTACTGGCAGTGGTGCTGCCTTCAGAGTGGGCAGTTAGAGAATGGCATCTGTTGGCCTGAGAGCCCAGGTCTGAAGTCAGAGCCACCACCAGCAGCAGTAAGGATGGCACAGTATGGTGTTGCGACCCTTACTTCTATGTTGCTGGTGGTGAGATGCCACCTTCACGAGCAATACCACAGCCCCTAAAATAACTTTGCAACTCCACCTGCAATGACCTTTTGAGGGTAGGACCCCCAATTTGAGAAATGTTGGTCTCCCCCATGAAATCTGTATAGTATAGGATAAAAGCACACACAAAACCAGATTTCATGGTACTTGATATGTTTTTCATGGCTGTGAATTTGATAGGACCCTATCCCTAGGTACTTAAAAGAATTGCATATTCTGCTCAGTGACAATTCAGCAGGTGGACTCCTATGTTAGCTGTCTTGTATACCTGGGTAAGACCCATTCTGTGTCCCCATGTGCAATTTGCTTTGCCTTAACTCTCTGTGCCTGAAGGGAGACATTTGATTCCTTAGGTGTACATGGCTTCTAGACACTATGACAAGGGTTAGAGCAGCTGTTCCATAGGGAGTAGCAAGGCCAGCCTCTTGAGGTTTTCCAGTAAGAAGTCTAAGAATCCCCTCATCACTCCTATTTTGGTTCTTCCCACCATATGAGGTCTGAGGTCTGCCCTTCAAAACCATCCTTCATTGTTAAACCTACTGTCTAGCACCACTAATGCTGGACAAAGGCTTGTTGGAAGCCTTTATCAGATATGAGTAATCATCTCACACTAATATTATTAGTACTGACTGGCATTACGACTTTGGTTCCAAAATCCCAGCTGAAATCCCTTAGATCAAGAAGAAATAGAACAGGAAACATTTTGGTCCCTAAAAGGGTCATAAGCAGAAAGGGTATGTCTACATTAGCCCCCTAGTTCGAACTAGGGAGGCTAATAAGGGCGACCGAAATTGCAAATG
>CM057847.1:52553488-52586569 GCA_030068395.1 Apalone spinifera | reverse complement strand
AATAAACAGAGTTTGTTTTTGTCAACACGTGTCTTTATTTAATGGGAAGGGGGGTTAGGGAGGGGTTAGTGAAAGGATGTGAGGGTGAAATGAGGCACATGCCCCCAGTGGGGCACACCAGGGATATTTTAGTCCTCCTCCGAGTGGAAGCTCTCCTGTAGGGCCTCCCGGATATGGACAGCCCCCGATGGGCCTCCTGGCTGGCAGCCATGCGGGGCTGTGCATACAGGCCAGCCAAGTGATTGGCCTCTGCCATCCAGCCTGGGAGGAAAGCCTCCCCCTTCTTCTCGCACAAATTATGCAGCACACAACATGCTGCCACCACGTGCAGAGTATTCCACTCTGATAGGTCCAGGCGGGTGAGGAGGCATCTAAAATGGGCCTTCAACCAGCTGAATGCCCCCTGCACCACAATGTGGGCCCTGCCAAGCTTGGCATTAAAGGCCTGTCAGGAGGGGTTGAGGTATCCTGTGAAGGGCTTCATCAGCCAGGATTGTAGGGGATAGGCCGCATGCCCCACCAGGCACGGGATAGGCACGTCTACGTCCCCAACCTTGATGTGGTGGTCGGGAACAAAGTCCCGGCATGCAGCCTTTGGCACAGAGAGGAGTTGCGGTAAACCCGCGTGTCATGTGCTTTGCCAGACCAGCCCATGTTAATGTCCACGAACTGGCCCCGGTGGTCAAACACAGCCTGCAGGATGACCAAGAAGTATGCCTTTCAGTTGATGTACAAGGAGGCCTGGTGGTCCGGGGCACAGACGGGGAAGTGCGTCCCGTCGAGTGCCCCCCGCAGTTGGGGAAGATGAGGGCTCCAAACCCCTCGATCACTGTGTCCACATCAGTGAGACGGATGACTCTGCGGAGCAGCACTCTGTTGATGGCTTTTTCGAATTAACTATTTTGAAATAAGATATTTCGAAAGAACGCTGTAGTGTACACATACCCAAAAGGACTTGGGGATTACAGTGGATGAGAAGCTGGATATGAGTCAACACTCTGCCTTATAACCAAGAAGGCTAATGGCATATTAGGCTGCTTTAGGGGGAGTGTTACCAGCAAATCTAGATAAGTTATTCTTCTTCTTGGAGTGGTCCCTGTGGGTGCTGCACTCATGGTGTCGGGCTCATGCTGGTGCCGTAGCTCGTAAGCTTTGCATAGCTGTATTCAGCCAGGTCGCGCATGCGCAGTGTGCAACACGCTCAGTTCCTCTCAACGGTCCCTTGCCACAGAAGGAGCTCCGATTCTCTCTTCATCCCTTCAGTAGTTTCTCAGTCCCCTCAGGGGATCTGTAGTTAATTACTTGTAAATAATTATCCCTTTGTTGAATGTTCTCTTATCTACAAAAAACAAAAAACTTGTTAACACTTCCTTAAAGCTGGCTTCCTGCTGTCACTGACTAACAGCCTTAGCCACAGGGAGTCTAACAGATAAGGCTTTTCACAGGTGGAAAAGTTTAACCCAGTCATGCCTGGATCCCCAAGCTTCAAGAAGTGTGCCCTATGCAATGAGCCAATGCTAGCCTCGGATGGGCATTTAGTGGGTATACGCTGTTTAGGGGAAAACTATATTCCCCAAAAATGTGGGTACTGCTCAAAAATGACAGCCCACACCCACCGTGACAGAGAAATGCTCCTCAAGATGTTGCTGCTGGACAAGGTGCTGGACCTCGATAGGATGACTGTTGGACAACTTGGGGGGACCCAGAAGAGAAGGGTCTCTTCCCCTGAACTGCTGGCAGATAAAAGGAAGAAAATCTCCTCTGCCAGATCACTCCTGCCTGAGAGGACTGTGGGAGATAAGCCAGGGTCCTCTGGCTCTGTCCTGCAACCCTCAATACCTGGGTCAGGAACAAAAGTGAAGAAGGCTGCGGTGTCCGAAAGAGCCTTTTTGGCACCGAAAGCAGCCTCGGTGTCGACAAGCGGCACCCGCGCTACAAAGGTGCTGGCACTGCTCCACTCAATCTTGCAAGTGGCGCCGGAGCAACGGCCACCTGCATGGACAGCAGCAACACCGGATGGAACTCTCCTGGCAACGGCAACACACCAAGCACCATTGTCGGTGCCGCGTGGTAGTCCTGCAACACAAACAGCCCCGGCACTGGCAAACACAGCAGTGCCGCAACTTGCTCAAACACCTGCACTGGAGCAGGAGCTGGAGCTGGAGCCAGCACCGAGGCACTCAGAGCCACTGGAAAAAGCTTCTGTTAAAACGTGGAGACAGGGGACTTCCCACTCCCCTTCTCCAATATTTTCACCGGGTCCTTCTTCTCCTCCAATGTATCAATCACCTCTGCACCATGCCTATTGGCACCACAGCCCAAGACAGCAGTTCTACTACAGACGTTATTCCCCATTTGGGCACTCGCACTACAGTGACTACTACAGGCACCAATCCTACTCTCCACCATACAGACAGTCACCACGCTATCACTATTCTCTGCATGCCACCTACGAGAGGCGACATACGAGTTGTAGATCATCCAAGTGTTTGTCGCCTCACCCATCAGATCGATATTATGATTATCATCATGATTCTCCGTACTTGTCACATTCACACTTCCACCACCGTGCACACCAACAACCCTCACGTGCCAACCCACTGACAGCGGGGCAAACGCCGCCACAGCAACACAATAGTCGTCAGCTGACCTCTCCAACACACAGTCTGGGTGCCACAACACAGCGTTCGGACGTGAAGGATGGATAATTGTTGGAAGTGGAGGACCAGCAGACTGAAAATCCAATTTCTGACTGCTCATCCTCTTCACTGGACGAGGTGGTTTTCCCAGTGGACACGTCTCCACCGGACGATTTTAAACAGTTCCAGGACCTCTTCAAGCGAGTGGCCCAGTCCCAGGAAATTCAGTTAACAGAAGTACAAATGAAACAGCATCAATTGCTGAAAAATTTGCACCCAAGGCAAAGCGTGAAAGTTGCCATCCCTATTGATGAAGTCATTATGGAGGCGGCAGACATAATCTGGCAGACACCAGCTTCGGTGCCACCAACCTGCAGGGGAGTGGACAAGAAATATTTTGTCCTGTCCAAGAATCTTGAGTTCCTCTTTAACCATCCACAGCCGAACTCACTGGTGGTAGACGCAGCACAACAGCGGGCCAAAATACCACAGTATAAGACAACTCCAGATGTCAAAAAGCTAGACATATTCGGCAGGAAAGTATACTCCTCAGCAACCCAGCTTCTACACATTTCTAATTAAGCTGCCTTGTTATCGAATCACAACTTTGACAATTATGAAAAGATAGCACAGCTTCTTCAATACCTGCCAGAAAGCAAGCATCCCCTTTTAAAAGTCTCTTGTGCAAGAGGGTTTTGCGGCGGCACGAGCAAGTTTGCAGATTTTGCTGGATGTGGCAGACACAGCAGCCTGCACCACTGCAATTGCAATAGTGATGAGGCGTTCCTTTTGGCTTACTTCCACAGCAGTCCCAAAGGAGTGGAAGACCTCCCATTTGACAAAAATAAGTTGTTCGCAGAAAAGATGGATGAGGTCCTCCACTCCGGGAAAGATTCCCGGTCTACGCTCCACACCCTAGGGATGTACACACACCCCTTTTGACGCAAGAGATACTATCCACACCAGAGGAGGTACAACTACCCCTCTCAGAGACAACAACAGCAGCAGTGACCTGTAGACCATCGCGTGCAAGCCAGCGCCCGCAACGTAGGCAACCCCAACCATCCCATACAGTCAATCAACAAAACTCCAAGCAGCAAGTTTGATGGTTTGGTCGAGGGCATGCAACAAGTCCTTACAGTGAAGATGGAACAACAGGTCAATCATCTTTTTCACCACTGACTTCAATCTTTTCGAGATCAATGGGCAGCGATTACATCGGACCGCTACACTTGGTTACAGTAACCAGGCAAACATTTCTATCACTTGGGCTCATAATCAACGAGCAGAAATTGTCTCCAGATCCTACACAGAGTATAAATTTCATAGGTGGATGTCTAGATTCCACCATGGCCCGTGCATACTTACCTCAAGAGCATTTTTAGATTATACATGAGCTGGCCATGGTAGTCATCCATGCCCCTACAGTCACCGTACTTACCTGACTCCACCTCATGGGGCATATAGCGGCCACCACTTTCGTAGTTCAACATGCGAGTCTTCACTTTCACTGTCTGCAGCACTGGCTGGCATTGGCGTATACTCCAACTAAACATTCCACGCACAAGGTGATAAACCTAATCGCTTTAGTTCGCAGATCCCTGGGTTGGTGGTTGAACCCCAAAAACCAACTAGCCGGGGTTCCATTCAAACACCAACAGCCATTGGCCCAGCTGACTACAGATGCCTCCCTTTTGGGCTGCGGTGCACACATCAATGGCATGTCCGTGCAAGGCAGATGGTCTGCAGTGGAAGCCATTTCCCATTTCAACCTCCTGGAACTAAAAGCGGTATTCCTTGCTTGCAAACATTTCAACATACACATTACTGGCACAACCGTCTGAGTCCCTACGGACAACATAGCAACTATGTATTATATCAATTGACAAGGAGGAACATGATCCCAACTACTCTGCACGCAGGCAGTCAGCTTATGGAACTGGCGCGTACAAAACCACATTAGTCTGGTAGCGTCCTACTTGCCAGGCATGAGCAACATCATGGCGGATGCTCTCAGCAGATATTTCCCTCACCACCATGAGTGGGAAATCCACTCCGATGTCCTGGACAACATCTTTCGAGTTTTGGGATCGCCACAAATAGACCTCTTCGCGACCTACAGCAACAGGAAGTATCACCTTTACTTTTTTCACCCTCTGGGGCACCTGGTGCTGGCTACTGTCGGCAGATAGGCCACTGGGCTAGATGGAGCTTTGGTCTAACCCAGTACGACCATGTTCTTATGTTCTTATTTACTGCTCCAGAGGAGGCATGGGCAAAGCTCCCTTGGCGATGCACTGTTAATCCATTGGGAAGAGCCTCTACTCTATGCATTCCCACCGACGGTACTTATTCTAAGCGTAATTCAGAAAATCAGAGAAGACTCAGCCCAAGTCATACTCCTAGCACCAGCCTGGGCAAGACAACCGTGGTACCCTTTTCTTCACAGGATGTCCCTGTTACCACCACGTCCCTTACCACTCCTCCCAGATCTTCTTTCTCAGAACCAGGGGTTCCTGCTACACCCCAGACCAGAGATCCTCCATCTAACAGGGTGGCTCTTAGCTGATTCAGACTAGAAGAGCAACTTTGTTCAGAGGCAGTGAAGACAGTACTGTTGAACAGTAGAAGACAAACTACAAGAAAGACTTACCTGGCAAAATGGAAGAGATTCGTGGCTTAGTGTAAGAACAGTGACATCGAACCACACTTGGCACCGATGCACAAAATCCTCGATTATATCCTTTCCAGTAGGTCTGTCGATCTCTACCCTGAGGGTACGCTTATCAGCAATCACTGCCTTCCATGCCACCATTGATGGTCAGTCCATCTTTGCTCATCCCATGACCAAGAGATTACTTAAGGGAATAGCAAACCTAAAACACTCGCGAAGACCCGTGCCCCCCGCTTGGAGCTTGGACTTGGTCCTCCACACATTGATGTATCCACCCTTCGAACCACTAGCCAGCACGTCGTTATCTATGCTCAACATGAAAGTGGTATTCTTATTGGCAATTACGTCCTCCCATAGGGTTAGCGAATTGGCGACATTAATGGCAACGCCACCCTTTACGGTTTTCAACAAGGACTCAGTCATGTTGCATACTCATCCAGCCTTTATCCCTAAAGTCACTTCACAATATCATGTCAACGAACCCATCATCTTACCCACCTTTTATCCAAAGCCATATGCCTTTACTCAACACTCGCTACTCCATACCCTCAATATACGTTGAGCTATAGCATTTTATATAGACAGAACATGGACTTGGCACAAAACCAACTGCCTAATAGTATCTACAGCAGACCACTCCAAGGGCAACCCATTGTCCTCTCAGCATCTTTCCAGGATCATAGTTTCTTGCATACCACGTGTCACTTGATCTGCAACAAGCCCCTCCAGACACTACCTAGGGCACACTCCATCAGGGCAGTGGCAACATCCACGGCATTTGTCAGAGGAGTCTCAATGCCGGAAATCTGCAGGGCAGCCACATGGTCCTCAAACTTGACCTTTATGAACCACTACGCAATAGTGTGGTGGTGGACACCTGATTCCTGGGTGACCTCAGCAGTACTTTCGGTCATTGACAAACCTGAACTTTAGGAATGCATCATGAGTTCTGCTACAAAGTCACCATGAGTGGAGCACCCACGGGGACCACTCGAAGAAGAAGTTACTTACCTTCGTGCAGTAATGATGTTTCTTCGAGATGGGTCCCCATGGATGCTCCATGTCCCGCCCTTCCTCCCCATTCCAAAGTTGTTTCTTTTTGTATCCTTATAGATACTGAACGGTGAGAGGAACTGAGTGGAGAGCCGGGTCCGTGCTAAGATCAAAGGGCATGAACGGCGCGTGCTGCACACCACGCATACGTGACCTGGCTGAATACAGCTATGCAAAGCCTCCAAGGCATGAGCCTGACACCATGAGTGGAGCACCCACGGGGACCCATCTCGAAGAACCATTGTTCCTGCATGAAGGTGAGTAACTTTTTCCCCTTTATTTGACACTGATGATGCCACATCTGAAGTATTGAGTCCAATTCTGGGGCCCCCACAACAGAAAGGATGTGGATGCATTGGAAAGGGTCGAGAGGAGGGCAATCAAAATGATTAGGGGGCTGGATCACATGACCTATGAGGAGAGGCTGAGGGGATTTGGGTTTATTTAGTCTGCAGAAGAGAAGAGTGAGGGGGGATTTGATAGCAGCCTTCAATTTCCTGAAGGGAGGTTCAAAAGAGGGTGAAGAAAGGCTGTTCTCAGTAGTGACGGATGGCAGAACGAGGAGCAATGATCTCAAGTTACAGTGGGGGGGGGGTCTAGGTTGGATATTAGGAAAAACAATTTCACTAGGAGGGTGATGAAATATTGGAATGGGTTACCTAGGGAGGTGGTGGAATCTCCATCCCTAGAGGTTTTTAAGTCTCGGCTTGACAAAGCTCTGGTTGGGATGATTTAGTCCTGCTTTAGGCAGGGGGCTGGACTTGATGACCTCTTGAGGTCTCTTCCGGCCCCATGACTCTGGTTCTATGATTCTATGATTTGCTGGGTTCTAAATTAAGTGTACCTGTTCAAGAAAGAAACTTGGACATTGTGAGCAGCTTAATGAATCCCTCTGCTTATATGATCAGCAGCAGTAAAAAGAACACAGTAAAATATCAGCATGCATGAAGAATAGGATGGAAAATAGTGAAAACTTTACAATGGTGTATATGTTTCAGTCAATGGTCTGACTTTATTTGAAGTACTGTCTTGAGTTCTAGTCACCCTATTTAATAGATAAGGTGACTCGTAATATATTTTATTAGAACAACTTCTGTTAGTGAAAGACAAGCTTTTCAGCCACACACAACTTTCTTCAGGTCTAGGAAAGGTACTTCAAGTATCACAGTTAAATGTAAGGTGGAACAGACTGTTTAGTAAGTTAGTTCATATTCTAAGGACCATTCAGGATAGAGTGGCCTACCTTGTCTCTCTAAGGTCCTGGGACTATCATGGCTATAACTACACTGCACTACACTACACTCCACACAATGTAGCAGAAACAGAGGAAGTGAATGATAGGCCTGGAAAAAACTTCCATATGGAGAGAAACTGAAAAAAAGCATTACTTTATTTTAAAGAGAAAAATGAACAAGAAAGGACAGGATGTAGATCTAATGAATAGATGGTATAGAGTCGGTAGATTGTGCACTTCAGTTCATCTTTTTGAATAGGGACATTCAGTTAATGGAAAGATAGCAAAATTGAACTGATTTTTTTCATAATAAGTCTGAGGAACTCATTGTTACAAGATATTATTGAAGTTAAGCACTTGGTAAAATTAAGACACCCCTGCAATATGTATATATGTATGGACCTCAAAGAACATTCAGAATCATTGGTTCAAAATTTTAAGCCTCTTTTTAGAAGTTTGAACTGCAAGCATCAATACACTCTTTCAAATTCAGCTGTGTAGTTTTTAGATGAGAACATGTTGGCAATCACATAACAGAAGAAGTACTTTATGTGCAGTTCTTGTTTTATGAACATAATGATTATATTAGGTCAAAAATTACTCATTTTCTGTCATTAGAGTTCAGAAGTGTTGTTTATTGAAATGTTTACTCATTCCAAAAATAATCAGGAATAGAAGCAATTGTTGGCTCTTGTTTCTCTGTCGAGAATGAGTGTATTACCTGCTTGTGATATGATGTAACAATTCAAAAATTTTCTTGTGGACTATTCTGAATTCAGTCATGTAAAAGAGGATAAGTCCAAGATGAAAAATTCTCAAATATAAATCAGTTTAGCTCCATTGACTTTAACAAAGCTATACTAATTTACACAAAATGAAGATCTTGACTGTGAATTTGAAACAATGCAGTATAAGTGATTACTTTTATTCTTTTGTTAGTCATCTTATATGTTTGATCTTTTAGTGAGAAATCTAAAGATGTTTTAATGATGATAAAATGTACAAAGCAAACAGACATTGAAATAACTTTGAAATGATTATGAAGCTATAGATTGTAATTCAGTTCATGTTATACAGTAATTTTTCTGTTTATAATTATATTTTAAACATGTACACATGATTCTTTTGTATATAAATAGTTTAGTTGTCTTTGATGCATTAATATTTACATACAATCAAATGCTGGGTTTTTTTTAAAACCAGGACCATTGAAACTCGCTTTGTCAATTGAAGCCAAAGCATGGAAGATGCTACTTTGTCGTTACTTAAATGAGGAATACAAGAAGAAAATGATAGACATGATATCGTTTATAACTGAATATTTGAAGAAATTATCTCGACCTATTCGTGACTTAGATGACGTCAGATTTGCAATGGAAGCTTTGGCTAACATACGTGATAATGAAATACAAATGGATATGACATTAGGACCTATTGAAGTAAGACACATCTTAATTTTTTTTTTAGTAATTATTTATTTAGAATTTGGAATTTTTAAAAATAAACTTGGAGAACCCTAATGATGAGAATATTTTCCTCCAGTCTCTACTTTGAAGGAAGAAAACAAAATACTTACTTCTTCCATTTTGTATCCCTGCACCTCTGTTTATCTTGATACTTATCATCCTAGTCCTACCCTTTTCTGTACACATAGATAGAATCTCCAGCAATCTTATCTTTCATCCTTCCAGGTTCCCTGCATAGAACTGCTTTTCAGTTAAGAAGTTAAAATACACTGCTGGTATATGCATCTTTTTTCTAGTTTTATTTTTCCCAGTTTTTTAATTTCTTTTGTTTTATCTTTTGTAGGAGGGAAAAGCTGAAGACTAACATTTTCCATTCTGAATTCTAATTACAGTAAAACCTGCGCTATCTAGCACTTAACTATCTTCAAAACTTTAGAAACCAGCAAATTTCCTAGGGGCTTGGCACGTCTGTGTGGCACTTTAATCTGGTCAGCCAAGGGTTGGGCGCGGCTACGTGGAGCAGCACTTTGATCTGGCTGGTGCAAGGCTGTCACAGCCTCTCAGCACGCCACTATGATCCAGCTGGCCGGGATCTGTGCCGGGCAGCTGGTAGCCCCTGCGGCACGGGGGTCACAGCTCCAAAAAGGTTGCATACCACTGTGCTTGACCTTTCTGGAAGCTTCCAGATCGTCTCTCCAGATGGACCCTGAGGTCCAATAGTTTTGTAGCATCTCACCAGATAGCGCTTAGGTTGATGGTACCCTCAGATAACCAGAATTTTTAGATAACTGGAATGCCCTAATCCCTGAGCATGCCGGATAACACAGGTTTTACTGTAGACTGCCATGAAACTAGAAAGGTAGTGGTTAAATAAATCAAGTGATTATAAAATATAAAAAGAACAAATGTAAGAGCAAAGACCTAGGCATACATGATAATATAACAAAGATTACTGTATGCCTGGTGTTGTACCTTTAATTTTGTTAGATGAAATAGGCTGAGTCTTCCTTTCATTGTTTTCTTTGATTTTAGTAGTTCTCTATGTTGGATGTAACTGACATTAAAGAATAAGATTATTTTCAGTATCTCTAAAATCTTTAGCCCTCTGTTCATGTAGGGCTAAAGATTTACAGCCACTATTAAAAATAAAAAAGCACAGAAATACCAAAAAGTGCTATAAGTCAGCTTTCATACATGCTGTTTTTGTTACCTCTTTTAACTGGTTTCTTTCCTGTGTTGTCTGACTACTTTGAAGATACTTGTGGGGGTGGGAGAGAGGAAACAAATCTATCTACCTATCTATAAAGTACTTCACACTAATATTATTTGTGTAGTCAACACAATAATGTATGCCTGTCAGGGGTTATGTTTCATTTTCATATCACTAGCAGTATTCTGTCTGGATAATTCTTAAAGCAGGAAAGTCCTTCTTCTGGTTCAGTGCATTTGTTGTGATTTTCTTTCGCTTGTTTGCTGGATATTGATGCTAATTTCAAATAAGAGGATTTTTTATCATGGAAATTTTCATTGGTATAACTACATAGTGTGTTCACAGTGAAAACCTCATATTGCACTAGTACAGTGTGTGTACACAAGGGGGGTTTCATCAATGTAACCAAAGTGATGTAGTTACATTGATGAAAATTTCCCTAATCGGGGCCTAGTTTTCACCACTGTGGTACATCGATCTAAGTTACACAACTTCAGCTATGTGAATAATGTAACTGAAATCGACGTACTAAGGTCTGTTTACCATGGTATATTCACTGAAGTAAGTTAATTTCTGATGCTCTTACTCTTCTTGTTCAGGTAGACTAGTAGAGTTGATGGGAGGATGTTCAGTGGTTGATTTGTCACATCTATACGAGACAAGATAAACTGACACACACACCCTGGCTTGATTGCTTCCCGTTGATCTAGCCCCAGTTCAGATATGCCCTTAGGCAAGCCTTGTTCTAGTGGGTTTTTTTCAAATTAGGAATATGAGTCAGTCATTATCCTTTGTGTCATCCTGGAGAGTTAAGATTCTCACTATATTTTCTAATGATCCATCATCTGTGAGTTCTAAGCTATTTCAGATATAAAATTTCTCTCATTAAAGCAGCCCAAAGCCTGTCTACTTGAGAAAAGTAGTCACCTCACTCGGCTCCCTGATGAATTTAAGCTAGCAGCACTAAATACCATCAACAGCATGATTAAAAGAATAGGTAGAGTTTCTACAAGTGTATGCAGAAGTGAAGACATGGAACAATATCTTCACCAACATTAGTAGTTTTAGAAAAATATAAGTCATCTTGTTCCGTAGTGGGATTCTGCCATGCACAGGGGCTGTGTCTACACTGGCGCGATCTCATGCAAAAGCAGCTGCTCTTGCACAAAAACTTGCTGCCTGTCTACACTGGCTGCATGCTCTTGCACAAGTAAACTGACATTCTAATGTGTAAAATCAGGGCTTCTTGTGCCAGAACTCTGACGCTCCTGCTCAGGAAGAATCCCTTTTGCGCAAGAGCTCTTCCAGAAGAGGCCAGTGTAGACAGGCAACATGAATTTCTTGCACAATAAAGCCCTATGGTTAAAATGGCCATCAGAGCTTTCTTGCACAAGAGAGCTTCTACACTGGCATGGATGCTCTTGCGCAAAAGCACATCTCTTGCGCAAAAGCACATGCCAGTGTAGACACTCTCTTCTGGAAGAGATTTTGCACAAGAACTCTTCCGCAAAAGAGTTCTTGCGCAAGAAGCTGCCAGTGTAGACATAGCCAGTGTTCTACTGATTCTTATGACCTGTATGCTCTATGCAGACAATCATGGAAGTGATAGGGAACCACAGTGATTATAGTACAATAATAATTTCTGATAGTAGTAGCTGAGTTCAATAGATCTTCTAATATAGCCAATTCACGTTATAAATGTGTAAGAAAAATATTACTGAATCTGATTATTTTATTTTAATAGCTCTAAGTGCATCTTAGGTACTAAGACAGGTGTATAAAGATAAGGTCCCAAACAAAAGAGTTTACGGTCTACAGTTTATACTTTATAGTTTATAGGCCTTACTGAAGCATGAGTTAAGGAAATACAGTAGACTTCCGATAATCTGGAACCTATGGGATTTAGGTGGTGCCGGATTATCAAATATGCCGGACTATCAGGAGGTACTATAAGAAGGTTATATATATACACTGTATACATTATATACTGTATGTAAAGTGTTCTTAACCCTTTTTATTGTACATACTGTATGCAGTATACTGTAATGTTTTAGTTTTGTTAAGCCTTTTTTACCCTTTTTGCTCAGTTCAGCTGCTGCTGCTGTTACCTTATCACTCATTTTTTGACGAAGCTCACTCACTAGGCTCTTGCCATTTTGATGCCGGACTATCAGGAGTGCCGGACTATTGGATGCCGGACTATTGGAGTTTTACTGTATTTGGAAAAGGAGAGGTGAAGGCTTGGGTTTAAACTGAATGAGGTTTTCAAGCATAAAGGGTTGCAGGGATGACAGAACTGTATTCACAAGCGGTTGTAAGTTGTAGTCACTATAAGCTGCAAGTACACAACATGCAAATGGTTTACTGTAGCAGTTTGTGACTCACTGTCATGATGTCTTCTGCTGGTCACTGTGGGAATTAACTCAAACCAGCCTCTGGTGTACACTCTTCTGGTTGATGACTCTCCCACTGTCACCTGTTTTCCATTATGCATCAACTTGTATCAGGACCTGCACCCCACCCAAACCGCAGTGCCTTTCCCTCAGCTGCTGCCCCACATTCTGGAATGCCCCCTCTCATGGACACCCTTCATCTATACCCACCTTGCCTCAGTGGCCCACTTCCAGTCATCATCTAGCCCCTGCCTCTAGGGTAAACTGCAGTCTGAAATGGCCACTCATCAGATGCAAGGGGGTGTGGACCTGCTGCCTTAACATGCCCTGGATGCCTCCCTGCAGCCCTAATACCCACTCAGGCTCTTGTTGCTGAGCCTCAGCCTGGGACTACTCAGACCAGAGCTTCCCTGGCTCACCCTGCCTTTTCCCCAGCACTGTTTTGTCTGTGGTAGCTCACTAGCAGGCAGCTAGGTCTTTCTCCTGCAGAGCTATTTCTTCAATGAGGGTAGGTAAACAGGAGCATATTTAAGCCTCCACATTAATAGAACCAAATTGCATAAAAATCCAACAATGTTAGTCTCATACTGGTTTTAGTATATGTAAAAGCTCTTGATAATTAGTCTGAACATACTGCAATAATATTTCATGTAAACAGAGTGATAGGAAAAACTCTGACATATGCAGTGTGGTGTTTATAAATCATTCAGAGTTGGGAATGTTTCACAAAATCTGCATGTGTTACCCAGATAATATGAAAATTTATAATTAACTTTGAAAAAATTTAATTAGCATGAAAAACATTCAATAATAATACATTTTAGGCAGTTCTGTGAACATTAATGCAGACAATATCTAGTGTTTATTAAGTTGCCTCTAATATTTCACACAGCACTGCTCATTACAAGATTAGTTATATCTGCTGTGTCAGAGACTGTTTCTTTTTGGGTCTAAACTAAGTTGACTGTATTCTTTTAATGCATATTTGCAAAGTTTGTGTTCCTGCAAATAAATTTCAATTGGAAAACTGAATTATTTTTCTTCCTTTATAGGAAGCATATAGTATTTTAAATAGATTTGAAGTTGAGGTGACAAAAGAGGAATCAGAAGGAGTTGATACACTTAGATATTCTTTTAACAAATTACAGACCAAAGCTGTAAGTATCTGGAACTGTCCTTTTGTTATTAGAAGATACTATGTTTAATTAGTCTTAGATGAGAGTAAAGGACTGTTACATATGCTGTACTGTTCCAAGAGTAAACAAGGTAATAATCCCTTCTTAAAATGATAGAGAAGTAAGTTTCCCACATTTAATAGTGTCAATGTAGTCTACACAGCAACATTATTTCAAAATAACGAGTTATTTCAAAACAATTTACTTTGCATCTACATAGCAGGCAGTTATTTCAAAATAATATTGAAATACTGTCAAGCTGGAGGACTTCTTAGTCTGACTCCTCTAACCCTCATTTTATGAGGAGTAAAGGAAGTCAGAGGAAGAGTGCTCTATTTTGAAATAAGTGCGTCTTATATGCTCCCAATTTCAAAACAAGCTATTTCAAAATAAGCAACGCAATTGATGTAGCTCAATTTGCATAACTTATTTCGAGTTAAGCCCTGCAGTGTAAACACACCCTCAGGGTATGTCTACACTACAGTGTTATTTCGAAATATCTTATTTTGAAATAGTTATTTTGAAATATCTTATTTTGAAATAACGCATCTACACACAAAATGCATTTCGAAATAGCATTTTGCTATTTTGAAATAGTGAGTCCACACTGAGGACTCTGAATTGCATTTAAGGCTGGCCGGAACCACTTCTAGCAGGGCACCAGGTCAGGACTTACTGTGTGGGGCTGCTGCCTGAGGCTATCTGAGGTCTGTGCTTAAAGGGACCCCCTCCCGGACAGCCAGTTCTCAGGTTTCCCTGCTTGCTTGTCTACCTCGATGAGGGACAGTAGAGCATTTTGTCTCTGCGTAGTCTGGTTGCTCTCACTCGGGACACCACAGCACTCAGCAACATGGAGCCAGAGCTACCCCGAGGCACTCTGGTGCTTTTCTTGGATGCGTTGCTGTGAGCCTGGCTGCACTTTCTGCAGGCTGCCATCCGGGAGGTCCATTGGGGGGCTGTCAGTATCCAGGAGGCCCTGCGGGCAAGCTTCCACCCTGAGACACACCCTCAGAGAGCAGTTGAATCCTGTTCTTTTGTTTTGTCCTTTCCTAATACTTTAAAAAAAATCTCTTAGTATGAATGATGTTCAGGTTTTGATCTTTTGTAAGTTAGTTAGTTTTGACCACTCTAAATTTTTTAAAGATGAGGAAGTTACAGCATCTTTTAAGAATAATGCCTTGAAGGTGTTTGGGTTTTTGTTTTGATTTTTTCAAATGCTCTTTTCATATTTAGCTATCTGAATAAAAATGTATTTTTTGTCCAATGATTCTGTAGGTTTTTTTAAATTTAAAAAGTCATCTTGATAATATAGAATTTTGATATCCCTTTATTACCAATTTTAAAAAAGTAACTTTTTTCAATAATTTATTAATAAATGGACATTCATTTATATTTTAGGTCAGTGTTCAAGATGAGTTAGTTCAAGTTCAGCCGAAATTTAAGAGCAATCTCCTAGAGTCAGTTGAAATTTTTCGTGAAGATGTGGCAAACTTTGACAATGCATATGACACGGTAATTAAGTTTGAAAGGTATCAATTGGGCTTGTGGTTCAGTTCCTCAGAATATATTGCTTGCAGAAGTTAGGTGCTAAAATGTTGATCTGCTGAATTGTTCCAATAAGTTCCTGAGGGCATGGTTACCCAGCAGACCTGCTGTCATAGTTATGAGGTGAGTTGTGCTTTAGATCCCATTTAGATGTTCTTAATTGTGTCCCCTTACTAGGTTATAAACCTGGCTGCATTAATCTCTCTGGCTGTGTCTAGACTGGCCAGTTTTTGCGGAAAATCATCTGCTTTTCCGCAAAAACTGGCCAGCTGTCTACACTGACCGCTTGAATTTCCGCAAAAGCACTGACTTCCTAATGTATGAAATCAGTGCTTTTTGCGGAAATACTTTGCCCTTCCCGTTCGGGCAAAAGTCCCTTTTGCGCAAAACTTTTGCGCAAAAGGGCCAGTGTAGACAGCTGATATTTGTTTTGCGCAAAAAAGCCCTGATGGCTAAAACGGCGATCGGGGCTTTCTTGCGCAAAAGCGCGTCTAGACTGGCACGGACGCTTTTCCGCAAAAAGTGCTTTTGCGCAAAAGCGTCCGTGCCAATCTAGACGCTCTTTTGCGGAAATACTTTTAACGGAAAAACTTTTCCGTTAAAAGTATTTCCGCAAAATCATGCCAGTCTAGACGTAGCCTCTCTGTGGTTGTACCATGCAGCTTTACAACTCTTAAACTTTAACTCTGGGCTGCAGCCCTGCTATTTTTCAATCCTGTCTATCTGAAAGACACAACTGAGTTTGGCACCTTTAAGCCATTTCC
This sequence comes from Apalone spinifera, assembly GCA_030068395.1. NCBI lineage: Eukaryota > Metazoa > Chordata > Testudines > Trionychidae > Apalone > Apalone spinifera. The sequence continues at coordinate 52,570,416 of CM057847.1, read as the reverse complement.
TCTGGGAGTCCGTGACCAACAATCTGATTAGTGTGACTCAAAAACAACTTCTTCAAAATAAAGTTTTATTCAAATGACACAAAATAAAGTTTTATTCAAATGATATAAATCAAAAAAGGCCTATATGCATTTTCACACAGTCTTGGTAAAGCTCTCTTTCCTGGACACCTTCCAGGCTACTGTTTGGGTCCCACATCTGTGAGCCCCATGTGCCTTAAGTTCCCTTTGGTCTGAATAGGCTGCAACACTGCATCTTTCTTGTGTGTCAATAACAGACTTCCTGGGCATACACTCTCTGTTACTCCCTCTTGGAAATATGTCAGTGTAGCCCAGCTGACATTGACTCCAAGATCAGTGTTGTGTCTCTCCTAACCCCTCCAGATTCATGAGGGCTGTGTCTAGACTGGCGTGATCTTGCGCCAGAGCTATGCAAATGAGGCTCAGCGTGGAATATTGCCAAGCTTCATTTGCATAGCTAATGAGCTGCCATTTTCGCGGAAGAGGCTCTTGCGCAAGACGGAGCTGTCTACACTGCCCCTTCTTGCACAAGAAAAACCCTCTTGCGCAAAGCCGTTATGCTGATTATTTTCAGGCATAACAGCTTTGCGCAAGAGGGTTTTTCTTGCACAAGAAGGGGCAGTGTAGACAGCTCCATCTTGCGCAAGAGCTTCTTCCACGAAAATGGCGGCTCATTAGCTATGCAAATGATGCTCGGTGATATTCCACACTAAGCCTCATTTGCATAGCTCTGGCGCAAGATCGTGCCAGTCTAGACACAGCCAAGTAGTTTAAGCACACCATCTCCTAGAACTCCAAACTTGTGGACACTTTGAACTTATTGTTTAACTCTTTAGGGATACATGATAGGTGAAGCCATATAACATAAAAGTTTCTAAACACAGTTACACCTTGGTTTAGCTAGTACAAAAGCTATATATATCCAGTCAAAAATAATAAATCTCTAAATGTGTTTGCTCACCTTATTTACATTACTACTCTGGAGCATGATGTAGGCTTAGATCAGAATTTCTAGGATGTTCAGGATCTCCTTACTGCAGTTCATGGCTTGTCCTACGAATCATGGAGTCTGTCTGTCTCTTCTCCATGTCAGCTTCCTTTGATGTTGGATGATTCCATACTCAAAAAAGTTCTTTATGTTCTATGAAAGTATGCTCAGTTTACTTCTACCACTTACCCCAAATCTCCTGAGTGTAATCTGAGAGTTCTCCTGGGTTCATAATTCCCAGCATTAACACCTGGTTTGTTAATTCTGATGTTTAGTAGTTTTACATTCTCTAAGCCCTCTCCCAGCTAAACTAAGATTAACCAGTTTCCCAGTTCTGATAACTTGCATTAGCATACTCATTGTGCAGTCAGTGCATTCGCCTTATTGGGAGTATCTTCCAGAATAACATGAGAAGATCACTAAGAGTACTGTCTCAGAATGCTCTCCAAGCATTTTGTGATGCTCCTGACTCCTTTAAGCAAGTTCAGTGACAGCTGCAATTATGCTTCATTTGTGAAGCTACCCTGATTTTAATCAACTAAAGATCAAGCTATATAACTTTTACAAAGGAATGTGTTAATGATAAGCTAATTTCCCCCCCTCATAATGTTGAAGGTAACATTTTCAAAAGTACCAGTGTGAGTTTGGAGTAATCGTCTTAGGTGTCTAGGCACCACTGCTTGCCTAGTCTGAGATTTTTGGTAGCAGTGCCCTCTGGTAGGCCGCGCAAGCAGCGTAGATGACATGCATGGTGCTGTTACTATGCATGTGCAGCCAACTGCCCCTTTGGTTCCTTCTCTGCTGCTGGCGGCATCAGTTGGAACAGCAGTTGATCTCTAGGTTTTTTCCCCAAATTCATCATAGTTTCTTGTTGTTAATGTAGTTTTACTGATAGATTAGTATAGTGTTTTTTACATTTTAAATAGTTATAATAGTTATGGTTAGTTTAAAAAAAATCCCTCATTTCTTTGTGCTATTAAGACTGTGTTCCTTGGCAATATTTTCTTCCTGGGATGCCAGGTTCCCCAGGCTTCAAATGCTACCTGTCCTGCAGGCTCTTAGTCCCCATCTCCAACAGGCATTCACAGTATGTCTGATGTCTGGGGCAGGCAAATGCCACCATCCAGTGCCAGTACTGCAATTAACTAACAGCCCAGGAAGCTGCAACTCAAGCTTCTCTCCCTTGAAAACATTGTGAGGCCGGCCCTGGATCCAAAGCACTCAACTCCATCTCATCAGCCTTCTCTATTGGCCATGTCTGAAAAGGCTGCTCCTTTATGCTCTGTTACCAGGGACTTTTCCTCTGACCAGCCTAGGAAGAGACTCCATTCCTGAAGTAAGGGCAATCCCCCCCCCATTCAAAAAACAGGGGCAAACACCTAAGATACCCCGTGCACTGACCTTGATCAAAGCACTGGACAGGGAGGTGCCATGTACCGATGGTTCCTGAGGGTCCAAGGACCTCACTAAGGGCATGTCTAGACTACATCCCTCTTTCGAAAGAGGGATGTAAATTAGACAGGTCAAAATTGCAAATGAAGCTGGGATTTAAATTTCCCATAGTTCATTTGCATAATGGCAGCTGTGCGTTCTTTCAGAAAAGAGCTTTTTGAAAGTAAAACTGCCGTCTAGACGGGGGTTCTTTTGAAAAAAAAACAACAACTCTTTTTTGAAAGATCCTGTACTCCTTGATCTGTCCTCAGGAGTACAGGATCTTTCAAAAAAGGGCGTTCTCCTTCAAGTGGTATCCCTGTGGGTGCTCCACTCTGGGTGCTGGTGCATCCTCGCACCAGTGACCGGAGATTTTTCCAGCAGTTTCCACCGCACCACACATGCGACATGGTACCCTCTTGTGCCATTGGTGTCCATTAGGCATGCGCGCAACATGGCCCCTCGGTTCCTTCTCTACCGTCCTCGGCAGCAGACGGAGCTTCTCTCTCTCATTGTTTCTAACGAAAGATAACAAACCCCCCCAGTTATTTTCCTTAGTTATCTCATCTTCCAAGTTTTTAGACCTTTACCCTCTCCCAGTTTAAAAAAAAAAAAGAAAAAAAAATTTTCCTTCGCAGCCCACCGTTTTTTGCCACGCCTCATGCCGGGATGCCCTGACTTCAAGAGATGTGAGAAGTGCCGGAATGCCATGCCCGTGTCTGACAGGCACTCTAAATGCATAAAGTGTCTCAGGGAGTCGCACCAGACACAAAAGTGCCCTCACTGCTCTAAGCTGATGGCTAGAGCGTGTTGCGACTGGGCCAACAGGTTGAAGACTTTGCTCTATGAAAAGTGTCTTCAACCTCCTTCAGAAGACATTTCAGTGATCCCTAAACTTGGTTCCCAATGGAAAGGTATGGACAAAATGTATCCCTCTACCTCTCCCGCTGTGTCTTGCTCCAAAACGGGCTTGTCTCTGGCCCGATCGCTACACTCGGCACCGACAGGCATAAGGGTCAGCACTGCTGATAGGCCTGGCATGTCAAGGGTGGCATCGTCCATGCCGGCATTGCATTAGAGAGCACACTTGGAACCAAAATGGAAGACAGAAGCATTGACCAAGCTGAAGGAGCACCACAGAGACCGCTTGGCACCGAAACACCATCTTCACTCGTCATCGGCCTCATCATCCAAGAGTCTCCTCACCGAGATGCCGCCCCCTGATCACACGGCACCATCGACACTGAGCAAGCAGCATACCTCAGCATCATCCCAAGAGTACTCATGGCAAGACTCCCCTGCCAGGAGCCACACACCAATGGCACCAGTATCGCTAGGCTCCTCCATACGATTTGTGCACTCATGCAGATCATTGAATCACTCGCACTCTCCAAGCGAGGTCGGCACAGAACCTCTGAGCCGTTTCTCCTCCCAACACTCCAGCCCGACTCACAGACCTCCATCCTGGCAATGTGGGCACATCACATATCCATACCCACCTCCTCCACCATCATGGTATGCACAGCATTACAACTACCCACCACCACCATATGTCGGACTGTGGCAGTCTTGGGACCCACATCCCCCTCGGAGGAGCCACCACACCACTCCTTCCACTAGATCTAGACTGCCTCCTGCTTCTACTCAACCTACGATATCAGCTACAGACCCTAATTCCCTGGTTCACTCTGATATAGAAGACGGTTTGTCAGAGGGCGAAGACAGGTCCCTGGTGCACAATTCATCCTCCTCTCCGGATGAGGCAGTTATTACTGATACTTCTCCACCGGGAGACGATTCAAGGAAATTTCAAGATCTCTTTAAAAGAGTAGCCCAAGCACAGGAGCATGATTTTCAGGAAGTACGAGAGAAACAATACCACCTGCTGCGAACGCTACAGCCTCGTACCTCTTCCAGAATAGCTCTCCCGATGGATGAAGCTATCATGGATCCAGCAGACAACATCTGGCAAGCTCCTGCTTCCATCACCCCAACCAATAAAAGAGCAGATTGTAAGTACTTCATCATGCCCAAAGGCTTGGACTTTCTTTTTACACGTCCCGCACCAAATTCACTGGTAGTTGATTCGGTCAGACACAGAGCTAAACAGCCTAATATCAGGTCAACACCACACAAGGACCATAAGAAAATGGACATCATGGGCCGTAAGGTTTACTCCTCTGCTACCTTGCTCCTTAGAGCAGCAAATTATACAGCCATGCTTGCGGACTACGATTATTCAAATTACTCAAAGTTACAAGAACTCACTCAACACTTGCCAGAACACAAGAGACCTGTGCTCCTCAGCATCATGCAAGAAGGCTCCTGTACCACCCTCAGGACCATAGGGATGTATACACCCCTATTTAAAAGAGTCAGTTATAACACCTATCAGAGACCAAGAGAGCCATATAGGCCTCAGACCAGATACGACTTCCACCAAAAGCAGAGACCTCAGCGACGCAGGCCACAATGTCAGCAATAACACCAGTCAGCATCCGCTCAATCATCCACATCCAAACAACAAATCTGAAGTTTTGGTCAAGATCCAGAAGGCTGCCTCCCCCGGTCACACTACTCCCCACACGACCACAGTTCGACCACTGCCTTTGCCCTTTTTTCCAACAGTGGGCTCAGATAACATCAGACAAATGGGTCCTAGAACTCATTCAACATGGTTATGCTATTCCCTTTACTTCTCCTCCTCTTCTACCCATGCTGCCACCCCATCCCTCTTCAGGGACCCCTCTCACGAAACTCTCCTCAAGCAAGAGGTGCTTCATCTCCTACGCATAGAACCAGTACCAACAGAGTTTCAGGGTCGAGGGTTCTACTCAACTTATTTCCTAACACAGAAAAAGAGTGGAGGATGGAGGCCCATACTGGATTTAAGGAAGCTCAACAAATATATCGCCTAACACCGATTCAAGATGGTGACCCTAGCAATAATAATCCCCGCACTAGATCAAGGAGACTGGCTTTCGGCTCTCGACCTTCAGGATGCCTGTTTCCATATTGCAATTCACCCGGCGCACAGATGTTTTTTATACTTCATAGTGGGCAATCAACATTTCCAATATCGAGTACTCCCTTTTGGTCTTTCAACAGCTCCTAGAGTGTTTTCTAAAACTCTGGCAGTTGTAACAGCCACATTACATCATCAAGGAGTTATGATCTTTCCATACCTAGACAACTGCCTTATCAATAGCACATCATTCCAAGAAACAAAGGACATGGTAGACACTACTACCATCCTTAGGCTCAGCCTTGGCTTTCACGTAAACTATGCAAAATCAACGCTCCACCCAACCCAGAACCTGGAGTTTATAGGAGCACTCATTGACACTGTAATGGCGAAAGCTACTCTACCCAATTAGGGGTTTGACGCCCTATGCAGCCTCATCTCAGCGGCATGAGTTGCCCCTACCATGACAGTTCGCAAATGCCTAAAAATTCTGGGTCACATGACCTCCACGACTTACGTCGTCAGAATAGCATGGCTCCACATGAGGTGCCTACAGTCTTGGCTAGCCACACTTTACACGCCATCCAGAGACCCGTTCTCCAAGTCGGTTACCATTCTACCATGAGTCCTTGACTCCCTACACTGGTGGATGAATCCATGCAATGTATTAGCTGGAGTGCCATTCCAACAACCTACCCCCACTCTTACCATAATGACCGATGCATCCCTCATCAGATGGGGAGCCCATCTCGGAACCCTTACGGCCCAGGGCAAATGGTCCTTTATGGAACAAACACTACACACCAATCTCTTAGAGCTACGAGCCATACAATATGCATGCCAACATTTCCTACTTCACATAGCACACAACACCAAGACAACACCACTTACATGTATTACATCAATCAACAAGGAGGAGCGCAATCTCTGTCCCTATGTGTAGAGGCTATCAAATTATGGAATTGGTCTGAGATATCAAATCACACCGGTTGCTTCTTACCTCCCAGGAGTACTAAATGTCATGGCAGATGCCCTCAGTCGCAAATTTTATGACCGCCACAAATGGGAAATATATGGACAGGCACTCAACTCCATGTTTTGACAATGGGGCCAGCCAGACATAGACCTTTTTGTGACCAAGAACAACCGCAAATGCCACCTCTACTGCTCCAGAGCAGCGTTGGGGAAACACTCCCTGGGGGATGCCTTTTCCATCAAGTGGGACGTACCTCTCCTATATGCGTTCTCACCCTTTCTGATTCTCCACAAGGTTATCATCAAGATCGGAGTGGACCAAGCTTGCGTGATACCTATTGCACCAGCATGGTCAAGGCAAACGTGGTATCCTTACTTCCACAAGTTGGCAGTCACCAACCCGTATGCCTTTCCGCCTCAGCGCAATCTTCTCTCACAGAATCATGGAAGGATTCTCCACCCGGAACCTCACAAAGTACACCTCCACGCCTGGCTCCTTCATGGCTCAAAGAAGCCAAAACCACCTGTTCAGAAGGAGTAAAAGAAATATTTATCAACAGTAGAAGACAATCCACCAGAAAAATGTACCTATACAAATGGAAGAGATTCTCTGAATGGTTCAAACGCACTCATCAGGCAACCTCAGAGACCGCTCTTCTATCTCTCTCACTCGAATATCTCCTGCACCTTAAAGAACTGGGTCTTGCTGTTACTACTATCAGAGTCCATGCAGCTGCCATAGCAACTTGCCATCGCACTATGGAGGGTTCTTTCTTCCTCACCAATCCAATCACTAAGAGATTCCTCAAGGGTCTACAAAATACCTTTCCACCTGTTAGCCCGCCAGCTCCCATCAGAGACCTGAACCATGTACTTAAGAGTCTGATAAAATCACCCTTCAAGGCTCTCGAGACATGCTCCTTGTCATATCTATTGATGAAGGTCTCCTTTCTTGTCACAATAACCTCCAGCAGGAGAGTAAGTGAATTTGCTGCACTGATGGCGGATCCCCCGTACACAGTTTTCACCAAAGACAAAGTAATACGCCAACCCCACCCTAAATTCCTCCCAAAAGTTCCTTCCCCCTTCCATATCAATGAACCCATACATTTACCTGCCTTTTTTCCAAAACCACACGCTGCTCCGGTCCACACAGCCTGGAACACCCTTGATGTCCACAGAGCACTTGCGTTTTACATAGATTGCACCAGGGTCTGGTGAGCATCCCCTAGATTGTTCCTGTCCTATGCAGAATGATCCAAAGGACAGGCAATCTCATCGCAGAGGATCTCTAAATGGATTTCCTTGTGTATCCACACGTTACACCGTTCACAACGAACAGCCACCAGGAGTCATCAAAGCCGACTTCACCAGGGCTATGTCTTCCACCATGGCCTTCCTCAATAATGTCCCTCTCCAGGACATTTGTAATGCAACCACATGGTCATCAAACCACACATTTGCACAACACTACACACTCTCATCTTCTATTGCATCGTCCACTGCAGTGGGTCATGCAGTGCTATCCTCAGTGACAAGCTCAGGGCTCCAAACCCACCTCTACAGGTCTACAACTGCTGTATAGTCACGCAGAGTGGTGCACCCACAGGGACACCACTCAAAGGAGAAGAAGGAGTTACTCAACTTGTGCAGTAACAGTGGTTCTTCGAGATGTGTGTCCCTGTGGGTGCTCCACTACCCTCCTTCCTTCCCCTGCTTTGGAGTCCCATGCTCTAACAGCACGGGTAGAGAAGGAGCAGAGGGGCTGCGCAACGTGCGCACCTAATGGACACCACCAGCACAAAGGGGTGCCACGACGTGTGTGCAGCACGGTGGAAACTGCTGGAAAAATCTCCGGTCACTGACGCGATGATGCACCAGCACCTAAAGAGAAGCACCCATTCAGACACACATCTCAAAGAACCACTGTTACTGCACAAGGTAACTCCTTTTTTTTTTTTTTGAAAGAACCCCATCTAGACAGTGGTTTTACTTTCGAAAAGCCCTTTGTCGTAAGAACATGCTGCCACCATTATGCAAATTAAGCACGGGAAATTTAAATTCCAGCTTCATTTGCAATTTCGATCTGTTTAATTTACATTCCTCTTTCGAAAGAGGGATATAGTCTAGACGTGCCTTAAGGTGGGCAACAAGGAAGCCCAAGTCAAAGTTGGCGCCTCTGGCAACATCTGGCACTGTCTCAGTGCTGACGAAGGCAAAGGCCAAATTAGCACCTTTGGATGTACATTGGCACCAAAGAAACTTAGTTCCCACTCGGCACCATCGGCAACTATGCCGCCCCGGCAACAAAGAAACAGAAGCACGCAGCACTGATGGACTCACATGCGGCACCGTTGGCACTGCAGGTTGTGATTGTACCAATCTCAACGCTGCTGTCAGCACTGACTACTCTGGTGATGCAGCTTTTCACAACAACAGAGGAGCTCAGAGTAACATCCATGCCGACAATCCTGCTATTCTGCACCGACAGTATGCCCATATCTAGCAGGTTTACTCTCTCCACTCCTGCAGGCTTGGCACTGCCACTTTTGAATGGTGAAGACCAGGAGCCCTTGGTTGGTACCACATCCCCAAGGCACTCCTCTCCAAAGCAGCCACAGCAGCAACAGCAAACACTGCTTCAATGGCAGCCACCTCAGTAGCTGTGCCACTGTGCCCCTGCTGGCTAATTGGCCCTACTGGGATCCCTGGGAACTCTACGGAGCCCAGCAGGCGCAACAGGTGCACTCTCAGCCAACCCCATCTGCACCACCCAAGGCCACCTCTGTACCCTCCCTGGACAGATCAGCTTACCAGGAGGAAGATGAACCAGTCTCAAATGATGAAGAGTCTTCTGTCTGTTCACACCCGCCAATGCACATCTCATCATCTTCCCCAGATGACATCCTGATGTCCCTTCCTCCTATGGTGGGAGATGATTTTAGATCATTTTGGGAACTTTATAAGAGTGTGACCAATGTCTTAGAGGTCTCATTAGTGAGCCTCCCTGAAACCCAACATAAATTAATCACCATACTCCTCCCTGTCTGCTAAGCTGGTCCTACTAATGGACCAGCCCTCATGGACCCTGCTGGTAGACTCCAGTAACAGTCCCACCAGTCTGCAAGAGGTTGGACGGTAAATATTATGTCACTCCACAGGGTGCTGACTTCTTGTTTTCTCATCTGTCTCCTAACTCCTTAGTTGTGGATGCAGTTAATCCGAGGGAAAAACAGAGTACGGCTAGAACCACACCTTACGAGAGGGAGTGGAAACACCTGGACCTCATGGGGAGGAAGGCCTATTCCTCTGCATTCCTACAACTTTGAATATTCAACTACACCGCAATGCTCGCAAAATACACACACCATATTTTCAAGCAACTATCATATTTTATTGTCTGCCTTCCAGAGGACAAGGGAGAATAGTTCAGGGATATAAATGAAGGCACCTTGATTTCCCACATGGCCCTACAAGCTGCCATAGACACCTCTGATACTGCATCTCATTCTGTCACGATGGTCATTGTGATGAGGAGGTCATTATGGCTTCCCCATGAGGTACAGGCCACAGTGGAGGATCTTCCTTTCCAGAGCTCCAAGCACTTCGTGGATACCACCAATGCATCGATCCACTGTCTTAAGACTCCTGAGCCACATTGAAGACACTTGGTATTAATGTCCCTATGAAAAGATGTAAACAGGGAAGTTTCTTTAATCAAAGATACAAACCTACGCCATTTAGTCGAGCACACAGACATTTCGACAACAGAAGGAAACAACGCCAAATGAGATGGAGACAAACCCCTGACCAGCCCTCTACCTCTTAACCCTCAACTTTGAGGCAGAGGTTTTGAAGGTTAAGTCAAGAGTCTAGTAACACCTGTCTGCTTAAGGCAACCACAACCCCATCTACTTTTTCGCCAGCGTCTAGCACCCTTCTACCATCAATGGTCCTCCATCACAACTGACAGATGGGTACTGGACATTATAAAGAGCAGATACTGTATCCCCTTTTCTTCTACCCTCTTCTCCCACTCTCCCTCCCTATCTCTTTTCAGGGACCCATCTCATAAGAGCATTCTCCTCCAGGGGATCGACCACCTGCTCCACTTAGGGACTATAGAACCCATACTTCATCGCTACAGAGGCAAGGGGGTTTATTCCCACTACTTCCTTACAACGAAGAATTCAGGGGAATGGAGAATGATTCTCGATTTCAGGAAGCTCAACCGACCACAGAGTTCCAGATGGTCACCCTATCCACTTTAATTCCTGCCTTAAATAAAGAGGACTAGTTGTCAAGATTCAACCTCCAGGACACATATTTCCACATATCTATTCACCTAATACATTGGAAATACCTCACATTTACAGTTGGCAATGCACACTTCCAGTACACAGTGCTGCCATTTGGACTCTCCACAGCTCTGAGGGTCTTTCCAAAGGTGCTCACGGTCTTTACCTACCATCTCTGCAGACAGGGGGTCTCCATATTTCCTTACGTTGACGACTGCCTGATAAGAGCAAACACAAGTCAAGAGGTGCAGAACTTGATCTCCCTAACCAGACCCTTGCTTTACAGATAAATCTCTCTAGGTGCAAACTCCAGCCAGCTCAGAGAATAGAATTTGTCAGGGCTTACCTTGATTGCATGGAGACTATAGCTTCTCTCTCACAACAAAGATTCCAGACTACATGGGACCTTATATCAATGGCCCAAATTAGTCCACAAGTCCCCATAAGGACTTGCCTCTAGCTACTAGGACACATGGCAGCAGCCGTTTCAGTAGTGTTGCATGCCAGACTGCACAGGAGATCCATGCAGCAGTGGCTAAGGACTGTATACAAATCATATCACAACAGCATCAACAAATTAGTATCAATCCCAAACAGGATCAAATGTTCCCTGGACTGGTGGGCAGACCAAAGAACCGTGTTTCTTCACTAACGATCTCCATCTGTGACCATCACCGACAAATGCCTCTCTCCTGGGTTGGGAAGGATACTCAGGCTCCCTCAAAATTCAGGGATGGTGGTTTCCACAGAAATCCAACTTGCACATAAACATACTAGAGCTCAGAGTGGTATTTTATGTATGCCAGCATTTTCTACACCTCATACGCAACAACACGGTTCAAATCTTTACAGACAGTCAGTCAACCACATATTACATCAACAGACAGGGTGGAGCCAGATCCTGCAGGGCATCTTTGGACATGGTGGATTGCAAACAACATCCGCCTACAAGCCTCTCATCGACAGGGCAAGGACAACTTCATTATGGATGACCTCAGCAGGAATTTCAACTCCAATCATGAATGGGAAATGGACCCCAAAATCCTCCATCAACTGTTCAGCCAATGGGGTTTCCCAACAGTGGACTTGTTTACAACAATGCCAACAAGGAGTGTCCACAATATTGTTTGTGTGCGGGCATTGGCATGCACTCCCTTGGGGATGCGTTCACAGTAACGTGGAATGCACCACTCCTCTATGCTTTCCCTCCAATTCGTAGTCAACGTAATTAGGTCGGACTCAACCATGGTGATCCTCATTGCTCCAGCTTGGTCCATGCATATGTGGTACACTTACCTGCTTCAGATGTCCAGGAGAAGGCCAGGGCACCTTCCATTGCTTCTCCATCTTCTGACACAAGAGGGCGGCCGAGTCTGTCACCCATGCCTACAAATATTTCACCTCCAGGCATGATTTCTCTATGGCTCACCTCAGTAGAAACAACATTCACTGATCAAGTCAAACCAATTTTAATGACCAGTTGCAATTAACAACCAGAAAGTCTTACCTCTATAAGTGGAGAAGATTCTTACTTTGGTCTGAACAAAAATGCTTAAACCCATCAATGGTACCACCTTCTAATCATATGTCTTGGAGTACCTTCTAGAATTTAAACAGTCAGCCCTTTTTTTTAGCTCTTTAAGGGTTCACTTCACAGCTATAGCAGCCTTTTATCAGCCCATTGACAACACATGTGTCCTCACTCACCCAATGACCAAGCACTTCCTCAAGGACGTGTAGAACACTTACCCACCTATCAGGCTCCCTGTTCCAGTTTGGGACCTCAATTTAGTGCTTTGGGCTCTCACCAGCAAAACCATTTGAACCCATGATGACATGCTCCACCTTTCTATATAGGAAGCCTTACTAGTAGCTGTCACATTGGCCAGGAGGTTAGGCAAGATCAGTGTACTGATGGAGGACCCTCCCTTTATGGTATTCCATAAAGACAAAATCATTCTCTGTCCTCACCCAAAGTTCCCCACTGTATTTCATTATAACGAACCCATACTCTTACCTGTCTTCTTTCCAAAGCCTCACACCAATAATAAGGAGGCTGCATGGCACTTGCTTAATGTCTTCAGGGCGATTGTGTTTTATTTGGATAGAACCAAGCAAATCTGCAAGTCAACTAGACTGTTCATCTCTATCTTAGGGAGTTCCTTGGACATGCCATTTTCTACTCAAAGACTATCCAGGTGTATAGTGGGCTGCATCAGGCTGGCTTGTTTGATCTTTGGCCAAGATACTCCATTGCAATTATATGCACACTCTACAAGGACCATGATGGCTTCTACAGCTTTGTGGACATTTGTAGATCTGCAAAGTGGTCTTCTGTTCATATGTTTGCTAGACACTATGCTCTTGATATTTACCTGTCTCATGGTACTCGGTTTGTGTATACCTTTCTAGCTGCTGTGCATGAACATAAGAACATAAGAACATAAGAACAGCCATACTGGGTCAGACCAAAAGTCCATCTAGCCCAGTAACAGAAGTTCTTCGAGATGGTTTTCCCTGTGGGAGCTCCACCACTTAACCTTCCTTCCCTCTGCTTCAGGCACAATTTATCTTCCTTCCGGGGCAGAGAAGGAACTGAAGGGATGGTTGGCTGCACAGCGTGTAGTACATGCTGTCTGCTCCATGTACACAGCCCACTAGAAGGCACTGCTACGAGAAATCTCTGACTAGGCATGAAGCAGTGCTCCACTGATTTAATGTAAAGTCTTTTGAAAATTTTACTCTAGGTCACAGGGATAAGTATCAAGGGAGAAATATAATTCTAGTTCTTTGAATATATTGCCTTCTCTGCTTTCCTTCTAAATCAGGGGTGTGGAACCTTTTTTGGATCAGGGCTCACTGACCCACAGAAAAATCAGTCAGGGGCTGCATACAAGTGAAAAGCAAATTAAAAAAAAACACTTGTCACCGGAGTGGCCCTTGACTGAGGAGAAAGACACTCCCCACATTCCCTTTGCACATGAGAACCCAGGGAGTCCCAAGCTAGTAAATTTTGTGTGCTCTAGCTCTGTTGGAACACACATTGTGAGAATACAGAAAATCTTAATTAAGAAAGTGAGATTGTTTATTTTTGTAACTCTGACCAAACCTCTGATATAAGTAAAGAGTCGCCTTAAGTCACTTTTGGGCATTCTTGCTATGTAATTGTCAGGTCAAAAATATGGAGAATATAAAAGTATATTATCTACTAGTACTATATTTGATTAGACAACAGAAATTTCTATTTCCTTTGATATACTTTTATAACTCATTTGGCATTAGTCAGATTTATGGACACACTTTGATGATTCATAATCCCCTTACATTGTATCCTGACCATTTAAACCAGAGCTACTCAACAAGCGGCCCGTGGGTCACATGCAGCCCGTGTCCTGTTTGTTTGCAGTCCACGGTGCAGTTTGGGTTTATGTGGGGATCAACATGTGGCCTGTGGGTGGGAGCCAAAACAAAAAAGTGGTCAATGGTCTTCTGTTGATATGCATTTTAGTAGTTAAATTCCTGGACTGTCATTGCTCATTAAAAGTATTGTCATATGGGTGGAAATCAGATAAATATTGCATTTTATTAATATCAGCAGAACTGACTTAAATGGGGCCTGTGTGTTGTGTAGTCTTGCCTTAATCTTTGTATTCATTCCCGTCAGCGTGAAAGAAGCTATTTGCATGCATTTGCATATATATTTGCATGTATATGCAACCACACTTAAATTGCAGCCCTTGGCATGTGCTGTGAGTATCATTGTGGCCCCCGGGGCTTCCAAAATTGAGTAGCCCTGATTTAAATAACTGTTTATGCTGATGACTGTAAATATACAATTTGCCTTAACACTCTTGAAGAGTTATCATTAACTGTTGGGTACAATTTGATTTCATTAGGAAGGACCCATGGTTCCAAATACGCCACCACAAGAAGCTAGCAATAGGCTACAAATATTCCAGGTAAGAAAAAATTAGTTTTGAATAGGTCTGTCAATCAATAAAAAATTAGTTATATGATTAATCTCATTGTTAAAAAATAATAGAATAACACCAATTGTTTAAATATTTTAGATGTTCCATTTATTTAAAATTTGGATGTTTTCTACATCTTCAAATATATTGATTTCTGTTGCAACACAGAATATAAAGCATTCAGTGCTCACTTAATTTTTTTATTACCAACATTTGTATTGTAAAAAAGAAACTTCAACTCACCTTATTGAAGTATTATAGTGCAATCTCTGTATCATGAAAGTTGAACTTGCAAATGCATAGCCTCAACCCAAGGAGGTGCGGAGCTGGGGGGAGAGAGGGATCAGCCTTAGCAAGGGGAAGTGTGAAGTTAGAGGTAGGGAGGTCAGCCCCAACTGCAGGTGGCACAGGAGTCTCAGCCTCAGCTGTGGGCAGCGTATGACCGGGGGGAGACCCTCCCATAGATAGTGTGGAGGTTTTTTTGGGGGGGAGGGAACTCGGCCTCCAAATGTGGGTGACACAGGCTTAGAGGTGGGGGCAAGTCCCAAGCTCAGGGGTGGTCAGCCCCAATCCCAAGGAGTACAGGGCTCATGAGAGGAGGGGTCAGCTCTACTCCAACTGCAGGTGACCCAGGGTCAATCTCAGCTGTGGGCATTGGGGGGAGGATAGACCCCACACTGTGGGCAGTGTGGCATGCAGGATGGTGGTGCTTTAGCCTCATCTCCAGCTGTTGACAGTGTGAGACTTTGCCCCAGATGCAGGAGGCATAGGGAGTGATGCTTGTGCAAGGACATCCTCTCCCTGTCTGTTTTACTCTAAGAAATATGGTCACTTGGAAGAGGGGAGGAAGGGAGTGTAAATATCGCAACTTCTCCATTGGAGCTGGGACGAGTAGAGCCTTGGCATCTGCAGCTGCAAAAATGAGCCACTGATATCTGCAGAAACATTCATCCTTTTTTTTTAAAGTTGATTCTATATTTGTTTTTCACCAATCTTCTGGCAATACCATTTGCTTGACAAGTTATACAATTCTGACTCTAATTAATGTTATCTCCACACCAACTAATGAAATGTTTATTTTCTCCTGACTAAATAATGTAATGTGGTTTTAAGTAAGGGGAAAGCACCTTGTTTGTATCATGAACCATTTACCCAAAGAAAAAATAAAGGTGAATGGTCAACATTCCTTCAATTCACCTGCCCAAGAGGGAGCACAGAGGCTCGGGGCTTCTCTCCATGGTAGGGAGAGCCAGCATTTGTGGCTTCAGTCCTGGGGCAGGGGGGAGGCTTGCTGAAACTTCGAGCCTTGTAGACAGGAACTGAGGTTTGGGGTTTCCCACCTGTGCTGGGGCCAGCTCTGTGGGCAGGCACTGAGGCTTGGGGCTTCTTGCCCATGATGGGATGAGCCAGCACTTGCGGCTCCAGCTATGCAGGGGGTCACTATTTCCCACCCATGGGGCTGGAGCAGTGCCCTGGATTGCCCCACTGCTGGGGGAAGGAGCCCTAAGTCTTGCCCTCCCCATGGGGCTGTAGCCATGAGTGCAACTCACCCTGCTACTGGAACAAGATCCGAGTCTACATGACCCTCCCTGACCAAGATGGGTGAGTTGAAAGTGTGTCACCTGCATGCTGGATGAAACTGAGTAATGAGCCAGATGTGGCTTGTAGGCTGTAGGTTCCTCACTCCTACTTTAAATGCATATCTGTTTTTATAAAATATTTCTTTAGGTCTTTATTGTGCATGTTTTCTGTTTAGCTGAGGCATGTGAAATAATAAATGAGCCAATGTTTTTTTTTAAAAAATCTGTTAAATTATAATCTGCTTCTATTGTGCCATTCCTTATAGACACTAGAAAAATACTTCTGACTGTTAGTTGAAATTGAACAGAATTTAAAATCAAATAAATGTCCTTTGGAAACCAAAGGATGTTACTGGGTATCTCTTTGTATACGCTCTGCAGAGTTAAGGTAGCTTTTGAATTGGAAGTAGTTTATGATAATTAGAGGAGCTCATAGTTACAAAATGTATATCCTGCGTGCATTTTTAAATCTTAATTTTATTAGGCCAATTTTGATGAACTCTGGAGGAAATTTATCACTTATTCATCTGGTGAGCAGCTGTTTGGATTACCTGTCACAGACTATGAAGTTTTGCATAAAATCAGGTAATGGAAAATAGAGCTATATTTAAGAACATGTTAAGTATATTAGAAACTAGCCAATTAGCTCATCATAAGATGGGATTTTCAGGTCTCTCCTCCACATCAGTCTTCTCTCCTGAG
>CM057847.1:52543096-52553388 GCA_030068395.1 Apalone spinifera | reverse complement strand
GCCTCATTTGCATATTACTTGCGCAAGAAGCCGCGAGTGTAGACATAGCCCAGAAGTACATTGAAAATCCCTGAGTGACAGGGACATCTTGAAGAAAGTAAACTTCCATATAGCTGTGGCAACCCAGTCTTTCACAGGTAAGGGACACGTCCTGTTCTTACAGAACTGCTGTAGCTCTGGGGCTAGTTCAGTAACTATCCAAAAAGGTTGCCTTCACCATCCTGAAATTCTCTTTCCACTGTTAGTGATCCCAGTTCTGCAGAATGATACTTTCCCACTATCTGATGCTGCTTTCCTGAACCCAGAAACAGTGCTTAATGGTATGAAGCTGCTCCAGGAACAGTTCCTGGAGGGAGCAGTAGCTTGGTGTTATCCTCCTCTTTCTCATTTTCATTTGTCTTAAACTACTTGTTGCTGCCACATGCACTGGGCAAAATTAAAAATCCAAGTTACTGAGGCTAAAGTACAAGTGGGCCAGCTTTGCATATTTGTGGTTGCCAACTTTGTGTTGTGGAGCATTGTTGGATCCATAACAATGCTTGCAGGCTGATAACAACTTGAAAATGGTGCGAGCCTACCCAGAAGCTTATGAATTTTACAAATATAAACCCACCTGGCTTCTGCAATGAATCCCATAATGGATAGTGAGAAAAATCCCAGAATGCACACTGCTGCGCAGTGAAGTAAAGGACTATAGGATATCCTCAGAGAATGTCATGTGTTTAGTACACAGCACGCTGCTACCACATGAACACAATGATACAAATTAAAAGACGGTAAAGATGACTTATGTGCATGCTGTTACTGCAGCTTGCCTGTTGCATGTGAACTAATGTGCATCAAATCAATCTGGGTTATCCTCTTCCCCCTGTGTAGACAAACTTCTGATTAGACCACTTGAAGCTTTTGCAATATTATTATTTATATCGATCTACTTGATTACTGGGCTATTCAGGCTTGTACTTCACATTATTTTATTACTTGATTGCTGTTCTTTTTCTCTTTGTTAGCGTACATATAAGACACAACTTTCTATCACCAAAGGATTACATTCTAAAAAGATTTCATTATTCTTCTGTACTCATAATAAATGGGCAGAAATTATTACGCTGTCTTTCAGTATCTGATTCTAATGGTTGATGTGGTTTTTATCTTGTAGAAAGGAGCTAGCATTGCTTCAGAAATTATATGGATTATATGATACTGTAATGAACAATATCAGTGGATATTATGAAATACTTTGGACAGATGTAGACATTGAAAAAATTAATGCTGAACTTCTGGACTTTCAAAACAGGTATTTTTCTTAATGTGAACTGTTTTGTATTACATTTAATGCAGCTTGCTATATATCAATTTGGTAAGTTTATTAATAGTATTTCTCACATGGGGACTGAGCCCCTTAGGGGAATATTGTTCCCAGCCCCAACTCCTATTATTTAGGTGCCTTCTGACTGAGGTTGTGGGGCTAGGTTCTGGTGACAACCTGACAATTACTATTTCCTATAAATCCAGAAGAAGCTTAGTGCTGGAAAACTGTCAGGAATCCAGTTATTAGGCAATTCTCAGGCTTAGAGAGAGTGAGGGAAGTGCTGTTGGGAATAGCAGACAATGTGGGGTGAACTATACATTTTGGTATTTTGTCCAAGTTTTTTGTTTAATCAATAAACTGCACAGAGGCAAGGGCCCACAACAGACTCTGCAGTGGCATTTATCCTATCTGGATTAGTGAGCTACCTCACTGTCTTACAGTATTGACTGTCAGATTAAAATTTGAGAATCTATTGAAACATTATTGTACTATTCCTAAAATATAACCTGAAATAACCAGAGAAATTGAACACTTTTTATAGAAAGTGTTCTTGTTAAATCATTAATGGGTATACTATTACAGGATTCTTGAAACATTAAAAACATTTCAATACTTTGAAGTCTAATAATGAAGATTAATCATAGGCTACGTCTATACTGCACAGTTATTTTGGAATAAGCTATTCTGGAATAGTTATTCTGAAATAGCTTATTTCGAAATAGAATGCCTACACTGCAGGGAAGCCTTGGAATTAGTCTGACAGGCTTCCCTAATGTAGACAGGCTTCTCAATTTAGAGCCCCAGAAGGAATAACTTAGGGTACATCTACACTGCAGGGCTTAACTCGAAATAAGCTACACAAATCGAGCTACATCAATTGTGTATCTTATTTTGAAATAGCTCATTTCGAAATAGGGAGTGTCAAGAGTCTACCCCCCACTTGAGGCTTAGCTCTCCTGTCCATGTCCTCACTTGTTGGGGACCCCACTTTCTTTCTGCTGTAAATGCCTGAATTGCCGCTCTGGCGCTGGCTGCGGGAGGAGGGGGACCTGGGCCCTCCCTCTCTCCAAGTCCCAGCCCAGGACCCTAAGAACAGGCGTCGCAGACATCCTGCTCGACCGGGGGGGGGGGGGGGGGGGGGGGGGGGAGGGCACAGCTGCAACTCACCAGTCCCCAGGTCCTCCTGGGTCCCGTCCTGGGCTGCTTCCTCCTCTCGGGTTGGCCACCCGTCGCCCCCGCCGGGTCCTGCAGTTATCCTCACCCAGTCCTGGTGAATGGATCCTCCACCACCGTAGCTTTTGCTCCATCAGATGCGGTCTGGTTCTGGCCGGTCCCGGCGTGCCTACGTCCAGCGGCTCGCTGCTGCACTCCTCCAGCTGGCGTCCAAGGGCAGCTCCCTTCCCCCAGTGCGGGCCAGCTGCCCCTCGCCGCGGCTGCTGCGGCCCACCTCCCAGGATGGCGGTGCTCTCCTGTCCCCGCCACCCGGGCCAGTCCCTGCTCTGGTCCCACTCTCAGAGGGGAGCTGCCTTTTGAAGCCGGCGTCCCTTCCCGGGGACGCCAGCGCATGCACTCTCTGGCTTCTCTGCCCCCCTACCCCCTGACACGCCTGCGGGGGAGCCTCCTGCGCTTGCGCCGGCGGCTGCCGCCAAACAGGCTTGGCAAAGCTGCTCCGATCTTGCGGCGGGCAAGCCCACCGGCGCTCAAGTGCGGGGCGCGGGGCTAGCTTCGGCAGACCCCGCTGCCCCGTCACAGGGACAATCTACATAGAACTTACTTTGAAATAGAGCACTCTTCCTCCGACTTCCCTTATTCTTCATACAATGAGGGTTACAGGAGTCAGAGTAAGAAGTCCTCCAGCTTGACAGTATATTTACACTATTTCGAAATAATTGCTTTCTGTGTAGATGTGGACTAAGTTATTTCAGAATAGCGCAAGTTATTTCAAAATAGTGTTGCAGTATAGTGGCCTTATAATGGCCCTAATGAGGGGCTATTTTGAAATAGCAGTAGTGGAGTGTCTACACGTGCCTTATTTTGAAGTAGCTATTCTGGAATAGGCATTATTCTTCATAAAATGAGGTTTACAGAAGTTGGAATAAGCCAAATAAGTCATCTGAAGAAGTGGGTTGTACCCACGAAAGCTCATGATACCATCTATGGTTATGTCTACACTGCGCATTGTTGCTCAAGAAGATATGCAAATGAGGTGCTCTGATGAATATCGCCATGCCTCATTTGCATACTTAATGAGCCGACATTTTTGCGGAAGGGGCTTTTGCGCAAGAAGAAGATGTCTACACTGCTTCTTCTTGTGCAAAAAACCCATCTTGCGCAGGAGCCGTTCTGCAACTCATTTTCAGGAAGAATGGCTCCTGAGTAAGAGGGGTTTTTTGTGTAAGATGGAGCAATGTAGACACTCCTTCTTGCGCAAAAGCCCCTTTCCACAAAATGACAGCTCATTAGGTATGCAAATGAGGTGCGGCAATATTCATCGCTGTGCCTCTTTTGCATATCTTCTTGCGCAGCATAGACATAGCCTACATGTTTTGTTAGTCTTTAAGGTGCCACTAGACTATTTGTTGTTTTTTAAGTTTTTCCAGTTACAGACTATAGAATCATAGAACCATAGAGCTGGAAGAGACCTCAAAAGGTCATCAAGTCCAGCCTCCTGCTCTAGGCAGGACCAATCCCAACTAAATCAACCCGGCCACGGCTTTGTCAGGCCGAGACTTAAGCACCTCTAGGGATGGAGACTCCACTACTTCCCTAGGTAACCCATTCCAATGCTTCACTACCCTCCTAGTGAAATAGTTTTTCCTAATATCCACCCTGGACCTCTCCCACCACAACTTGAGACCATTGCTCCTTGTTCTGCCATCTGTCACTACTGAGAACAGCCTCTCTCCATCCTCTTTGGAACCTCCCTTCAGGAAATTGAAGGCTGCTATCAAATCCCCCCTCACTCTTCGCTTCTGCAGACTAAACAGACCCAACTCCCTCAGCCTCTCCTCATAAGTCATATGCTCCAGCCCCCTAATCATTTTGGTTGCCCTCCGCTGGACCCTCTCCAATGTGTCCACATCCTTTTTGTAGTGGGGGGCCCAGAACTGGACACAGTACTCCAGATGTGGCCTCACCAGAGCCGAATAAAGGGGAATAATTACATCTCTGGATCTGCTGGCAGTGCTCCACTTAATGCAACCTAATATGCCATTAGCCACTGTAACCCCTAGGTCCTTTTCTGCAAAACTACTACTTAACTGGTTGGTCCCCAGCTTGTAACAATGCTTGGGATTCTTCTGTCCCAAGTGCAGGACTCTACACTTGTCCTTGTTCAACCTCATCAGATTTCTTGTGGCCCAATCCTCCAATTTGTCTAAGTCACTCTGGACCCTATCTCTGCCCTCAATCATATCTACCTCTCCCCCTAGCTTAGTGTCATCCGCAAACTTGCTGAGGGTGCAATCCATCCCCTCATCCAGGTCATTAATAAAGATATTGAACAAAACCAGTCCTAGAACCGAACCTTGGGGCACTCCGCTAGAAATCGACCGCCATCCTGACATCGAGCCGTTGATCACTACCAGCTGAGCCCGGCCTTCTATCCATCTTTCTATCCATCTTACTGTCCATTTATCCAATCCACATTCCCTTAACTGGCTGGCAAGACTATTGTGGGAGACCATATCAAAAGCCTTGCTAAAGTCAAGGTATATCACATCCACTGACTTTCCCACGTCCACAGAGCCAGTTACCTCATCATAGAAGCTAATCAGATTGGTCAGGCATGACTTGCCTTTTGTGAATCCATGCTGACTATTCCTAATCACTTTCCTCTCTTCCAAGTGCCTCAAAATGGATTCCTTAAGGATCCTTTCCATGATTTTTCCAGGAATCGAGGTAAGACTGACCGGCCTGTAGTTTCCAGGATCATCCTTCTTCCCTTTTTTGAAGATGGGCACTACATTTGCCTTTTTCCAATCATCCAGGATTTCTCCTGATCTCCACGACTTTTCAAAGATAATGGCCAAAGGCTCCTCAATGACATTTGCCAACTCTCTCAGTACCCTTGGATGCATTAAGTCCGGGCCCATGGATATGTGTACGTTTAGCTTTTCTAAATAGTTCCTAACCTGTTCTTTACTCACCAAGGGTGTCCATCTTGCATCACCTAGCGCATTAGTCTGGGAGCCCACCTTGTCCGAGAATACAGAGGCAAAGAAAGCATTGAGTACTTCAGCTTTCCCCACATCATCTGTCACTATGTTACCTCCTTCATCCAGTAGGGGCCGCACACCCTCTCTGATCACCTTCTTCTCGTTACCATGCATGTAGAAACATTTCTTGTTATCCTTGGAACTTCCACCAAGGAGTACCGGTAGTTCGAATTAGAGATCCTAATTCGAACTACCAACTCCGTGTTGCGTGTAGCCGCGGGCACGGAGTTCGGACTGAGGGGGATTTAAAAATGGCGGCGCCCGGGAAGATGCAAATGAAGCCCGGGATATTTAAATCCCGGGCTTCATTTGCAACTCCAGTTGCCCTCATTTGCCTACCTAACTCAAACTACTAACTAGTGTAGACATACTCTGAGAGAGTCAAAATCTACTTTTTGAAGTCCAAGGTGTGTATTTTACTAGTCTCTTTTCTTCCTGTGGTCAGGATCCTGAAATCTACCATCTCATGATCGCTGCTTCCCAGATTGTCACCCACCTCTACTTCTCCTATTAGTTCCTCCCTGTTTGTGAGCAGAAGGTCAAGCTGCGCACGGCCTCTGGTTGGATCCTTCAGCACTTGTGTCAAGAAGTTATCCCCAACATTCTCCAAAAACTTCCTGGATTGCCTGTGTACTGCCATATTTGTTTCGCAACAGATGTCAGGGTGATGAAAGTCCCCCACGAGAACCAGGGCCTGCAATCTGGAAGCTTCTCTCAGTTGTCCGAAGAAAGCCTCATCTACCTCAAACACCTGATTCGGTGGCCTGTAGCAGACACCAACGACAACATCACTGCCGTTACTTACACTTCTAAACTTAACCCATAGACTCTCAACAGGTTTTTCTCCATCTTTATACTGGAGTTCAGAGCAATCATAGTGCTCTCTTACATATAGTGCAACTCATCCTCCTTTTCTCCCCTGCCTGTTCTTCCTGAACAGTCTATACCCCCTCCAGTTCTTCCTGTTTGTTGCCCAGGCTTCTCGCATTAGTGTACAAATACCTCAGGTAACCAGTTGATCGCCCTATCTTCTCCATTCGAATCAGGGGTCCTCCTTTTTTGCTTGTTCCTCTCTGCATTTCTTCCCGGTATCCAACTTTCCCACTCCCCTGAGGGTTTTGGTCACCATCACCCGACGAACCTAGTTTAAAGCCCTCCTCACTAGGTTTGCAAGCCTGCCCGCAAAGATGCTCCTTCCTCTCTTTGTTAGGTGGATCCCCTCTCTTCCTAACAATCACTGTGCCTGGAACAGAGTCCCATGGTCGAAGAAACCAAAGCCCTCTCTCTGACACTACCTGCTCAACCATGCATTTACATCCTCAATTCGACGGTTCCTGCCCAGTCCTTTCCCTTCAACAGGGAGGATGGACAAGAACACCACTTGCACTCTGAATTCTTGTATACTTTTTCCCAGTGCTACATAATCCGCAGTAATCCGCTCAAGGTCATTCTTGGCTGTATCGTTAGTTCCCACATGGAGAAGCAGGAAGGGGTAGCGATCCGAAGGTGTGATCAGTTTGGTAAGCCTTTCAGTCTTACATCATGAATGTGAGCTCCCGGTAAGCAACACTTCCTCTTCGAGTGGTCCCCGTGGGTGCTCCACTCATGGTGCCGGGCTTGTCCCGCACCGCAGCTCGGATGCTTTGTATAGCTGTTTCCAGCCAGGTGCGCGTGCGCAGGATACAGCTCGCGCCGTTCACGCCCTTTGATCTTCATGTGCACCCGGCTTCCCTGTCAGTTCCTCTTAACCGTCCCTGAACGCAGACGGAGCTTCTGATCTCTCTCCTCACAGTAGTTCTCCTTCCCTCAGGGAACCTGTACTTAGTTAGTTGATTGTATATAGTTAGAGTTCTTTTGTTGTCGTTTGATCTTATCTACTTAAAAAAAAAGGGGGGGGGGAAAGCAAAGCCTCACGGCTCCCCGCTGTTGCCAACTGCGGATAAGTTTAAAAAAAAAAAAAAACCTCTTAGAAAGAAACTGACAAACAATCATGCCTGGATCTCTGGGCTTTAAGAAATGTAGCCTCTGCAGTGAGCCAATGCCTATTTCAGATGGGCATTTGCTCTGTGTACGTTGCCTGGGGGAGAGCCACACTCCCCATAAGTGCGGGCATTGTTCAAAAATGACAGCCCGTACCCGACGTGACAGGGAGATGAGGCTCAAGATGTTTCTTCTCGATAAGGCATTGGACCCCAGGGCAGAAACCTTTGAACAGCGGGGGAGAACCCCTAAGAGACGGATCTCATTCCCGGACTTAAGGGAGAAGAGACTGAGGATCTCCCCAGCTAGATCCCTGCCACCCGATATATTGGTGGTGGGTGATTGTGGTCCCTCTGAAGCTGTCCCACGATCCCCTTCCTCAGGATCAGGGACGAGGGAGAATAAGGCTGCGGCACCACAGAGAGTGCATTCAGGTTCAGACATAGCCTCGGTGCCGGCAAGCGCAGCCTCTGCTAAGAAGCCACCGGCACCGCACCACTCTTCAATGAAGCCCTGTGAAAAAGCCGCGCGGACGACGGCGCCACCTCAAAGGGCTTTACCGGCACCGGCATCTCAGCCAGCAACGTTGCCGGCACCGGAGTCAGCTGTGGTGCGGGCAACCAGTACGCATAGTCAGAGCGCACCCGCACCGCTTTACTCCCCGCAACAGGCAGCTGTTGACAGGAGAATATCTGCTGCTATGCCTCCTGCATCGGGAGAAACCCCTCCGGTGCCGTCACCTCTTCAGCTAGCTATGCAGGTGCCGCATGAATCTTGTCAGTTACAGGCAGCCCCGGCACCGGTGGAGGCAGCGTCTCAGCAGCAGCTGACAAGTATACCAGCACCGGGGCAGCAGCCAGATTTAGAGACGTATCCCCAATCAGAGGCACCTTTAACACTACGGGGGCAGAGCATACATCTTTCTCCTCCCCCAAGATTTTCACCTCGCCCCTCTCCTCCAGCAGGGCATGGCTCACCTTGGCATCACGGTTATCGGCATCAAAGTCCCGGGCACTCTACTTATTACAGAAGGAACTCTCCTTATGGCTGAACCCATTATAGGAGTTGCTATAGATGTCCATCCTATTCTCCAACATGTGACCGTTCTTATTATTACGTTCCACATAGCGGGCACGACAGGCAACATACTAGCAATAGATCATCTAGGTGCTCATCTCCTCGTCCATCAAGGCATTATTGCAGATGTCATCGCTCTCCTCCATGCTCACCATGTTCACACTCCCATCACCATGACTTTCAACGCCCCTCGCGCTACAGTCCACTAAGGCAAGGCACTCTCCAGTGTATCAGCACTGTGACCGGAACCTGGCTTCTCCTTCACGCAGCCCAGCGGGAACATCACGTCACTCAGACCTAGAAGATGGCCAGTTCTCTGAGCGGGATGATCATCAGTCTGAAGACCCAGCTCCTGACATTTCACCTTCATCTTTACATGTAGCGGTTTTTCCCCTGGACACGTCCCCACCGGACGATTTTAAGCAGTTTCAGGATTTATTTAAGCGAGTGGTGCAATCCCAGGAAATACAGATAACGCAGTCTCCAACGAAACAACACTGCCTGTTGAAAAATTTGCACCTCAGGCAGAGTGCAAGGGTGGCCATTCCTATCGATTAGGCCATTATGGAGGTAGCCGACACTATTTGGCAGACACAAGCTACGGTAGCCCCAACTTGCCGCAGAGCGGATAAACGGTATTTTGTTCCATCCAAGAACTTGGAATTTGTCTTCAACCATCCTCAGCCGAACTCGTTAGTGGTGGACGCGGCACAGCAGCGAGCCAAAGCACCACAGTATAAGACTACACCGGATACCAAAAAGTTGGATACATTTGGCAGAAAGGTTTACTCTTCAGCAACCCTTCTTCTGCGTATCTCTAATTATGCGGCGCTATTATCGAACCATAATTTTGACAATTATGAGAAAATATCTCAGCTGCTCCAATACCTCCCAGAGAGCAAGCGCTCTCTCTTAAAATCCCTAGTGCAGGAGGGTTTTACAGCATCCAGGGCAAGTCTGCAGATCTCCTTGGATGCGGCGGATACAGCAGCTCGAACCACAGCAACTGCAATAACAATGAGGCTCTCCTCTTGGTTGGCTTCCGCAGCAGTCCCAAAGGAACTTCATGCAAAAGTCGAGGACCTCCCTTTTGATAAAAATAAATTATTTGCAGGGAGAACGGATGAGATCCTCCATTCCGGAAAAGATTCTCGGTCGACACTCCGCACCTTGGGAATGTATACACCTCCCTTTCGGCGCAAGAAATATTACCCGTATCAGAGGCGGTATAGTTACCCTTATCAGAGGAAACAACAACATCAGCAGCGAGGTCTAGATCAATCACGCCAAAGACAGCGTCCTCAACGCAAACGATCCCAATCATTCCGCTCGAACAACCAACAAAATCCCAAGCAGCAAGTTTGATGGTTCGGTCCAGGGCTTGCAATGACTACCTTCTGTGACGGGACAACAACACCAACAAAACATTCCTCTGTTTCACCATCGACTTCGACCTTTTCGAGAGCAATGGGACAGCAATTACATCAGACCGTTGGGTATTACAACTGGTGGTATCTGGGCTTATTATCCCCTTCACTACAATACCACCCACAAATTCACCTACCCCGTCCCTTTTCAGGGACCCCTCTCACGAGAGCCGCTTAAAAGAAGAGGCAGAGCGTTTGCTCTCCATAGGAGCCATAGAGCCTGTTCCCCCCCGGTTCAGAGGAAGGGGCTTCTATTCGAGGTATTTTCTCACAGAGAAG
>CM057847.1:52526117-52538454 GCA_030068395.1 Apalone spinifera | reverse complement strand
CCCCCCTCCCAGAGCCAGGCACCAGACCCCCTCTATACCAATCCCCCCAACTCAATTCTAATTCT
This sequence comes from Apalone spinifera, assembly GCA_030068395.1. NCBI lineage: Eukaryota > Metazoa > Chordata > Testudines > Trionychidae > Apalone > Apalone spinifera. Next base: position 52,538,389 of record CM057847.1, on the reverse strand, counting down.
CGGGTTCCAGAGCCACCGCCTCTGCTACAGCCGTGCATTTCCCTCCAGGCACTGAGCGGCTGGCATGCCATGCGCACCCTCCCAATGCCCTTCCCCTTCTCCAGAGCCAGATACCTCCCCTTCCAGCTGTAAACCAATACCCCTCCCTCACTAACCTTATGCCCAGGTCCCAGAGCTGCTGCTAGCACGTGCAGGCTGGCACACAGTTTGCGACCCGGCCTGCATGTGCAGGATATGACGTAGTGCACTGGGGGCTGTGAACTGAATGGCCTGGGCTGGGAGTGCGCATTTGGCTCACAGCGGCCCGGCCATAAGAGTGAATGACCTGAACGATTCCAGGTTCCATTCCGGTTCCATCAGGAGCTGCAATTTTTTTCTTCAAGAGTCGCATGAGGCTTGTGAGCCATGGGTTGGCCACCCCTGCATTATACCCCAGAGCAATTTGTATCAGGGAATGGGGTTGTTCCCTCTAATATTTTCCACTGATGTGGAATGAATGAATTCTATTATGTGCAGTCCCAATATTGAGGTAACGTGCTGATATGTGCAAAAAAACCTCCTAGATGTAATATTTATTTTTAAGCAGTTCATAGATATGGAGGAAGAAGAAAGAATATTAAAATAAGATATAATTAACAAGATGTACTACTTAATATGTTTACTTAATATGAAATCAAATAAAAAGAAAAATTAACCCTGTTTTGGAGTACAAGTATTTTATCATCCTTTCTAACAACTCAATCTAGTAAACACACCAAAATGTGGGATATAAATGACAAACAAAGTCACGATCAATAATTAAAAGCATAAAAAAATGCACCAGAGGCCCAATTTAATAACCTACCCCCACCCTAGACCGCTATATTTTCAGGGAAAGTTGCTCTGAAAAAAATGAAGCAACTGGCCAAAGTAGCGTGCTCCAGACTTTTGACATTCGCAAAACAATCCCACTTATATGCATGATATTTGCACAAATAGCTCAGCTTTAAGATGCTAAGCAAATCTATGAGTCCACTAGAAATAGTCATGTTCTCATGTATATATCAAATAGTATTTTTTGATATTAGAAAGGAAAGTAGAGTAAAAGGCACTTAGGCTTACACAATTTTTCTCAGATGTCAACTTTTAATTTGATTAATATTGCATAAAGCAGTAAAAATAAATCATAAAGAAACACACACAACAAATAATAATACAAACGTGGTAATACTGAAATACAAAGTAAAACGTCAAATGATTGATATTGGGTATTTTAAATGAGTCTTTAGGATCCATATTATGCAAGTGCAACACAACTCTATAGAAAATAGTTCTTTAGTTTCACATTGTGTGTGTGTGTGTGTTTGTGACCAAGTCAGACACTCAGGGTACGTCTACACTAGCCCCCTAGATCGATCTAGGGAGGCTAATTAGGGCGACCGAAATTGCAAATCAAGCCTGGGATTTAAATATCCCACGCTTGATTTGCATGTTCCTGGCCGGTCGCCATTTTAGAAATTGACTAGCCCGAAGTAACTGCTCACGTCTACACGCGGCAGTGAAACGGGATTCCGATTTAAAGCTCCTAAACCGAATTAGCTGGTAAACCTCATTTCAGTAGGAATACCAGCTAATTGGAGTTAGGGCTTTAAATCAGAATCCCGTTTCACTGCCGCGTGTAGACGCGGGCAGTTACTTCGGGCTAGTCAATTTCTAAAATGGTGACCGGCCGGGAACATGCAAATCAAGCGCGGGATATTTAAATTCCAGGCTTGATTTGCTATTTCGGTCGCCCTCATTAGCCTCCCTAGATTGATCTAGGCGGCTAGTGTAGACATACCCTCAGATTAGAAGCCTCCTCATTTTTGTGTAGTTCCCCTTTCTAAAATTTAATGTCACAGCATTGGGCTGCTCGGGTGTTTTTCCCATCACAGGGATGTTAAATTTTATTACATTATGGACACTATTTACAAGCAATCCAGTTATATTTACCTCTTGGACTAAATCCTCAACTCTATTTAGGACTAAACCTAGAATTGCCTCTACTCTTGTGGGTTCTAGAACCAGCTGCTTCAAGAAGCAGTCATTTAAGGTATCAAGAAATTTTATCTCTCCATCCCATCCTGAGGTGATATGATATCAATACTGGGATACTTGAAATATGGGGCTAGTTGAAATCCCCCTCTATTTGTTTTTATTTTGATAGCCTCTTTAATCTCCCTTAGCATTTCATAGTCACTATCACTATCCTTGTCAGGTGGTCAATAATATATCCCTACTGCTATATTCTTATTATTAGAGAATATAATTGCTATCCATAGAGATTCTATGGAGCATTTTGGTTCATTTAAGATTTTTTAATTAATTTGATTCTACATTTACTTTCACCTATAGTGCCACTCTCCAACCAGCACTATCTGTTCTGTCCTTCTGATATATTTTGTACCCTGGTATGACTATGTCCCTTTGATTGTTCTCATTCCACCAAGTTTCTATGATGACTATCAATATCCTCCTTTAATATGAGGCACTCTAGTTCACCCATTTTATTGTTTGTACATCTAGCGTTTATGTATAAGCACTTTAAAAATGTGCCACTATTTATCTGAATGCCATTTATCTTTAAAGAGAGTAATAATTTGGAGATTAAATTTAATAATTAGAGTGGATATAAAACAGATAGATTTTAGTCCTGCATTAAGTCCACCACAAGCAAAAATATAAATACAATCTTAACTCTAAAAAGAATAATGATGATGTTTCCATAGTAACATACACACATGCAACTTGGGATCCTGCAGATAGAAGAACTAAATTATCATTATGACAGAAACTATATGTGGCTCTTAGAAATTAAAATCAGTACTTTACCAAGTCATCAAAAATATCTCTCTGATGCACATGAATGGTAATCAGGGTTTCAAATTTCACTCTGTCGAATGAGGAAAGATCACGTGTTGTCTGGCTGATAAGTGTATTTAGCATATCCAGAAATTTCTGATTGGTTACTTGCATGATTTTCCTGTCATCTTTTGCATTGTGTAGGGCTTCTTCTGAATCATGTGTCCACAACATCTGAATTCCCAGTAACCCTACCTATAAAACATAACATGTAAATTGACATATTAATATTTATTGCAAGCCAAGGTTTATAAGACTTTGATATCTTACTTTCCAAGTATATTTTAGGATAACTTACTGAAGAGTTTCAAAGAGATTTCTCATTAAGGATTTCCCTGTTTCAATTGATACAAAATAATAGGTTTCAAGGGCGCACACTTCCATCAAGTCATATTTCACAAACATTCAAGGAAACTCAGAAGTAAACTTATACATTATTTTACTATTATCTCAGTTACACAATGAGGTACACCAATATGTTGGACAAAGTTCTCAGATACATTTTAATTCCTTTTATCCTGCTCTGGCTACATAAGTATACATTGGCCTTAAAATGGGTAGACATGTTGCTGTGAAAATATTCCATAGTCAATGCAGAGCAAGGGCAATAATTTTACACCAGACATGCTTCCAGCCCCAGTGGAGAGAATGGATTGAGGAGATGTTTGGGTACATGGCTCAAGTATAGTACACAATTATTTTCATTTCTCAGGGACTTAAGAATCCATAAGAAGCAGAATATAAATTACAGCCTTAGAGCTGCTCTAATGTATAATAAAGACCCTTGCATAGCCTCAGAATTCAAAAGAATTATATGTCTTAAACACCATTTAATCCATACCCCACATATAAGCAAAATGGAGATTAGTTACCTGTAACCAGGATTTTTTGATGCAGCTTCTGGTCATAATACCCACTAGAGCTCTCATGCTTCCAACCTTCCCTCAGGATTTGAGTATGTTTGATCAAAGCAATTACAGGTGGTGTGGTACTGTCACAGGGCTGTACCACTCATCATGGGGCAGGTACCGTCTTGTGGTCCTCTATGGATTAGCTTATGTCTGATGCCTCCTAGTCCATGGTTTACAAACCATCACTTCATCTCTGCTATCCACCTGCAGCTCCCCCACCCCTACCCCTGCCTCACAAGAAAATGGTTCCACAGCTTTTCATAATTGTTGCTCTTTGAGCACGCCTTGAAGCTAGGAGAACACATTATTGATCCCAGTATCCAATCAGGCACTGTTATTCCTACACATCAAAAGGCAATGCTACACTTACTCTTATCTACTATTTATTTGAAAGAGTTTGTCTGTGAGTGAGTCTGTCCATCTCTTTGTTCAAGAACGCCTCCTAATCAGTAAGAGCTAAGACCACCAAATTTGGTATGCAGCTTCCTCTTATGATAACTTAAAGCAAGGTAAGGGTTGAAACCCTCACCCCCTGTCCCAATGAGTACAGGGATTCATCAACCCATACAGAAACGAAACACAATCACCGGGTAGGTAAAAATGGCTGGCTGGGGGTCCCTCTCTGTCCTGGAACTGCCCAAGTCTCCCATCCCAAGGCACCCTTTGGTGGGATGGCAGCTCCCCTCCCCATTTGTATGGGAACACTGCTGACTGTTCCCCTTTGTCAGGGAGTGAGAGGAAAGAGGGAGTTACTCATCTTGGTGCCGTAACGATGGTTCTTCAACATGTGTGTCCCCATGGGTGCTCTACTGTTGGTGATGTCCTGATGGGTGCTCCCCTGTTGGTGTCAGGTTGTGCTGGCGCCGCAGATTGGAGTTTTCATGAGCAGTGTCAGCCGGACCACAGTATCTGGTTAGAGGTATTGCAAGCGGTCTGTGGGCATCTCCTCTGAGGGAGCTGCTTGTTCCTTGCATGATCAAAGCTGTGCTGTAAATATCTGGAATATGAGAACTCCCAGTGTTTTTGATAGGGGGTGCATCATTTACGGTGATATGGGGGAGTATATATGCCAAGTGTGTGCAAAGTTGTTCTGGAGTCCTTTCTAGAATACAACACATCATCAGTCTTTTCAAGAAATAATTTCTGCTTATCAAAAGGAAAATCTACAACTTTCGATTGCAGCTCATGAGGGACCGCTGCAGATTGTAGCCGGGAGGCTCTTCTCATCACTACCGATGTTGCAGTAACTCTGGATGCTGTGTCCGCTATATCCAGTGCTATTTGGAGCGCCATCCTGGAGGCAGCATAATCTTCTCGAACAATGGATTTTAATATGGGCCTTTTGGAGTATGACAGGTGTTCCATGAGGGTGGTAAGTTTTGTATAGTTGTCGAAGTTATGATTGGACAATATCACTGCATAGTTGACTATAAGTAGAAGTAAGGTGAAGGAAGAGTAAAGCTTCCTGCCAAAAAAGTCCATACACTTGTTGTCTTTCTCTGCAGTGTTTTTATATTTTGGGAGTTTGGACCCATGTTGTGCAGCGTCAACAATTAACGAATTTGGCTGAGGAACAGAAAATAAAAAGTTGGTCCCCTGTGGAGAAACAAAGTACCTCTTGTTTGTGTATTTATTGGATGGTGGCACTGATGATGCGGTGTGCCAAATTTCATCAGCGGCTTTCATAATAGCCTCATCTATAGGTATTGCGATTTTCCCCCATTGCGAGGGCTGAAGATTATTGAGAAACCGGTGTTGTTTCTCTGGTACCTTGGGTAATGGGATGTCCTGAGATGAAACAACCCATTTAAAGAGCTCCTGAATCAGCTTCAAGTCATACGGAAGAGATTTGTCATCGGGTATAATTGTCTCATCGGGGGATGATGAGGACTGATCGGTTGCTGAGACGTCTGGTTGGTGTTCTTCAATGTCAAATAGTTACCTTCCTCTGGTTCTGGGTGGTGTGCCATAGAGGGAGCATTGGGAGGTGTGACTGCTATTGCTGTGCACGCAAAGGTTGAGGAGAAACTGAAGAAGCACGAGAAGAAGAAGTTACTCACCTTGTGTAGTAACAACGGTTCTTTGAGATGTGCCCTGGGGGTGCACATCCCAAGTGCATCCCAAATGAAGAATGTATTCGAGGATTTGGTGTAAAGGAGAAGACAGCTGTTGGACTTTATTATGGAGGCACCAGTAGGAGTATCTGCATCATTTAGCCAGGTAAGTATTGTGCGTAGATGCTTTTCTGCTATGTATCAGTATGGACTTGACCTGTTCTGAACAAAGTTTTTCATCTTGTCTAAGCCAGTCAGGAGCCACACCATCAGGTGCAATGCTTCTAGTCTGGGATGTAGGAGAGATCCCTGTTCTTGAGAGAGGAGATCCCGGCATGAGGGCAGCGGCCATGGTGGCCGTAGTGACATTCTGTGTAAGAACGGATACCAAGCTTGTCTGGGCCAACCTGGTGCTATTAAGATTACAGTTGCTGCTTCCGTTCTGATTTTCTCCAGTGTTCTATATGTTGGGGGAAAAGCGTACAGGAGTGCCCTTTTCCAAGTGGTTAATAATGCATCACCGAGAGATCCTTTGCCGACCCCTGCTCTGGAGCAAAAAATGCGACACTTCTTGTTGGTGGTTGTTGCAAACAGATCCACTGGGGTGTTCCCCATCTGTGGAAAATCTTCTGAAGCATGTCCTGTCTTATTTCCCACTCGTGGTCTATGGGGAAGCGCCTGCTGAGGGAGTCGGCAATGACATTGGCTGTGCCAGGTAAGTAGGATGCTGTTATGATGATGTTGTTCTGTATGCACCAATTCCAGCACCGTACCGCTTCGGCGCATAGGGAGCATGATCTTGCTCCTCCCTGCCTGTTTATATAATACAATTGCCACTACATTGTCTGTCAGCACCCTGACTGTCTTGTCTTTTAAGTGTGGGAGGAAATGTCTGCATGCTAGAAAGATCGCTTTCAGCTCTAATTGGTTTATGTGAAGACGTCTCTCGGTGTGAGACCACCGTCCCTATATGCGTTCTTTGCCCATGTGAGCACTCCATCCGATGAGCGAAGCATCTGACATTAACTGAACAGATGGGTGAGACTGGTGAAACGGTACTCCTGTCAAGATGTTTGATGCATTCGTCTACCATCGCAGGGACATGTGCACATGGGATGGAGGAGAAACTAACTTGTGGATGTCGTGTCTTGCGGGGACATACACAGTTGACAGCCAGTGCTGCTGATTTCTCAGATGGAGGTGTGCATGCTGAACGACAAAGGTAGCGGCGGCCATGTGACCCAGCAGACTTAGGCAGGTATGGACTGAGATTGTTGGGGTCTTGTGAAGTAGACTGACCAGGTTTTTTATTGCCTGGAATCTGTCCATGGGTAGATACGCTTTTGCCACCCGGGAGTCGAGAACTGCCCCATGAACTTTATATTTTGCATTGGAATCAGTGTCGACTTTTGTTCGTTTACTATCAGTCCAAGAGAGTCAAATGCTTGTCTGACCATTGTGAGCATCTGCATTGTCTCTTCTCATGATGTGCCCTTTATCAGACAGTCGTCCAGATAAGGAAATATGATGACTCGGAGACGACGAAGGTGAGCGGCAACAGCGGCGAGGGTCTTTGAATATACCCTTGGAGCCGAGGCCAGCCCGAACGGAAGGACGCAGTACTGAAAGTGCTCATTGTTTATGACAAAGCTCAGGAATCGTCTGTGTGCAGGGCGTATGGCTATATGAAAATAGGCATCTTACAGGTTGAGGGCCACGAACCAGTCGTTGTTGTCTAGAGAGGGAATGATTGTAGTCAGAGTTACCATTTTGAATGGCTGTTTTCAAAGATAACGATTTAACCGACGTAGATCGAGAATGGGTTTCCAGCCCCCTGTTTTCTTCTGTGTTAGGAAGTACCACAAATAGAACCCTTTTCCCTTGAAGCACTCTGGGGTCCCCTTCTATCGCTCCGATGGATAACAGGCAATAGGCCTCTTGTTGTAAGAGGTTCTCGTGGGATGGGTCCCTGAAAGGGATAGGGTAGGGTAGGGTTGTTCGGGACATGGGACTCCCTGAGGCAGCGAATATAAACCGCGTGCCCGTCAGAAGCCGGCATTGCCTCCTTACACTGGGTATACCTCTTAAAACTCGGTGATCCAGACATGTTGGTGAAACTGACAGGAATGACTTAACCGCCTAACTGAAGAGAACAATCTTCTTTTTAGTTGTTTTTTTTTGTTTGTTTAAACTAGAACACTAACTATCAAAAGTACTAAAAACTAACTAACAAGCAAGGATTAACTATTTACAACTTTTCTTTACAGAATGCTATGTGTCTGTGGAGAGAACACAAAGCTCCGTCAGCAATCGAGGACAGTTGAGAGGAAATGGTGGAGGGGCTGAACTGCGCACGTTAGAAAGGGCGCGAATGCCTCACGGTGCAGGGAGCATGAGCGGTCTGGCCAGCTATGGCTCTGAAATCTTCTGACCAGCGGCGCCAGGATGGACCCGACACCTGGAGGGGAGCACCCACGGGGCCACTCGAAGAAGAAGTGGGGTGACTATGGCAACATGGGTAACCATAACCAGAGTGATGATAATGATGACGAGTCAAGGCATGACGAGAATAATAATGGTAGAGTGTTGTGCTGTGTTGCCTATGGTAAGATCACACTGGAGAAACCTATCTAGGTAAGATTCCACTCCTGTAATGCATGTGATGATGCTCTGGGAGGTGTGGAAAACTGGGTGAATGTTGTGAACCTCTTGAAGAAAGAGGAGGTGAATGGACGGCATATCTTGTATAAGGTGACGGTGACAAATGGTATCTAGAGCCACGGTGTCTGGATTGGTCACGCGGGGTCCAACTCCTGTAATCCCTTGTTAAGTCAGGTGAATAAAGAGAAGGTGGAGTAGAGGACCGGGGAGAATGTCAATGGTTCTGGACTCATTTGTCTCATGGAATCAGATTTATGGGGCACTTTTTTGGAACCGGAGGTTTGGAGGGTACATGTGGCACCGATGTTGCTTGTGCGGATGTGTGTGGCAATGTGGACGATGTTGAGGTCAACAGTGGCGAGGCCAGCAGTGTCGAGGTTGACAGTGCCAAGGTTGTAGCCATATGTATGGATGGTACCGATGCCGTTGGTACCGGGATGATCAGTGTAGTCGCCAGTGGTACCGAGCGACGGACTGATAAGACCATTGATTGCACCTTTGTAGGTTTTTGCCCGGATTTTGGTTCTGAGAGTGACTTATGCCTGGGCATTACAGAGCCAGATGAGCCAGGCTTGTCACCCACACTTACTCGGGCTGATGGTAGAGAACAGGTTGAAGCCCTTTTTCAACCTGGAGCTGCTTGTGGAGAAACGGCTTTTCTTTTCTCAGCCCTAGGAGATCGCAGAGTGGAGACTGAATGTGAAAGATTCACAGGCTGTAGCACTTCGTCAAAAAGGAACATCTTTAGCCTCATTTCTCTGTCCTTAGGTGCCCTAACAGTCAATTTGGCACAATGGATGCATTTCTGAGGCACATGTGCCTTGCTGAGGCACTTAATACAATTGTCATGGTAATCCGATGCAGGCATCGCATCACAGCATTTGGCACACTTCTTAAAGCCAGGAGATCCTGGCATAGCTACTTATACAACTAATGAAGATATAGAAAAAGGAAGTTACTCACCCTGTGCAGTAACGACTGTTCTTCGAGGTGTGTGTCCCCATGGGTGCTCCACATAAGATGACAGGTCATCCCCAGAGCCTCAGGATCGGAGACTTTTTCATAGCAGTTAGCAGTTGGGCTGCGCATTTGCAGCAAGCATCGCTGCTGGCAGTTTGACAGTTGAGCGCAGCTTGATCTCCAACCCTCAGTTCCTCATTTACCACAGAGCAAGTGGACTATGAGTAGTGAGGATCAAAGGGGGGTTGTGGAAAAAAACCGTGTGGAGTGGAGGATAGGGCACAGGGGAGGCCCTTGTACTCGAAATGATCATTCCCCACTGTGAATCTTAGGCAGCATCTGCATTCAGGATGTATCGAGATGTGGAAGTATGTGTCTTGTAGATTGAGGGCTTCGAGCCAGTCCCCTTCATACGGTGGTGGAATGATTGAAGCTAATGTGACCATCTTGAAGCGTTGTTTCTGTAGGAACTTGTTTAGTTTGCTCTTTTCTTAGTTGCTCTGTAACACCTAGCAATCAAGTATGCTTTATATAGTATATCTTTTTGTTTTGTTAATAAAATCACCTTTTTTAAGGCAATTATTTGATTCCTGTGTCCTGGAAAGAAACAGGAGGTCCGTGTGTGTGTATGTATGCCTAAGACTGCAAGGTCAGCTACCAGAGATTTTAGTTTAGTTTTTTTTCCCAAGCTCCCTTGTGGTAAAAGAGCCTGGGGATATCCCTTTGGAAGAAGTCCAATGCTTCCTTCCTGGGTTCAAAAAGAAAGGGGACTCTTTTGTTTCACTTGGTGATGGCAGCTACCTCCAAAAGTCAGTGAATTTATTACTCTGGGGAGTTTTTGTAAACAGAGCCAGAAAGGCAAGGTATTTAAGGTGTCTTGCTGGTCCTCAACTTCTGCACTCAGAGTGCTAAAGTGGAGAACAGCCTAGATAGGATGCCTGATCATAGGCTCCCAAAACAGATCCTCTTTTCTCAGCTAAAAGAAGGATATTGTATCGTGGGAGGACAATGGAAGCGTTATAAGGACTTGCTAAAGGATAACTTAAAGAAGTGCAACATTGATGTTGACACTTGGGAGACACTCACCCAGGCTCACTCAAAATGGAGAGAAGTCCTATACAATGGCTCCACTGCATTTTGAACTTGCCTGCCGATAAGCTGAGGAGGAGAAAAGGCACAGGAGAAAGGGGAGACTGGCTTCTAGTCTCAACAGTGCCTGCTGTATCTGGAAACACCAGTCCTCACTGTACACAGAACTTGTTGTTCAAGAATCGGCCTTATCAGTCACCTGAGTGTCCACAACTCCCATGGAAGATGATCATACTCGGCAATGACTGATCGTCATCATCAGGGCTTGACAAACGGCGGCGAAACCTACTCCCCAGCCCTGAACTGAGTATGTGCAAGACCCGCATTGCGCATGTGCGCGCCACCGGTGAACAGGGCGAGTAGATTCAGTGATTTGTCGAGCCCTGGTCATCATCATCATCATCTACATATATACACATACTCTGTTCTTACCTGTGCTGGGAAGTGATAAAGGAAGTTAAGCAATTGGTATCCTGGGTCACTAATTTGATAATATGCTGCCCTAATTACACAGTGTAATGAAGACTGTTGCATGCGCAACAAATCTAGCAACCAAAGTTCTACAGGTCCTTTTGCATTCACTGGAGTGTCCAACTGAAAAAATAAATATAAGTTAAATGTACATAATTATATGTAGTTACCAAATCCCTATTATTTACAACATAGTAATATATATTATACAGTTATGGTTTTGATTTTAAATATCAATGAATGTTGCCAAAAATGTTAAATTTAGTCTCAGAATTTTTTCAAATAATATAATTAACTTAATTTAACCATATACTTGTGTGCATTCAACAAAAAAATGGTTTCTCACATAATAAAGTTACTGAAAAAATAAATAATGAAAAAATTTAAATTAGTGATAGAATGATAAGAAATTAGAAGTATTACTGGAATTTTCTCTCCTTCTCTTGATATGACTGCCAGTATGCGATCATAATCCTTTGTGTGAAACTGCACTTCATTTATATTGTCAGATACGGCAGGCAGATGTGGCTAGAAGGTTAATTCAGAAAGAAATTAAATGTAAAAATTTAATATTAGCAGACATATTAGAAAATAACTATTGACTTCAGCCTGTAAAGGAATCTCACAAATGGAGTTTTATACTGCACAGATTACGTAGCAGGATGTCACAATGCACTAAATGTTAGGGAATTTAAGTTACTTTCTGTGTTTGCTTGTTTTAAAGTAAAATCTAAAGTCCTAAGAGTAGCTGATAATCTTGTTTTGAATTGAGTTTGCAAGAAGAATTTAAATTTAGAGTTCATTATTTGTTTTTTGCTTTTTGCATATTTTATTTATATAAATATTTCTTAGTATGCTAACAAAAAAAGCCTTCAAACTTTAAAATAATCAACACAAGACTTACCTGAATGGTATGGGAATCACTTGCTTGTCCAAGAATTTCAAGAAGGACAGGATCAGAGATGAAGAAGAATCTGGGAAACAGTAGCCTTTTCTTCTCCAAGTATCTTAAATATTGTGCAAGATATTTGTTACAAAATTTATTCTGCATGAAATTGTGAATCAGATTGTGAAATACTGCAGCATTTTAAAAAAATGGTTCTTCATCCTTCTTACACCTATAACTTTAGTGCTAAATTTAGAAAAAGACAGAAGCACATGCTTGAGTATATCTTTATTTGGGATAACGCTTTAAACATATGGGCTGTGTCTAGACTGGCCCCCTTTGCCGGAAAAGTCATGCAAA
>CM057847.1:52503707-52513851 GCA_030068395.1 Apalone spinifera | reverse complement strand
GAGGGAGCTGGAAGGGGGAAGCAAGGGTAAGAAGGGGGAGGGGAAGCTCAGGGCCCAGGGTTGGGGGGTGTCACTAGACCATCTTGATTTTCATGCAAACCTGCTCCTGAGTGCTCATGTGGCCTTTTGTGGCTAGGCTGGCAGCTATCCTGCCATAGACAGCTGTGTTCCTCCGTCTAGTGTGGAGATCATGGATGCTGGGGGCATCCCCTCCAAACCTGAATAAGGTCCATGATCTCCACACTGGACCAGGAAGGTGCCTGCCTTCTCGGGCCCCTATCAGGCTCCTGGGAGCTGGCAGACTGCTCCTGGGAAGCGGTGAAGGGCTGGCTGCCAGTGGCTTGCTGGTTCATGTTTTGGGGCCACTGGATCAGAGGCCCCGGTGGCTACTGCTGGCTCTGGGCTGGCAGGCTTGGAGATGGCACAGGCACTGTGGCCAGGGTCTACCCCTTTAATGGCTCTGGCGCTGGGGGAGAGGACAGTAAGTTTTCCTGGTTGTGCCCAGAGTGGCCACCAGGGCTCCCTGGGAAGGGCTGGAGGCCTCCTATTTCGAATTAAGTGTCTACACAGCACTTAATTTGAAATAGCTATTTCGAATTTGGCATTACTCCTTGTAGAATGAGGTTTACCAAATTCAAATTAAGTGCTCCACTATTTTTAATTTCAAAATAGTGGTTTGCATGTATAGACGCTATTAAAGTTAATTCGAAATAACGGCTGTTATTTCGAATTCACTTTGCAGTGTAGACATACCCTTCCTTATATCAGAATTGTATAAAGTACATCAAAGAAGTGGGAAGATAGTTTGGAAGACTAAATCTATCTGAAGAATTATGCTTACTGTTGTAAAACTTTCTCCTTTGAATGTTACTAGTACAGATTCATATTCTTGGGGATTATCTAGCCATAACTATTGCCTAAGGAGTTTTGAATATAAATAATTAAATGAAGATTTCAGTACTACTCTCAGAGTACAATATATCAGTGTATGTGACAACCTTATAAACTAACTTCTATTTTAATACTTTTAACTATTGATTTGTAATTAAATTAAAACATTACTGACTTTATATATTTATGACAATCATATATTTAAAAAAATCCTTACCCTGTAAGTGACTTCTGACACACCTCCAACTGTTCATGTAAATGAGGCAGAAGTTGTCCCATAGTCTCATCTCCAACACAGCAGTTAATAACATTAGGATTCTCATGAGCTCGTTGCATTATTTTTATCCATGATTTGTCAATGTTCTGAAAACGTTTTGCTTCCTAAACATAATTTAATCAACACGGTAATACCATCTCTTGTAAACTGTTATTTAGATAAGTTTTTAGAATATAAATATTAATAACTATTATAGATTTACCTGTGGTAACTGCTTTGCAATATCTCCCCCTACAAAAACGGCTTCAAGATAAACCCATAGGTTTTGCACCACCAACCACTCTTCAATGATATCACTGGACGTGCTCAGTTTGAATATCCAGTTCTGAATATCTTTTTTAAATGGTGTATTATATCTAAAACCAGGGATGAGAAAAAAGAATAACTTTAAAGTACAATATTTGCAGAGGGTGTGAAATAAAATAGACAGCAAAAATGAGCTCTTAAAAATGAATAAATACATTTTAGTTTATTCAATGTATCAAGAGAGTAGTATTTGTGAACTGAGAGAAGTTATCTGCAGTAACATTATTAATACACCAACATCCAAACAAAACAGTAACATTTCATCCATGGTTATTGACAAATAAGTTTCAGTCTAATAATAAGGTTGCTAATTTAATCATAATGCTTATCAACATGTACAAAATTTAGCAAATCCACAAAAAATCACTTAAGAATTACCTATTACTAAGTAAAGAGCCCAAGATCATTAAACTGTCCTCCATAAGTGTAATAATCTCTGCTGATTCAACTCCCTTTAACAGTAGCTCTCCTCTTGCTTTAAATGATGAAAAACTCAAATTCTGGCCTCCCCAACTTTCAATTATCTGAGACAATTTAGCTTCAATATCCTTTTCCTTTACAGCAGATATGCAGATATCCTGAAAAGTTTAAAAAAAATGTTTAATCTTCATTCTCTACTAGGGTACTTCTACACTGCACACTTATTTCTACATAAGCTATTCCAGAATAGTTATTCTGAAATAGCTTATTTTAAAATAGCACAAAATTAGTCTGAGGCAGGCTTCCCTAATGTAGATGTGTTATCTCGATTTAGAGCCCCAGGAGGCACTGGGGAGGAATAACTTAGAATGGCCCTGGGGAAGGACTATTTCGAAATAGCAGCACTGGAGCTGCTACACGCGCCTTATTTTGACATAGCTATTTGGGAACAGGCATTATTTACAGATTTCAGAATAAGGCAGCCATTATTTTGAAATTATTTTGAAATAACAGAATGGCTGTGTGGAAGCTCACATTTTTATTTCAAAATAATGGTAGTTATCTCAAAATAATGGTGCTGTTTAGATGCACCCTACATGTGAAATCTTTCTTAATACTATATATATGGCTTGCAAATAAAATATTGTATGTATATGCAATCCAGATTTGAAATTGCACAGTTTGAACACAGACAATACAGAGGTGAGACAAAGAATTCTGATTTTTTAATGCAATCTCATTGACATTAAATGTGTTTTTAAAGTGTAGGAGTATGCAGATCTCAATAAATTGGGGCTAGAAAATATGTAGCTATTGCTGCATGCCTCTGGTTCCACTTTTTGGTACTGGCAAGACTGCAGACTTTCTAAACGTAGAATTCTACATCCTTGGTAAACTATGATGTTATATGCTGATATTTACATGAGCACTCAATCATCTCCAGGTTAAATTATGTCTCTGTTCTAGACAAGTGCAATTGAATTACCTTGTTCAAATAAAGTATTAGTACAGTAGCCCTGCTACAAAGCATATTTATTATATGGCACTTCCAGAGCTCTAATCACAAACTTCTCCAGAGGTTTCAGGGGTCCTTGGTCAGAAGTTGCCAATAGGCAACCCAATAGAGGGGGTGTAGTATGACTACTCCTGTGGAGTCAGGACAAGGCCTGTAGGTCATGTTGTGCTGATTTAGTATGCCAGTATAACAAGCACTGAGCTCCTCTCTGCCTGTTGAGGTAAAACATAGCCTTGATATTGTCTGTAAAGACAAATCAGTTTTTGATATGTGGTAGGAAAGTCTGACAAGTAAGACACATTTCTCTGGGCTCTGACATGGATATGAAGTGTGAGCTGCTTTGACCCATAAAATTGATAAGAATGTGTCATCTATTGGCTGTCAATGTGTACGGAGACACTGCATCGCCCTAACTACACCATGGAGGTAGAGTTATTATGTTGGTGTAGTACTGCATTGACATCAGCAAGAACAAGGCTGTGGTGTGTACACTGTCATAAATATAAGCTGCCTTCTGACGACCTAATGCTGTAGTGTAGACTAGAATTTAGACTGCACTCTACTCTTATCCCTATACCCAGCAGACCTGAAGCTACATCTACACTGCAGGAATTTGTCATCAGAGGCAATGAAATGAAGTGCTCATTAGCATTTCTCGCGATCCTTTTTGAGGAAGAGGTTTTTGCGCAAAAAAAAAAGCAGTGTAGTTGGGGCCATTTTGCACAAAAAAACCCCTTTTGCACAAAATCCCTTATGCCTCAAAAAAAGAGGTATAAGGGGTCTTGCGCAAAAGGGTTTTCTTTTTGCGCAAAATGGCACCGTCTACACTGCTTTTTTTGTGTAAAAACCTCTTCTGCAAAAAAGATAGGAAGAGACTATGCAAATGAGAGCATGAGAAATGCTAATGAGCACTTCATTTGCATTGCCTCTGCTGACAAATTCCTGCAGTATAGATGTAGCCTCAGTGCTGAGAATCTCCTCTTTTCCAGCAGTTTGCTTCTTATGCCTCCTCTTAAATACTGGGGCTGGTGAGTAGCGTTATAACTCATGGATGGTAAAAAGCATGCTTCTCACTGACACCAAGGCAGTCAGTGCAGGGTCTGACTGACCTGACTCAGATAGAGGTCTCAAGGCCACCTTTATGAGTAAAACATTTAGCCTAGCTTCAAATATTTTGTTTATGTGAGGCTTAAAGTCACTTCTGATTTGGCAGCTCTCTCTAATACAACAAACAAAGGATGAATTAGGAGACAGATGTGTCTCCCTTTATAAACAAAAAAATCAGTTGCTGGATGAGCATAATGTGCAAACCCCTCCTCCCCATCTCCAAGGATAGGGACTCACAAAGCACTCTTGTTTAAATGATTAATTTTAGAGATGATGGGGGAAAATGACCAGATGGCCATTGCATCTCCTCCTCTATGTCCTATAGGAATTTTCAGTGACTTTGAATAAATAAGCATACATTTTCAAGTAGCTAAAAAGGTTTCTACTTCTGAAAGCATCCAAAATACAGCAATTTAACCATTTAATAACAAACTGCAGTATTTCTCCTATTTTTCTTTACTTGTTTTTCATTTGTTTATGATGGGTGTATAGACCAAGAGAAGTAAAGATTTGTTTTAATTGGGTCCTACAGTGAATTTTGATTTTTAGACCTATGACATGAAGGCTGCATCTAGACTGGCAAGATTTTGCAGTTGCTTTTGCGCAAAAAAATGCCAGCTGTCTACACTGGCCGCTTGAATTTGCGCAAGAACACTGATGATCTATTGTAAGATTGTCAGTGTTCTTGCACAAATATTATGATGCTCCCACTCAGGGATAAGCCCTCTTGCGCAAGAATACTTGTGCAAAAGGGCCAGTGTGGACAGGGAAGAACTGTTTTGTGCAAAAAAGCTCCGATGGTGAAAATGGCGTTCGGGGCTTTCTTGTGCAAAATCGCGTCTAGACTGGCCACGGATGCTTTTGCGGAAAAGCACTTTTTGCGCAAAGGCACCTGTGCCAATCTAGACGCTCTTTTGCGCAAATGCTTTTAACGGAAAAACTTTTCCGTTAAAAGCATTTCCGCAAAATCACGCTAGTCTAGACGTAGCCGAAGAGTACGCCAAAAGAGAAGAAGTCTTTTGGTGCATGTGTTTGTTTGTTTGTTTGTTTGTTTGTTTGTTATTATGGGCAAAAGTGATGGAAAAACATTTATTGTAATTGGGTTTAAAGGTGCAGAGCTGCTGTTTCACAGTAGGGACTTAAATTCTGAAAATGATCTTTGCTTAAATGATTGAAAAGAGAAAAATCTTTTTTGAAAAAATCTAAGGGAACTTCAGGTCAAGAGATTAAAGGGATGCATCATCTGGGGTTATAAGATATGATTTTGATCCCACATGGAAATTCTCCTCATTGGTGTAGAGATTAGAATTGAGGCAAGAAATGTTACATCTTTTGCAGAGGAAAATCTGTACCCTCTTGCATATGTAGTGAGCTGGAAATGTTTATTATTTTGATTTTGATGTCTGAGTTTTTTGGCTCATATTAAGACTTACTGTAGGAATTTAAAAGAAAGAGAGAAAGAAAACAAAAAAGCTTTGTCTTTGTCATGGATCATTCCATATGAATGATTTAGAGCACATGCTTTCTCTCTCCAGCCTTATGTACAGTCGAGGTCCGAGGAATATTTTCTCAAGACTAAAGACATGATAAAATATCTGAATAGCCTATTTTAATTATTACCTCTCAAGTCTTGAGAAGCTAGATTTAATTTGGTGCAAAGGACCATCATTCTGATTTAAGACAGAACCCTGACAAATCTGACTAGACATTGAGTGGCACTGCACAATGGCTGCTAGCTTCTGAACCCTGTTCTCTGACAGAAATAAACTTCTATAGAGACTGATATCTGATTATTCTCAGAAATAATAGTGACCATGTAGTGTCATTCTGCACTTGGTTATGAGAAATCTGTGCTGCTTTAGAACAGAATGTGCTTTGGGACAGCTGTTTTGTGAGCCTTTTCCACAAAGGGTGTTCTGGGTAGATAGTCTCAACATGGGTATACATTAATCCTTTTTGCCAGAGGGAAACAGTGTTGACTAGCACTTTGGAAGACTCCCCTATAGGGGTGGGCAGGCAGACCAATGGAAAGGCAATATGCTAATAACATTGTTGCATGTGAGGCCAAGGCAACTTCTATGGGAAATGTATACAGTGCTTTGATAAGGATTCTTCAAATCAAGGCCTCGAATTAACTGCTACTCCTCGTGCAATCTTCACATATGTTAAGGGCTGTTTTAAAGAGGATGGTGATCACTTGTTCTCTGTCTACTGCAAGTAGGACAAGAAGTAATGGGTTATAATCTGCCACAAGGGAGATTTAAGTTAGATATTAGGAAAAACTTTCTAATTACAGGATAGTGGAAGTACTGAAATAGCTTACCAAGGCAGGTTGTCGAATTCCAGCCATTGGTAGTTCTTAAGAACAGGTTAGTCAAACCCCTCTCAGAGATGATCTAGGTATACTTGGACCTTGTAGTGGGACAGAGTGGCTGCCTACTGACCCAAAGGCAGAAGAACCCCTCCAGCAGCCATTTTGGGCCAAGCCTGACTCTGCCCAGCCACCTAACAGGAAATCAGGAGGCAAGGCCAGAGCAACCTGAGGACTCAGTTAGGGCCCAGCCTCTGGAGGAACCAAAGGTCTGCTCAGTACTCCTGGCCTGGGAGGCCGAGGACGAGGCTGATGCCTGGCCTGGTCCTCCTACCAGGTCTGACCCAGAGGACCAGCCTGCATGCCCGCCCCGGCATGCACCCCAAGACCGGTGGGGACCACTGGACCTGCAAGGGGCCAAGCACTGGCGTGGACCTCCCACCACATCTGATCCAAAGGACCAGCCTGTCAGCGTACACTGGCCTGTCCCCAAGAAGCAGCTGGAGGTGCTGGACTTGCAAGACACTGAGGACTGGCCTGGACCCCCTGGACCCACCAACCCTGGAACCCCCAAGAGGCCAACCATGCCCAGGTAGACAATGAGGAGGAGTTCGGAAGTGACCCAGGGAATAGTGAGGCCTGTTAATCACCTCCGGTCAGCACATTTCAGGGTGGCGCCCCTGCTGACCCAGCAGCCAATCGCGCTGCTACTGCTAGAGCCCTAGGTTGGGACACAGTGGAGCGAACAGGCCTGCGTCTCCCCTGCCCCCCACCTACTGGGTGGCAGTCTCCCCCTTTGAGCCACTGCAGGTGAGCAACCTGCATTCCTTCTGAGCAAGGAGACATATATTTCTATGATTCTATAGTGGACAACAACTATTGAACATATCATGCATTATTTCATAATAATGTGTTATTTCATAATCAAAAAGTCCTTACATGCATCATAAATACAGCTTTTATACAAGTACTATTTTGTTCTTTCCTGAAAAGATAAAATGAAGAATCAAAAGCAATGTGAGTACTTACCTCAATATCATCCTTATGCTTAAGAAGTGGTGCTTCCATGATGTTTCGAAGAGAAAAAGAATCTGATTCCACATCAAACTGATGTCCTGTTGTTTCAGCAATGCGATTCCAATGTCTCTGCTTCATTGCTTTATTAGTCATCATTTCCAACAGTGGACATGACTCACTAAAATCATCTATTCTTTTCTTGAGGTCTAAAAAGGCTTGCCAGTCTTTAAGCCCTTTGGGAAGTTTGCGGCACCTTTAATTTAGTAAGTAATAATAAATGTTAGAATGCACACTTTGTATACTGTTGATTTAATATTTTATCAAAAAGGACCACGAAATACTTTATGTGTATCTGAAAAAATAGGTAGTTTGAAACAGACACCATTTTTTTTATCAAAATTATTTTCTCAATAATCAAGGCTGAAAAATGAGTCCGCTGACATATCAATTTTATATAAATAGTGTACAGTGATATCAGTGACTGTCTTTCCTGCAAAAATAATTTAAGTGCTGTAAAGCATACTGTTATCCCTTCAATCCCACTCTGACAGATGTAGTGGATTAAACAGAATTCATTACTAATGGGTTCATTTCAGATCTGGACAGAGTTCAAAATAATTGTTGAAGATTTCAGAACTAAACCTAATCTTTCAATTCAGGTAATCAGTACTATTCTTTCAAAGCTCTAGAAATATTTCAGCAACCTATTAGTAGCATTATGGTACATATTTGATATATTATAACTAATTGTTATGCAAATTCATGTCTGATTCTCTAATAAGATAAAAAAATGGTTACAAATAGTATGACAGTTGTTTATCAGACTAGTACAGTGGACTGATGAGAGGAACCCCTATTAACAAAAAGAAAATTAGATAAGAAATTTCACATTCTGCAGCACAGGTTCTCACCTCACTACAGAAAGCAGTGAGCAGTGAATCACATAAATAGAAAAGAAAAAGGGAGTTTAAAATATTAGACTACTATAATAAGTAGAAGTGGAAGTGTCAAAACCAAAGTTTTGGAAATTAAAGGATTATTTGGGACCCAAACCAACAATACCCTCCTCCCAAAGGATGGCCTGTAGAAAAATGGAAATCTACTTTGCAAGTGTTTCTCAAATTATTTCCAACAATGTCTGTAAAGACTTGTAGATGGAGTCTCAATTTCTTCTCCATAAGTATTTCTCAGATACCTAGCACAGAAACTGGTGCAGGATTTTAACATCTTGCCTAAAGCAATTTGTGATTCTAAGGCCCTGACATTTTGGATGCAATGTTATGTGAAGAGAACAATTAGTGTCTGTACTCTGTATGTTTGAGATATACTGTTAGTTTTCTAGGGATGTCATTGGTATTGAAGCCAGCCGGACATGACCCCCACCACCATTGGAGTCTAGCTGGCTGGACACACACCCATGCTTCCCCTTTCCCTTGATTCTGGCTCTCTCTGCTACAATTTATGTTACGCTTCTTGTTATGTTAAACCATTCAATTTATGTTAGGTTTCCTGTTCTTTTTGTTATGTTAATTCATATAATTTATAAGCTTCAGCAAGTTGCCCGAGACAGTTGTGTTTGGGGCTTTCTTGCTGTATGCTGAGCTTGTGTTTGCGAGTGAGGGTTGGTGTGTGGGGTTTTTTTTGTTTTGTTTTTGTTTGTTTTTTCCCCTGTGTTTGTGAGTGAAGCTTTTTTTTTTCCACTCCCCCTTCGCCCTTCCCCTCCCCTTCATGGAGTGTGTGCTGTGATTGGCAGGTGAAAACTGTTGGCTTCTAATTAAAGTTTGAATTCTAGAAGCCTCTGCTGATTGGCTGAGCCTTGGTAAGGGGAGGGACTTTCAGGCACTCTAGGGCTTTATAAGGCACTGGGCAAACGACGAAGGAGCTTGCGAACAGGTGAGTGCTAACAGGGAGTTTAGACAGGGAGTTGGGAAGGGCGTGAGGTTCTCTTGCCTTTCTTTTTAAATCCCTTCTCCAGGACAGCAGCGATGGATGGTGATAGGTCTGCTGTTGTTACCTGCACAGCATGTGCCATGTTTGTCTTCCTCCCGGAAGAAAGAACGGATTTCATCTGCACTAAGTGCAAGCTGGTTGCCATTTTGGAAGAAAAAATTAGAGGACTGGAGACCCAAGTGTCGACCCTATGCTCGATCAGAGAGGATGAAGACTTCCTCGATAGAAGGCAGCGTTTAATCCTTCAAGCACGGCAGGCAGAAGAGCCAGAGCGGGCAGTACGGGACCAGGAAGAGAACTGGCAGCATGTAACTTCTAGAAGGGGAAAAAGGCCAACATGGGAATCCCCCAATGCTATAGCGGTGCTATGGGGGGGAGGGATAGCTCAGTAGTTTGAGCATTGGCCTGCTAAACCCATGGTTGTGAGTTCAATCCTTGTGGAGATCATTTAGGGCAAAAAGGTATCAGAGATGGTACTTGGTCCTGTTGTGAAGACAGGGGACTGGACTTGATGACCTTTCAAAGTCCCTTCCAGTTCTAGGAGATAGGCAATCTCCATTAATTTATTTTATTTAGGTAAGTAATCACTTTCAGGCTCTCTCCACAGGCTCTGCAGTGCTGAATGCTTTGGAAGGGACCTCACAAGGAAGAAACCGGAAGGGAACACCATCTACTGGGAGGCATAGGATGCGTAGTCCTAGGAATGGGCGTTCCACGGCCACCACCCCCAAAAGAAAACGACGGGTGGTGGTGGTCGGGGACTCCCTCCTAAGAGGGACAAAGCCATCCATCTACTGTACGGACCTGGAATCTCAAGAGATCGAGAAGTTACTCACCTTGTGCAGTAATG
>CM057847.1:52479674-52492771 GCA_030068395.1 Apalone spinifera | reverse complement strand
TTGCCCCAGATCTAGAGAAGTGATTATTCCCCTTAATTTGGTTCTGGTGAGGCCACATCTCGAGTATTGTGTCCAGTTCTGGGGCCCCCACTATAGAAAGGATGTGGATGCATTGGAGAGGGTCCAGCGGAGGGCGACAAAAATGATTAAGGGGCTGGAGTGCATGACCTATGAGGAGAGACTGAGGGATTTGCGTTGTTTAATCTTCAGAAGAGAAGAGTGAGGGGGATTTGATAGCAACCTTCAACTTCCTGAAGGGAGGTTCCAAAGAGGATGGAGAAAGGCTGTTCACAGTAGTAACGGATGGCAGAAGGAGGAGCAATGATCTCAAGTTCCAGTGGGAGAGGTCTAGGTTGGATATTAGGAAAAACTTTTTCATTAGGAGGGTGGTGAAGTACTGGAATGGGTTACCTAGGGAGGTGGTGGAATCTCCATCCCTAGAGGTTTTTAAGTCTCGGCTTGACAAAGCCTTGGTTGGGTTGATTTAGTTAGGATTGGTCCTGCGTTGGGCAGGGGACTGGACTTGATGACCTCCTGAGGTCTCTTCCAGCTCTATGATTCTATGATTCTATGAATGCATCCCAGAATCATGTTTGCTTTTTTGTAACAGTGTCACACTGTTGACTCATATTCAGCTTGTGGTCCACTGTGACCCCTGGATCCCTTTCTGCAGTACTCCTTCATAGAAAATCACTTCCCATTCTGTAAGAGTGAAACTGATTGTTCCTTCCTACTTTGCATTTGTCTTTATTAAACTTTATCCTATTTACCTCAGACCATTTCTCTAGTTTGTCCCGATCAATTTGAATTATGATCTTATCCTCCAAAGCAGTTGCAGGCCCTCCCAGCTTCGTATCATCTGCAAACTTAATATTCGTACTCTCTATGCCAATATCTATATCACTGATGAAGATATTGAACAGAACTTGTCCCAAAACAGACCCCTGCAGAACTCCCCTTGTTATGGCCTTCCAGCATGATTGTGAACCGTTAATAACTACTCTCTGGTGACATCTAGACTGGCATGATTTTCCGCAAATGCTTTTAATGGAAAGTTTTTCCGTTAAAAGCATTTGCGGAAAAGAGCGTCTAGATTGGCATGGACGCTTTTGCGCAAAAGTCTTGCAAGTCTAGATGCAGCCTCTGAGTATGGTTATCCAGCTAGTTATGCATCCACCTTTATAGTACTCCCACTAGTTTATTGATAAGAAGATCATGTGAGACCATATCAAATACTTTACTAAACTCTAAGTTTACTACGGCCATCACTTCTCCTTTATCTACAAGACTTGATATCCTATCAAAGAAAGCTATCAGATTGGTTTGATATGATTGTTCTTTAAAAATCCGTGCATACAAATCTATCCATCATATTTCAGGCCTTTGAAATAAATATTTGGAATGAAGAAACAAATGATGATAATCCAAAATTGAGATAATCAGACTTCAGATAAATGTGATTTAACTGTGTATATATAAGCTGCCTCGAATATTTGAAATAGAGAAGTGGGGAAAAATATTTTAAATAAATAATAAATAAATAAATATAGAACTACCAAGAAGATTAATTTTTGGAGTCTCTCTTCAAAGTCTTGAATAAACTTGCTTAACAATATTGTTACCACTTTTTTACCCAAGCAGTTAGCTAATTTTCATGATGTAGTCAGATATATTAGGAGAAATTGCAGAAGGTATTTTGATACAATCCTCTTTATTTAAGTATATACAAAATCCTTGTTTCAAAGAACACAGCAGGAATCATTCAGGAGTTTCTTTACTCAGATTTCCACCATGCTTTTTTCAGCCAGACAGAAAAGTCTTTTAGCTTTTGTTCCTCAGTGTCACTTTATTATGATCTTTCTGGCTGTGTCTGGCTTCTTTGTGTCCTTCTCTGTTTCTGTTGTTTCTCTCACATATAGATACACTGAGCTCCAGTGGTCGAAATCCCAGACCCTGTGTTTGCTATATCAGTCACCATCAAAAAGTATTGGGTTCAGTTTCTACTCAGACTTTACCACATGTTTGTTTGGGGGGAAGGGTAGCTCCTATTGTTACATTAAGAAATTTCATTGTTTCATTTAAAATTAATGAAAGGCTATAGATACATCTACCAGCTTCAATGGGGTTTTGCCTTATATTCCTAACCACCAGCATTACAATATGTTGCAAGTCCTCTGTGTAAGCTAGTCTGAACTATTCTGGTCCTCTAGAATTAACAACTTGTAAACCTATTTTAATAGGCCCATTTAATAGAGCATGTCTACACGAGGCACTTATTTCAAAATACAGGTTGAACTTCCAAAATCTGAGATTCTCTGGTATAGCAATATCCGTGATCCGGCAGGACCATGGATTTTGCTAGATCAGAGAGCTACAGCACCCGGGGGTGTAAACCCCGTCCCTAGGGAGCCCCAGTCAAGTGGGGGAGAAGCAGAGCCATGCGGCTGGGGAGCTCCATCCCCGGGGATCCCTGGCCAGGTGGGGCAGCAGTGGGACAGGCGAGCCTCATCCTGGGGGGCTCTCCAGTCATGCAAGGAAGAAGCAGGGTCACAGAGGTTGGGGAGCTCCAGCAGGCTGGAGCCCAAGTCCAAGCACTGAAGGCTGGAGCCCAGTGGCCGTGGGGCTGCAGCAGAGCCAACTGCAGGGATGGCGAGCCTTCTGGGAGGTCAGTAGTATGGGACCTCCCTATAGCCAGCAAATTTTCTCATTTGGGATGGGTCAGGTCCCACGGATGGTGAACAAGGGAGATCCAACCTGTAGCGCATCCACACTACTAATCCCCATCAAAGGCACAGAGCTATATCAAAATAGTGTGTCCCCATCGATTGGAGCCTGAATCACATTTAAGGCCTCTCAGAAGCACTCAGGGCACGTGCCACATGTAGCTGTGAGCACGGAGTTCGGACTAAGGGGGATTTAAAAATGTCGGCGCCCGGGAAGATGCAAATGAAGCCCGGGATATTTAAATCCCGAGCTTCATTTGCAACTTCGAATGCCTACATTAGCCTCCCTACTTCGAACTAGGGGGCTAGTGTAGACATATCCCAAGGGACAGCAAACTCATCTCACTCTGTGCTCTGGTTGACCTTGCAGACACCACAGTATTCCAGCCATGGAGCCAGACCTCCTGCAAAGCAATTTTTGGCTTTTAGACCTCATGCTGCATCCCGATGCACTTACTGGGAACTGCCCACGTGGCACTGCAGAACCAGGACCCCACAGTTCGCTCTGGGGCATCTCCTCACCCCATTCCACATGCTGCTTATGCAGCACAGCCCTTCCAACCCTCGTCTGCACACCTTACAGTGCTGCTTCTGGTGCTGGGACACTAGTACTGACAGGTGGGACCAGATTATGATGGAGTGGTGGGACAACCAGCAGGGCTCCAGAATTTCCACATGCAGAAGGACACCTTTACAGAGTTATGCAAGTGGTTTGCCCCTACCTTAAGGCAACGGGACACACACATGTGCCCCGCCCCCCCGAAACGGGTTGCCAGAAACGGAAGCTTGTCACGCCAGACAGCTACTTCTCCATTGGGAACCTGTTCAGCGTGGTGAGATAGATCATTGGAGCCATGCTCATGCAGGTATGACTCTCTTTGCTGTTGTGCAAGGTGGGCGGTGAAGCACTGGAATGGGGTTCCCTAGGGAAGGAGGGGTGGACTCTCTCCCCCCCACTGGAGGGGTTTTCCAGGCCCACTTTTATACAGCCCTGCTGGGGATGAGGTAAGGTGGATTTGGGCTTGGTGTGAGAAGGAGATTGGGCTTGGGAATTTCCAAAGAGCTCTGGCATCCCTGTGATTCAATGTTTGTATCTTTCTACAGGTGGTGAGGGACATCAACACCATCCTGTATCCATCATCAACACCATCAACAATACCATCCTAGGCAATGTGGACTCCATCGTTGTTGGCTTTGCCACCATGGCCTTCCCCAACTGCGGGGGTGGGGTGGGGAGGGGAGAAGTGTTGCCGGCGCTCATATCTGCATCCAGGCCACTGACCACGGGGCCTCTGATTATATCAACCGAAGGGGTACTTTTCAGTCATGCTACAGTGAGGCCTTTAGATTGTGAGAATTTTAAGTCAGTTATATGGATCAGCTGCTCATTTATGATATCTGTATTTTGTTTGTCTTTCATGATCAGGCTTAGTTTGTTCCTGTTTAAGCAGTGGGAGCTTTACTGTATATAAGTAATAGGTTTTGTATATTGATTCAAAACGTTTTTGGAATTTTAAACTTTGAAAATATGTTATTTATGCAATGCAGATATGTATTTAGTTTTATTCTTACAAAACTTGAAACAGGTAATCATGCAAGAACAGTGAAATGTTTTAACTTTATTATTCATATGTATGGTACTCATTACATAAGACATAATACTGGGATACTGTGAATCTATAATTTGTGTCATTTTTATTTCTTTAAGGTAAAAATGCATATCAAGTCAACAACTGATTTTGAATGGCTAAAGCAGAGTAGATTTTATTTTAAGGAAGATGTGGATCAAGTTTGGGTATCCATTACAAATGTTGATTTTATTTACCAAAATGAATTTCTGGGATGCACTGATCGTCTGGTTATAACTCCTCTTACTGACAGGTGAGAAACAATGGCTTCATTTGGGGACAGGAGAAAAGTAAAAAAAATCTGTTTAATGTGCAGTGGTTTATTTTACATAATATCTCCACAGTCTTATACTTTGGTCTGCTGTAAATGTAAAATTGTAAATTGTGTTCCAGAACATGCAGTAAATATCTACCTGTATGTTAGGATAGGCATCCACACCTCTTTTTCATGTAATAAAAGACAATCTCACTAAAATACATACTTTATAACTTATACAGAAATATGATGTCTTCCCACTTCTCAATGATCTCTTCTCACTTCTCAACAATGATTTAATTAACATCAGAAATGTGTTTATACTAGCATAACATTTTCCTAAGTAATAAAATACTATTATATCATGATAGCTGTTAGAATTGGTACCTGAGGCCCAAAAAACTCCTGGGCTTGGTACAGCACCCTGGGGCAGGATGTGTGAATCTAGAAATCTCTTCTTCTTTCTTGCTACTTTCCTATTCAGGATCAGCAATTGTTACACCCTGCTTCTAGTACTCATGATTGTAAACTTGGTTGTCAGGAAGATTTGTCTCTCAAAGTATTTAGTCCATGTACTTTGGCCTCCCCCTTAACCATCTTTCGGTATAGACATCTCCAGTTCCTGTGAAGACCCTTGAGGACTTCAGGACCCAAGTGTGTGGTCATGGGCCAAACAGCCGCTGCATGTAAATGTCAGGGAATTGAGGGCAGTTTGCCTGGTTTGCCAGGTGTTCCTGCCCCACTTGGGGGGCAATTGTGTCTCAGTCCTGACAAACAATATGGTAGCGATTTCCTATATCAACCAATAGGGTGGAGCTCATTCCTCTCCCCTGTGTCAGGAAGCTCTAGCCCTATGGGATCTCTACATAGCACAGGAAATCCATCTGAATGCCTCATACCTTCTGGGAACTCACAATGTTTTAGCAGATCGACTCAGCAAGTCACTCAGAGCTCATGAATGGTCCCTCAGGGAGGATGTGGCCCAAGAGTTCTTCCTCAAGTGGGGAACTCTCCATCTAGATCTGTTTTCATCAGACAGGAACAAGAAGTGCCACCTGTTCTGTTCATATCTGAACTATTGCCTGGAGTCAGTGGGAGATACCCTGCTCATGCAGTGGCCTCCTCACCTTCTTTCGCATTCCCCCCTTCCCTCTCATACTCAAGGTTCTCCTCAGGTTGTGGAGGTATGGAGCATTGGTAATCTGGATAACCCCGGCCATGCCAGCCCTAGTACACTACCCTTCTGAATCTTTCCATAGAGGAGCCAAATGCACAACCATTGCTCCCCGACCTCATAACAGAGGATCTGTATCAAGGTCATGTATGTCACCAGAAACTCCAGTCCCTACAGCTCACGGTCTGGAAGATCCATGGTTGAGCGGAGGGGAATGCTTGTATTGGGACATGGTACAGAGGGTGCTCATAGAAAGCAAGAAGCCTTCCACTATGGCTACCTATGTTGCCAAGTGGAAGCGCTTTGAGTCAAGGGCTGTCCTTGTGTCTATTCCCCTCATTTTAGATTACTGGAGCTTAGGCAGCAAGAACTAGCCACTTCATTGGTGAGGGTGCACCTCACAGGAATCGCAGAGTTCCACTCAGAAGAATGAGGTGGAACAGTCTTTACAAATGCCATGGTTAAGTGTTTCCTGAAGGGTATGGAGAGATTATACCCTCACATTAGGCAACCCATACCTCAATGGGATCTTAGCCGGGTGCTCATGGGTCTTATGCATCCCCCGTTTAAGCCCATAACTACATATTCTTCTTTGGTGGTATCCCCGGGGGTGTTCCACTTGAGGTGTTGGGCTCGTCCCGGCGCCACAGGTCGGAGAGTCGTCAGCCGTGGTCCAGCCGGACCGCGCATGCATGGGGTGTGTGCTGCTCGTGCTGATTGTTAGCTGCTCTGGCACCAAGCCGGCACCGGCTTCAGTGCTTGAAACTGACAAGCGCCGAAGCACTAGTGTCTCAGCCTCCAGGGCTGCACCCTGCCGGCTCCCAGTTCACTCACCGGCACTGCAGCAACATGGCTCCCCCCAAAGGTCACATCAAGCAATGCTGCCTGCAGGAGCTGACCATTCAACAGGCACAGGGTTTCAGTTTTCACCAAGCCCTGAACAATTAGTTCCCTATTCACATAGATCACCTTCTTCTTCCTTCTCTGAGCCACATAGGCATGAGACTCATGCTGCTAATATCTCGAGAAGACACTATCAACGATACTCACCATCGCCGTGTCGCTATTGCAGACATTGTCGATCACCTTCATACACCAGACGCAGATCTCGCTTACCTAGATCACTTACATGTTCATCTTCATCCCAATATCGTCACGAGTACAGACAACGACACTCACCTGCATATTCATTGTCTCGTTATTATCGTGATCATCATCGCCGCCATGGTGACTATCATAATCAGCGACGATACTCTTCTGGATGTTCTTCTTCCCAATATCCACGACGCTACCGGTATCATTTTCACAACAGCTCCAAGGTCCCTATGCCACCAAGCATTTCTACTCGACCCTTGACACCGTCTGGAAACGTGCCTCTCCCTCAAGTACACCCAGAGCCAGCACAGCTAGTGACACCAGAAGAGCCACAAATGCAGGAATAATCCCAGTGGACCACTCTGTTGCTTCTTCCTCTCCGGACGATGCAGTGTTCCCTGGTGATTCTTCTCCAGTAGATGACGCTCGTCAGTTTCAAGAGCTCTTTAAAAGAGTGGCAGAATTACAGGACCTGCATGTAGCAGAGACTCAACAAAAAGAACATAAGCTGTTGAAGAACCGTCTTTGACAGACAGAGCCTATTTGCAGAGAAAACGGATCAAGTTTTGCACTCGGGCAAGTATTCTAGAACTACCCTGAAAACGTTAGGGATGTATACACCTCCATATCGTCACAAATGATATATTCCCTACTTCAGACAGAGACCCTTCTCGTATGGGGCACCCAGGTTCAGACAACAGGACCACCCACAACAACAACAACAATGCCCCAGACCACGCCAACAAAAGCAAAGACTACAAACTGGACAAATCCCTAATTCCCAAAACAACAGACAGCAAGTTTGATGGTCCGATCGAGGGACTGAGAACCATTCCTTTAACGTATGACCTGGGAACACAGAAATTATTCCATCATTGATTGAGACCGTACCAGCACAGATGGTTTACCATCACCTCCGACCGCCGGGTCCGGGAGACAGTAATATCAGGATACTCCATCCCTCTTCTTTCCTATTTCCCCCCTCCCCCAAACTCCGTCCCTTTTCAGGGACCCATCTCACGAGAATCTCTAACGCAGGAGGTTCTCCGTCTCATAGAGATTGGTGCGGTGGAGGCAGTACCCGATCAATTTTGGGGGAAGGGACTCTACTCCCGTTATTTCCTCACCGAAAAGAAATCGGGAGGATGGAGACCCATCCCGGACCTTCACAATCTCAATCGGTACCCCAGAAAGCAGAAATTCAGGGTGGTAACTCTAACTTCTATATTCCCAGTTTTGAACAAAGGCGATTGGTTCACGTTCCTCAATCTGCAGGATGCGTATTTCCACATGACAATACACCCAGCACGCAGATGTTTTCTGAGGTTCGTCATAGGCACACAGCACTTTCAGTACAAAGTCCTCCCATTTGGCCTTTCCTCTGCACCCAGAGTTTTTTCAAAGATCCTTCTGGTGGTGGAAGCGTATCTTCATCGTCAAGGTATAATGATCTTCCCATATCTAGACGATTGCTTGATCAAGGCTCATTTGTTCGAAAGTGCACTGTTGGCCACTTAAGTCACAAGAGACTTATTCACGGATCTGGGCCTTGTATTGAACGTCCCAAAATCCTCGCTCGTACCACAAATATCCCTCGTGTTCATTGGGGCATGGTTAGATTCTACGATGGCCAAGGCTTATCTTCCTACAGAAAGGTTTCACAAAATACAGAACTTCACACAAACACTGTCCCTCAGCCCAAGAGTGTCAATACTTACCTGTCTTCAACTCTTGGGATACATGGCAGCGACAACATATGTAGTACAGCATGTCAGACTACGCGTCAGGTGCCTGCAACATTGGCTGGTGTCCATATATTGTCCGGGCAATTGCAATCTACACAAGCTGGTAACACGTGGTAGACTTTTCCAGCCAACATGCTCTCCGGGATTCCTTTCCACCGTCCGCATCCCACTGTCCAAGTTACTTCAGACGCTTCTCTCCTAGGTTGGGGAGCCCACTGCGAGGGCGAATTCGCTCAAGGCCAATGGAATGCTCGGGAAGCCCTGCAACACATCAATTTTCTAGCACTCAGGGCGGTGTTTAAGGCTTGCAAGACATTCCTTCCGAGGATCCGTGGTCAGACAGTTCAGGTCTTCTCCGACAATACCACAACAGTGTACTACATCAACCTCAGGGAGGAGCCCGATCAAGATCCCTGTGTGCAGAAGCCACAAAGCTCTGGAATTGGTGTATCAGTCACAAAATCACTATTATGGCAACATACCTACCTGGCAAGGACAATTCCATTGCAGATGCCTTGAGCAGACACCTCTTTCCTCAACACAAGTGGGAACTCAATCAGGAAGTGGTCCTTTCAATATCCCAACACTGGGGACACCCCTCTATAGACTTGTTTGCCACACATCTCAATGCGAAATGTCCCAGATATTGTTCTAGAGCCAGTCTGGCCCCCAAATCTCTGGGAGATGCGTTCCTGATAAGCTGGACTCATCATCTTCTCTACGCTTTTCCTCCTGTCCCACTTCTCCCGAGAGTGCTGGAGAAGATAATCGACGACAGGGTCACGGTGATACTAATAGCTCCGTTCTGGACCAGACAGACCTGGCTCCCTGTACTGCTGCAAATATCTCACTGACCACCATATCAGGTACCCAAACGACTGGATTTGCTCATGTAGCCGGGGATGTTCATGCCACAACCACAAATCGACCGAATGCACCTCACGGCATGGCTCCTAGCTGGTTCCATAGTACAGAAGCACTTTGCTCACAAGAGGTGAAACAAATATTACTTCATAGCAGACGTGACTCCACACAAAAGACTTACCTTTATAAGTGGCATTGGTTCCATTCCTGCTGTATAGCCAATGGTGTCAATGCGATGTCCACTCCAATTCACTGCATTCTAGACTATGCCCTCCATCTACACTGCTCTAAACTGGGTCTTTCATCTATTAAAGTCCATCTTTTGGCAATTTCTGCATTTCGACAATCAATTGAAGGCTTTTCAATTATGTCTCATCCGATGACTAAACGTTTCCTGAAGGGCTTAATGAACTTACACCCGCCGCACAGGAAACCACCTGCTCTGTGGGATCTTGAGTTCGTTTTGGACACTCTCACATATCCACCCTTTGAGTCTTTAGCCACATGTGACATTTAGACTCTCACCATGAAGGTGGTAGTCCTTTTAGCTATAACGTCTGTCAGATGAGTTGGAGAATTGGAAGCTCTTTCAGCTGCTCCTTCATATACCCTGTTCACCAACCAAGGGGTAATACTACGATCTAACCCAAAATTTCTGCCGAAGGTGAATTCAGAATTTCATATCAATGAACCGATAATACTCTCAACTTTTTACCGCAAACCACATGCAACGACGTATGAAGCCTGTCTACATACCTTAAATGTCCGCAGGGCACTTGCTTTTTATCTGGAACGGACTTGCCCATTTCAATGATCCCAGCGGCTTTTCCTGTGCTCTGACGGAAGATCTAAGGGCCAACCGTTGTCTTCGCAGAGAATATCTAAAATAATCGTGAAATGTATTACTACTTGCTATACTTTACGCAATAAGTCCATAACAATGCCTATTACGGCTCATTCCACTAGAGCAACATCCACTTCCCTAGCTTTTCTCAAAGGAGTCTCAATCCAAGACATTAGCTGTATGGTGACATGGTCTTTGGACATAACTTTTGATAAGCACTATGCCATCAACCAATTGATCGAGAATCAGCACTGGCCTCTGCGGCGCTGTCCATAGCAGACAAATCCTGACTCTGATCCCTCCTCCGCAGATGAGGCTACTGCTCTGTACTCACCTCAAGTGGCGCACCCACAGGGACACCGCTGAAGAAGAAGAGAAAGTTATTCACCCTGTGCAGTAACGATGTTTCTTTGAGGTGTGTGTCCCCTTGGGTGCTCCACAACCCGCCCTCCTCCTCTCTTCGGAGTTTCTTCCTTATGTTTTTCAGGAGTGATCCAGTTCGGAGGAACTGGCGGGAAGCTGGACTCAGCACAAGCTAACAATCAGCACGAGCAGCACGTGCCCCACGCATGCGCGGTCCGGCTGGACTATGGCTGATGTCTCTCCGACCTGTGGTGCTGGGACGAGCCCGACACCTCAAGTGAAGCACCCACGGGAACACACACCTCGAAGAAACGTTGTTACTGCACAGGTTGAGTAACTTCCTCTTCCCTGTCACATCTCTCTTGAAAGGTAGCCTTTCTGGTGGCCATTATGTTGGCTAGATGGGTTTTAGAGTTGAGGGCCCTCACATTAGAGCCCCCTTATACAATGTTCTTTAAGGACAAAGTGAAGCTATGATCACACCTGGTCTTTTTGCCCAAGGTGGTGTTGCCGCTCCACATGTCTCAGGACAACTTACCAGTTTTCTATCCCAAACTGCATGCGACTCACAAAGAACAGGCATTACACTCTATAGATGTAAGGAGGTCTCTAGCATTTTATTTAGACAGAACAAATCCATTTAGTAAGTCCATGTAGCTCTTCATTTCAATAGAAGACAGATGTAGGGCCTTCTGTTATCGGCACAGCACTTATATTCATGGATCATGATATACATTAGAGCATACTATGACCTGGCAGGAAAGCCTGCCCCTCTCATCACCGCCCATTCCACCAGGGACCAAGCCTTGTCCATGGCTTTCCTGGCACAGGTACTGATCCTGCATATTTGCAGGGCAGCTACCTGGTTGTCCATCTATATATTTACCAGCCTGTGTGATAGCACATCAGGCCAGGGAAGATGCAGCTCTTGATAGGTCATGTTGCAGCCCATAGCCTCATAGGTTCTGACCCCCCCTCTATAGGTATAGCTTGGGAGTCACCTACATGAAATGGACATAAGCACTCAAAGAAGAAAAAAGGGTTACTTACCCTGTAACTGTTGTTCTTCAAGATTTGTTACTTATGTCCATTCCAAATCCCACCTACCTCCCCTTCATTGGAACTTCTCCAGCAAAAAGGAACTGAGGGGGTGGAGAGCCAGCAGGGGTATATATGCACCAATATAGTGGTGCCACTCCAGGGGGCTCAATAGGTACTGCTAAGGGTAAAAAGCTTCTGGAACATGTGCATGCAGCACGCACACACCAATATGGAATGAACATAAGCAACATATCTTGAGGAACAAAGGTTATGAGGTAAGTACCCATTTTTTCTAAGGGATGCTGTAGTACTTCTGTCATGTCCAGATTCCTGTGGGATATGTGATCTATCCTTAATGGAATCTTCTTGTTTCAGGCTTTTTGTTTTCCTAGATTTCTTTGTCTCTGGGGGTATGTCTAACTACATGGCTCCGTCGACAGAGCCATGTAGATGAGTTTACTAGACATTTCATGAGGCATACCAGAGCAGTCAACAAAGGCTTCCCTTGTTGACCGCGGCACGTCCAGACTGCCCCGCTGTGCCGCCAAACAGTTGATAGGCTCAGCACGGTGACCATATTGATGTAAATGAAGCGGCGATTATTTAAATCGCCGCTTCATTTTCCTATGTCTAGTAAACTCATCCACATGGCTCTGTCGACGGAGCCATGTAGTCTACACATACCCTGAATGTCTTGTTTTTTCTTTGGCAGCCTATCATCGGAGTTCTGGGTTGGTTGCAGAACTCCTGTTTCTAATCTGTTATAGCTGAATACTATATATGCACTTTCCCTTTTCTTCTTTGCAAGTAACAGATCTTCTCTAACATCTTCAGGAGCTACAGAACAAGTGGAGAGACAGACTAATTCATTTGATTCTACAGAGGAATTGATCCAGGTGTTGTCCAGTATATCTCTCAGTTACTGACATCTTTTTCCATCTCTCTCTGTCCTGGGTGCCTCAAGATCTGCATGAGATATGCCAGGTGTCGACCTTTACTGTTTGCTTTAGTTTCCTAAAACAGATATTTCTGTTCCCCAAGGTAGGTAATACATGCTCACTGCTCCAGCCTCAGACTCAATTCTTTGGTCCCAACAGTTGCTTGTGTCCTTATTGATAGCTTCCTGAATGGCCTGAGCTACAGGGTTTTTTCCCCAAAAGGTTTCATGACCTTTTGGCTCTCAGCACTTGCTTTCTTTCACATACTTGGATACTTTAATCATTTACAGACTTTTTTTCATATACTGTGGTGGATGATGCTCCCATTCCCTTTATTGATTTGCATGACATATGACCAACTTCCTCACTATAATAGGGTATGTCTAGACTACATCCCTCTGTCACCAGAGGGATGTAAATTAGACA
>CM057847.1:52438893-52453037 GCA_030068395.1 Apalone spinifera | reverse complement strand
CAACACCCTCACAAGACGCACCTGCATGCCCAGGGG
Source organism: Apalone spinifera (assembly GCA_030068395.1). Lineage (NCBI taxonomy): Eukaryota > Metazoa > Chordata > Testudines > Trionychidae > Apalone > Apalone spinifera. The sequence goes on along the minus strand of CM057847.1, from coordinate 52,453,001 downwards.
CAGCTCTGGCTCCATGTGGCCCAGTGCTGTGGTGTCCCAAGTGCGGGCACTCAGGACACTCCAAGACAGGACTGCTTTGCTGTCCCTCATCGAGGTAGACAAGCAAGCGGGGAACCCTGAGAACTGTCTGTCCGGAGTCGGGGTAGGGTCCCTTTAAGCACGGAGCTCAGTTAGCCTCAGGCAGCAGCCCCACACACTAAGTTCTATCCTGATGCCCTGCCGACACTGGTTTCAGCCAACCTTAACTTCGGTTCAGGGTCCACTCAGCGTGGACTCACTATTTCGAAATAGCAGAACGCTATTTTGAAATAATTTTTCTGTATAGATGCGTTATTTCGAATTAGCTTAATTCAAATTAACTATTTTGAATTAAATTAACTCGAATTAATGCTGTAGTGTAGACATACCCTTCCGGAAAAGCTTCTGCTGAAAGAAGCCTGAAGTCTAGACATAGCCTAAGTATCTTGGAAATGACACAGGGTATTGCAGAGAGTCCCAAAGGTACAACTCAATATTGGTAGTGGTCCATGCCCAACATGAATCTGAAAACACCTGTGAGTGGAATGTATTGTCATGTGACAGTAGGTGTCTTGGCTTGGAGGTCAAAGATTGAAAACCAATCCTTCTATTCCAGCACTGGTATGATAATTGTTAGAGCAGGGGTAGGCAATAAGTGGCCCACCAGTTGGATGCAGTTCACCAGGGTTAGCTTCTGGCAGACTACAACACAATATTTACCTGCATGTTTGCAGGTAGAGCTGCTCCTAGTCTGCGTTGCTTCCATCAGCTCCCACTGGCTGGGAATGGTGATCCATGGCCAATGGGAGCTGGAAGGAGTCTCACCACTGCAGATGTGCACGTACATAAAGATTCTGGAGATCTGCCAGGGGCTTATTCTGGCAAAGCAAGCCTGACTTGTGATCCAATTATTGCCCACCTTTGTGTTAAAGTGACAATAATCCAAAATCTTTTTTCCCTTATAAACTTGTTTAGTCTCCTGAAACTGAAGATAGGTTACCAGCCAGCCCCAGCAGCAGGAGTAAAACTCTTTCCCTTTGTCTTATGTGGGAACCAACTCCACAGCTCCCAATTGAGGAAAGTATTCTACCTCTTGTCATAACAGTAGTTCATGAGAGGTGTCTTCGAGGGCTCAAGAGGATGACTTCTAGAGCACATTTGTTGGTGGTTATAGCTGCCCACTCAGTGTAAAAGAGACATAAACAAATCTTCAAAGAGTTGAATGGCAGTATCAATCATTAGAACTGGTGAGAGGTCTTTGAGACCCTCAACCAAAGACTGAAATGTGTTTAATAGAGACACAAGGCAGAGACCATTGATGGTGGTTGGTGTTGTTACTGAAACCTTTGCCTTTGTCATTGTTGTTCGTATGGTCTCTGTTGAGTATAAGGATATCTAGAATGCTGGTATAGTTCATACCGATAACACCTTCTCCTGGTAGCTGGGTTATGGATGCTGAGTAAGTGGACTGTGGAATGTGGCTCATGAGTCTTTCATTTTATGAAGGACCTGATTGGTCTTTGCCGCAAAAAGCTTCTCTCCATTGAATGGGGGAGGAGCGGAGGAAGTTCTTCCACTGTTTTCTGTATCTTATAAGGAAATATGAAAGATATAAACCACAATGCCCTCCACATGACAATAGCCATAGCAATATATCTAGCTGCAGTGTTGGCAGTTTTTAGAGAAGTTTGGAGTGCCATGTAGGTGATAGTATGGCCTTTGGAGACTAATGATTTGAATGAGCTGTTGTCTCTTTGCCTACAGAATGTTGTTGATTAAATCCATGAACATAGCATAGTTCTTATGCTCATACTAGAAAGGTATGAACTGCATGTATAAATAAAAATTTGGACGCCTTAGATGGGACATAATATTTATGATCAATTGAGGCTGGTGTTTGCCAAGTTGTTTTTACCACATCCATGATATCAGCTTTGATGGGTAGTGATATCTTTGTAGAGGAGGAAGTTTGTAAGATGAATTAACTCAAGTGGAGTTTCAGACACCTCCTGACAGACAATATTAAGTTAATTGCCTACTTTTTTAAACAGATCCTGGAACAGGGAAAAATCATCCACTGATTTAGGTGCTGGGGGCAATATAGGCTTATCAAGAGAAGGGTCTGAATTAGTGGATGGAGATGTGGCGAGGGCAGCATCTGCAGGTTGCTGTGATCCTGGGTCCTCCTGAAAGTCTTCCTCTGCTGTATGTACATGTGGAGGCCACTTGGACACTTCCATACAAAGGCCAGTGTGTCTGCTATAATGTCTTCTGTTAGACTCCAATTAGGCCTGGATAAGGTCTGGGGGTCCCATACAAGGGTATGTCTCAGTCATAAGATGATTGAGACCTGGATTGTACAGCCATCGAATGTATTCTGACATGAGAGAGTAATGAGGGGAGAGTATACCTTTAGCCACATCATCATCATCACTGGAAAACTGTGATGGGATCAGAGACAGATACAGGTGAACTACTGATGGCCTTGGGGAAACACTGGTACCAAAGAGTGGAGATTTTGGCATGGATTAAACACTCAAAATACTGTTGAGCAGAAACGGACTTGACACTGATGATATAGGTGCCAGGAGGGCTGGTGATATTTGTGCGGATAGTACTGTAGGCTGTGCAGGTGTTGTTATTGCTGAAGTTGACTCCATGATACTGTTTAGGCAGTGGTCCTAAGGTGCAAATAAGTACTGGAACCATCTTTAGTGGTGGCACTAATGGGACTGTGATGCAGGCAGGCAATTTGGAGTCATTAGCCCTGGTATTGGGATGGTGGATGCCAGGAGCAGCCCTTTTATGACCACTGTTGGATGTTCCCAGAGTATAATGGATGCTGAGGCATGATGCTGTCAGAACCAATGATAGTGAACTCACTGGTAACCATTTTTTTGTGTGGTCTGCTCTTTATAAGGCATGGAAGTTTTTTGCTTATTTATTTATTTATTTATTTATTTATTTATTTATTTATTTATTTATTTGCAATTCCTCTTGATTAAACGTACCAAGAGGGTACCGAGTTTCCTATTTGACTAACTAGACATGTTGGGAATGTGGAGCTCTGTATCAGGCCAGGGATGGTTGTGAAGGAAGAAGTTACTCACCCTGTGCAGTAACAATTGTTCTTCAAGATGTGTGTCCCTATGGGTGCTCCACTGTAGATGTATGTGCACCTTTGCACCTCTAATCAGAGATTTTTGGTAGCAATCTGTTGAGCCTGCATATGTGCTCTCTCTTTCCCTTGTGATGTGCCCCGAGATCATCTAGCATTGCACAGGCGAAAGCCTCTCACTTTCTTCTCTACCATACAGTGCTATATAGAACTCCAAAATAGAGGGGAGGAGGGTGGGTTGAGGAGCACCCATTGGTACACACATCTTCAAGAAGAGGAAGTTACTCACCTGTGCATTAACTGACTTTCTTCAAGATGAGTGTCCACGGGGATGCTCATATTCCACATCAGGTATCTGTGTGCCCCCAGTCCTGAGGATCAAAGTCTGGAGAGCAGTGTCCCTGGAGCTGCGCATGTATGGATCCTAAGCCAAGTGCTCTGAGTATGCTGGCATCATGCATGAGAGAGCCTCCCCACCCCCCGACATCAATTCCTTCTCTACCTTGGAAAGAGACTCCTTGAAGAGGCCAAGAACTCCAAATTAGCCAGGAGGAAGGACGGTATTGGAACATCCACAGGGACACTCAAGTTGGAGGCACAGCCATGGGCAGCTGCATGGCACAGACATGGGCAGCTGCATGACATCTTTATGGCTGACCTTGAACAATGTTTCCTCAACTCTCACCGCCTAGCACCCTTACTCTACTTATGCTACATTGACAACATCTTCATCATATGGACCCACAGGAAAGAAAATTTCACAGGGATCTCAACAACTTCCACCCCACCATCAACCTCAGCCTGGACCAGTCCACATGAGAGATCTACTTCCTTAATACCACAGTATAATTATATAACACATTTCCACCACCTTATACCGGAAATCTACCGACCGCTACACTTTCCTTCATGCCTCTAGATACCACATTTCTCAATCTATTGTTTATAGCGAAGCCCTAAGATACAACCAGCTTTGCTCCAATCCCACAGAGACAAATACTTATATGAACTATATAGAGTATTCTTAAAACTGAAATACCCACCTGAAGAAGTGAAAAATCAGATCGACAGAGCCAGAAGAGTATTCAGACATGAACTACTTCAAAACAGGCCAAGAAAAGAAAACAACAGAACACCACTTGTCATCACCTACAGCCCACAATTTAAACCTCTCCAAAGCATCCAATACAACAATGTATAACCTATCCTGGAAAATGGCCCCTCACTCTCACAGGCCTTGGGGGACGGGCCAATCCTCACCTGCAGTCAACCCCCTAACCTCAAACAAATTCTTTCCAATAACCATGCAGCACACCTCCATCATACTCATCCAGGAACCCACCCCTGCAACTAGCACTGGAGCCTACTCTGTCCACACATCTACACAAGCGATTTCATCACTGGACCCAACCACATCAGCCACTACATCAGGGGCTCATTTAACTGCACAGCCACTAATGTGATCTATGCCATCAAATGCCAGCAATGCCCCACTGCCATGTATATTGGTCAAACTGGACAGTCTCTATGGGAAAGAATTAATGGACACAAATCAGATATCCAAAAGGGCAACACACAGAAACCTGTTGGAGAACATTTTAAGTTGTCCGGGCATTCATTAATGGATCTCAAAATCATTGTGTTGTTTCAGGCCAATTCCACAAGCCAAATACACAGGGAAGCCTTGGAACTTAACTTCATTTACAAGTTTGGGAGCCATCACAAAGGCATGAATAATGACATTACCTGGCTATCACACTACCTTCCACATGCTAATGATTTAACCAACCAAACAATTGGTACTTAAGAACAATTTGAACCTTCTCTATCAGCTTCTTGTAACATGACCACAGTATTCAGTAATGGGGAACCATAGTCAGTAGAAGCTATGGGGTCAGTGCCTTTAGATGAGGAGCAAAACATGGAGCCATGGAGCCATTGCTGTACATGCCAGCTGCTTTCAGGAATGGTGCAGAGCCAGGTCAGGAGTAAGCCTGCCTTAACTCACTGCTCCACCACCCAGAAACCCCAGAGCTACCACCTCCAAACCTACAGAAAAACAAATTCTGAGTGATTGGCAGCCAGATGGGTTTCCCCAGAGCTGCCACTTCTGCACAGACAGAAAAAACAAGCTGGTACCCACAGCTCTGAAGCACAGTACCTAGAAATGACTCCCTGCTCTCAGCTCCACTCTATAGCACAGGTTGCATATCATCTGAGAAACCAGGAGCACTCAGCCAATGTTAGAAGAAACACAATTAACATATTGTCTCTAAAAGTGTAGCATATTGAAAATTTCTGGTACCAAGTGTGACAGAATTCCCATCTAGAAAGTGTTCTGCGCCTTCCCAAGCATCAGTACTGACAGCATATCATGAACACTTCTTTACAGTGCCAACTGAGCCCATATTACCACATGAGTTCTGGTATCCTGGAGACCGATCATGTTGGTACCCAGGGAAAGAGTTACTGTACCATCTCTAAAAATGCCTGCTTATGGGCCTGTTACAGGAGAGGCAACTCCCAGAACAGGTACAGCTAAGAATGCTGCTAGGTGAGAGATGGAGACAGATCAATCTCTAGCATTGAGAAATGCAGAAGCAAGCAGATCATCTTTTCTTTTCTTTTCTTTTCCCGGGGGAGGGAAATATGGGGAGGGGGAGAGAGAGAGATGTCCACGACAGAATAAGAAACAAAGTTGGGTTTTTTTCTCTCTTCTTTTTAATCCCAAGGGAGTTAAAAACAAAACAAAAAGAAAACACTATTAGAGAGAACAAAAGAAACAGAAACAGCTACTAATTATGCTAATGATACACCTTTTTGGAAAGGTAGCTGAGTTAGTCTATAGCTGGAAAAATTTAAAAAACAATACATTGTCTTGCAGCACTTTAGGGTATGTCTACACAGAAACATAATTTCAAAATAACCTAGTCTGTGTCTACACAGCAGGCAGTTAGTTCAAAATAATGTCAGCTTGAATACTGTCAGGCTGGAGGACTTCTTACTCTGACTCCTATAACCTTCATTGTACGAGGAATAAGGGAAGTCGGAGGAAGAGTGCTCTATTTCGAAATAAGTGCTGTGTAGACGCTCCCAATTTTGAAATAAGCTATTTCAAAATAAGCTACTCCATCAATGTAGCACAATTTGCGTAGTTTATTTCGAGTTAAGCCCTGCTGTGTAGATGCACCCTTAGAGACTAACAAAACATGTAGATGGGATCATGAGCTTTCGTGGGCACAACCCATGAAAGCTCATGATCCCATCTACATGTTTTGTTAGTCTCTAAGATGCTGCTAGACTATTCATTGTTTTTTATGTTCTCTCCGTGTGAGGTGAAAGGCAGTTGAGAAGGAAGTGAGAGGCTTCCCAGCCAGGCAGTGCTAGAGTCAGAGCTAGATGGCTTTGAGGCACATCAGAAAGAGAGAGAGCGCATGCACAGGCTCAGTGGACACCGCTACCAAAAATCTCCGATTAGCGGTGCAGGGGCTCACCTACACCTACAGTGGAGCTCCTATAGGGACGCTACTCAAAGAGCAACTAAGGATTCTGGGTCATGAATGCGATATTTCAACAACCAACAGCACATGAGGCAGGCACCACACATGCACAACTCATATGGGTACTTCTTTAAAATTCTCTGGGTGCAGGTGTAGTGATGCACCAACAGGCAGAATTAAACACCAACAGAGATATCTCTCAGAGAAGAACATCATTTAACTAGATGCACACCAACTTTTGAATATACCTACTTATGTATATTTTAGATGGGTATCCATATATACAAGTGTGGACCACAGAAAAGACTGACTATAAAAAGCAATCTACTTAAGTGAGCACTCAAGATAATCTGTTCATTTTTACCATGCTCATCAGTCAGTGCACACTTAATTTAATAAAGAAAATAACATACTTCCCATGCACAGCACGTATTTTCAGATTTGATAATCACATTCTGCTCATTGAGCTGCATGCCAGTCTGAATTTTAAAAACGTAGTTTAAAAGTATTTGAGGGTTTTTTTTAAAGCATATAAAACTATAAACTGTGAAAAACATTTAGGACATTCAATCATACACTGCAGAAATCTTAAACTGATAGATTCTCACCAGTTTAGAGAGGTTCATATCCCTTAGGCCTCTCATAACAGTACTCAGTTCACTGTCATCTGGTCTGGCCCTCTTTTGAGCTCCAAGAGTCCTTAAAACTGAAAGGATATTTCTCAGACCAAAGTCATAATGAACCTAAAAAAGGAAAAAATAGCATTCATATCAATAATTGGAAGTCTCCAGATATATTTCAATAGATCTATACTCAGAGTTGTGTATTAAGCTATGCAGGCTGGGCCTATTAAAAAATTAGTCAAACCAGTGTTACCCGTCTCAGGGTGCGTCTTCACTGCATGCTTACCTCAAAATAAAGCACTATTCCAAAATGTCCCTTAACCCTTGTGGAATGAGGTTTATAGGGACATCAGAATAGTGAGCCCATTATATTTCAAAATAATGGGTGCACTCAAAAGACATGGAATAGCTATTTGGGGATACTTCTGGTATCCTGAAATAGCTCTGCAATGTAGATATAGCCTCAGTGAATGCACAAAAACTATAGTATGCATCTGCTCTCAACAACATTAGTGTAAATGAAGAATGATTCATTTACATACACATCAGATCACACATGAATATCTCCCCCCTTTTGTACAGTGTGTACAACATATATATAGCACTGTGTCCGAATGCCTCCAGTTCCTTCTCTTCCACAAGGAGTATGTTTTTTGGCTCCAAAGCAGAGGAGTGGAAGGCTAGTCGTGGAGCACTAACAGGGGGACACATCTTGAAAAATCTGTTACTGCTCAGGGTGAGTAACCTTTCCTGCTTCTTTGAGTGATGTCCGTATGGGTGCTTATCTAGGTGATTCGAAAGCAGTGCCCCTAATTGGAAGCCTGGGGCATCACAGAGTGTCATTTTTTTGTCCGTGATAGGACAGCATGTCCTAGGAAGTCCCTTCCAGTTTTAGTATATGATGATTCTATATAGCATTCAACTGTGCACAGATGAATTTTAGTTGTTGTACCAATATTAAAAGTGGATTTCCCAAGTTTCACAAAGAGGCCCAGCTTCATGAACAAGTCTATTGTTATACAGACAGCTTGGAGAACATGGGTCTTGGATGGGGCCTTGAGGAGACCCCATCTTTCCATCCTTAAGTTTGGAAAGATAACACCTTGTTTTCTTAGGTAGGCAGTAACTATTGCATGGATCTTGGAGAATACCCAAGATTCCACGGACAGTCCAAAAGGAAGATCTTTGTACTAATAGTGGTTATTACCCATGATGAATCAGAAAAATTACCTGTAGACAGGGTGTATTGTAATAAGAAAGTATGTGTCTTGGAGATCAAGGGCTGAGAGCCAGCCCCTCTGTTCCAATGCTGAGATCTTGAAGCATTGCAGCTTGACAAACTTTAGATTACAAAAGGATTAGTTGCCTGCTGCCAAATTTCTTCTGGATCAGGAAACAGTGGTAGTACAAGCCCTGTTCCTTCCCAACACATGCTGCTGACTCCCAAGGCATCCAAGGAGCAGAGCAAGGTGCAGCAGCAAGCACCACTCCTGCAACAAGTGGTGAGTTCTGAAGGAGGCGATGGCAACCGACCACCAGGCCTGGGACTCTGTAAAATGGGGCCAGCAGGTGACCCGGACACTTTTCTGAGAACATTTGAGCGAACAGCCATGGGCGCTGGATGGGAGAGGGCTACCTGGGCCCTGTGTCTAGCTCCTTACCTGGCAGCAGACAGGAGAGGCTCAAGCAGCCTACATGGCTTTGGGGGATATACAAGCCCAGAATTATGGGGCAGTGAAGGTGGCCATTCTGGACGGGGTGGTGCTGTTCATAGAAAAATATCAGCAGAAGTTTGTCAGCCCAATGGACAGCAGCAGTGAGGCCCCGGGTGTTTGCCCAAAAGTTAGTAGACTGGGCAACCCATTGGCTGAAGCCAGAGACACGGACAGTGCAGGAAATAATGGACTCGCTTGTACTTGAACACTTGCTACAAGCCTTGCTAGAGAATATCCACATGTGGGTCAGGCACCCTTGAGCCTGAAACAATGGATGCAGCAGTCAGGCTAGAAGAGGAGTATACCAGGGTGGAGATTCTCTGGAGAGAAGGCCAACTCTACAGGGACAAGGACCCAGGAAGGAAGCTGGAGGAGCTTCTTTTTGGGATAAGGCTGCAAAGGAAGGAGGCACCCCGAGGAACACCTGGGCGGGCTGGCACAAGACCTGCTGGCAGTGCGGGAGGGTAGGGCATAGGAAGCAGGACTGCCCGGACAGTATTGACTGTGAGAATGCAGGATTCAGTAAGTGGACTCAGGTGGGAGGTCCAGGTAAAAAGAAGAGTCTGCCCACTGTCCCGATGCGGGCGGGGAAGAAGGCCCTGCGTGGGCTAATGGACTCTGTGTCAGCCCACTCACTAGTGTGGAAGGAGCTGGTGAGGCCACAATGGATAGTCCCTGGAGCACAGATGACACTAGAATGCATTCATAGGGACAAGAGGTCCTACCCAGTAGCTGAGGTGCTGCTGGAAATGAGGGACAGATTCCAGTGGAAGCAGATGGGAGTAGTGGACCAGCAACTGTACCCAGCAGTGATAGGTCAGGACTGTGACTGGCCCGCCACAGACAGAGAGAGAGAGGGGAAAGATGAGAGATTCCCCTCTGCCCCCAAGGGAGACAGAAGAGTAGCTGGTGGTGCTAGAAGTGTGGGGAGCTAAGGCACATAGGGCGGTGTCCTAAACCCATGGGGACAGACAAGTGGGAAGCATTTCTGGTAGTGCTAGACCCTCCCAAGGAGAGAAGGTGCAACTGGATTGCTTCCCGGAGCAGCAAGTTATGAGAATGGTCTACAAATCATAAGACACTTTTAAAAATAAAACATGTTGGATTTTTATTGGCCTTTTGTTTCTTGAGTATTTAAGGTTCATGTTTTAAAGCTTTCCTCCTTAGTGTAAGGCCCAGAAGTATAGAGAACTTTTTTTAAATGAAAGCTGAGATTCCTACATAATCAATTGACTCCAGGCCTTTAGAAAAACACCAAATGTTTTGAGACTCATGATAAAACAATGGAGGAATTCTTGTGAGCCCATGCTTTGCCACAGTATAAATTAAAAAAAAAAAATCTTCTCCACTAAACATCCTAATGAGATACTGCAAATGGTGAACTGAATTCAACAGCTCCTGATATGAACAGGTATCAACCTAGTTTTTCATATTTGAGATGGGTTACCAGGAATCATACATGACAATATGCAATCTTTCCACTCTCAAGTCAGCATATTCACAAAGCACCTATAATTTTGATCCATGCATTTATTGGATAGTGAAAGAGAAAGGAGGGGAATTAGTGTAGATAAATGTTCAAATAAAAAAAAAAAAAAAAGCCTGACGGAATTAAGACTAGGCTCCTACATCTCACATTCAGAACTGACTAGGACACTTATGACCAGATTTTCAAAGGTGTGTAAAGATCAGATAGATATCTTTGAAGATCCGATTTGGCAAGTGTCTCTTTAGGTGCTTAATTACCTTTGAAAATCTGAGTTTAGATTTCTACATAGTGGTGGAGCAGGGCCCCCGGCTCTGTAACTCGCCGGCACTTCCAGGTTCAGGGGCATGGGGCCCCCTTAGGCGTGGGGCCCGATTCGACCGAATCGGTCAAATCGGCCTAAGGCCAGCCCTGCTGCCACCACAGCCTGGCTAATTACAGCCAGCTGAGCAAGCCCAGGTCTGATGGGCTAATGGAAACAGCCGAGGGCCTCATTAGCCAGAAGCATAGATAAGATAGCCAGAGAAGCCATGGAGGGGGAGGAGTCAGAGAGTGGCTGAGTACTCCCCATCCAGGAGAAGGTAGCTGAGTTAGCTGCTGAGAAAATAAAGCTTTGTAAATAGAAGGTGATGGGAAGTTAGCACAAGCAATAAAAAGACAAGGGTGACTGCACAGGAGAGGGTCTCCTGGTGATTTGTGGCTGAAGAAGGTGCCCCAGAGCAAAGGGCCTGGGCAAGGACCTTGCCACACTATATATTTTATAAATAGATTTTTGTGGGAATATATTTCAAACTTTAAACAAAACATAACATTAACATTCTAACAGATGTGCACAGATCAAAACCTAAAGGGAAAAGTAGTATTGCAAATATTTTAAGATGAGGAAACATACCTGCTTAGTGAGCTGTTCCTCGCAAAGTTTGTAAAGAACGAAGAATTTTTGAGCTAAGACCACATTATCAATAAACCCACAGCTTGCAAGCTTAACTCTCATAATTATCTGAAATATTAAGAAATACATTAATTTTTCTGAAAATTTGGAAGGAAAGGCAAAAAAGGAAAATAGGTCTTTTTTAAAAAATGTAGCGCATTAAACCTTAAAATACTGTATTTGATTTCTGTTTAGCTAAGTAATTAGTTGTACCTGTCTATCTGGAACCATCATTGACACAGTTCTAAACTGAATTTTTAGATTTTCTGGTAGCTCCTGGCGCCCGGCATACCCAGGATTCTACAGATAAAAATACATACAATATAATACTTATTTACAGAAATTTAGAATTTTTTTTTAGTATTTAGATCAGTTATTTAAGGAATGTTAATTATTACTAAAATATTTATGGCTTATTCATATCCAGATTAATGTAGCTCAGTCCTTTGTTTACTATTTAATAGTTAAATATCACAACAAATAGCTACAAATGTAACAGCATTGCTATAATTGTGGTTTGTGATGGGGTGCTGTCACAGAAGATACCTTGGGGGGGAGGGGTGCCTCCTGGAGGACTGACATGCCTACTTATACTCACCTTCCTGCTCTCTGGAGCTTTTCACCATTTTATACTGCTGGGCCAGCTCCCTGGTCCCCCCCCATCAGCCAAGGCACTGAGCTGAGATCACTGCCCCCCTCTCCTTCAAGGAGCAGTAAAGGAACTGAATCTCTTCAGGTCCAAGGAAAATGCAGTTTAGGGCCCAGCTTCCTAGGATACCACTCCCCAAATGGGATCAGAACCCCAAATGAATTTAGGTAAGCCCTGAAAGGGGGAATGATTTGGGCTTCAATTGTGGGGAATAGAGGTCAGCACAGTGGGGCAACCATTCCCACACCAGTATGGGAATCTTACCCATGGACAGTGGCTAGAAATATCCAGGGCCCCACCCCCACCTGGCCACAGTCTTACAGATGTGTCCACCCTCCTGTGGTTATTTTGCAGTATAACTGTGCCTATTAGCAGAACTCTTCCTTTACATTATATGAGAAACAATCACATTCCAGGCACATCCCATTGGAAACCCCCATGTCTTGAAGAGGTAAGTCAGCATTGATTGGTTTATTTCCCACTCGTGGTTTTGTGGGAACTGTCTGCTTAAGCTGTCTGACAGTATACTGTCCTTACCTGGGAGGTAAGTTGCGACCGGGTATATGTGTGGTGGGATACACCATTCCCACAGGTGGATTGCCTCTCAACAGAGTTGGTATGAACGTGCTTCTCCCTATCTGTTAATGTAATACATCCTGGGGACCTTATCTGTGAGGATTTGAACTGTTCTGTTCTGAATCAGGAGAAGAAAGTGTAGGCATGCATTTCTAGTACATTGATGTGCTGTCTGGTCTTGTCCTCAGTCCATTGACCCTGTACCACAAGATGATTTAGATGTGCCCCCCAACCCAGTAGTGAAGCATCTGTCATGATTGTTACTGATGTCAGGGTGCATTGGAAAGGGACGCCCATACATATGGTGTCATGTAGAGTCCACCATATAAGCTGTTTGTTTAAATGATGAATGCATGGCTGGTAGGCTGTGCGTAACCATGCCTGTAATGGCCTCGTGTATAAGCGAGCGTGGGGAACCATGAATGTGGCTGTTGCCATGTGCCCCAATATTTGTAGGCAGTGGCATGCCATTGTGACCGGACTGGTCTGTGCTGTTGTTATGAGGTCCCTGATTGTGGCCAAACTGTGGCTTGGTAAGGAGGCTCTGGCTTCTCTGCAATCTAAGTGTGCCCCTATAAACTCGGCTACCCCCTGAAGCTTCTAATGTCTGAGTTGGGGTCAGTGTGCACTTTGCTATGTTTATCTGCAATCCAAGGCTGTCAAAGAGGGTTCTGATCATTGATACAACCTGTTATGTGTCTTGTTGTATAGGATCGGTTACTAGACAATCATCTAGGTATAGAAATATTGTGATGTGCATTTAGTGCAAGTGTGAAGCTACTACTGCCAGCACTTTCAAGAATGCTCATGGAAGTGTCTGTCCTTTATTATAAAACGGAGAAATCTTCCATGTGACAGATATATTGATATATGAAAATAAGAGTCCTAGGTCAAGGGTAGACAACCATGCTCCCTTTTTGTAAGGCAGGTATAATCGTGGCAAGAGTTACCATCTTGAAACATTGGTACCTTAGAAAACAGTTGAGCATGCAGAGGTCCAAAATGAAAAATGTAAGTAAAAGCCCCTGCCCCTTTGCTCCTGGGGAACCTCTTCTATGGTGCCAAATCTTAGAAGATGTTCTGCCTCTTGTACGAGCACATGCTTGAGAGCGGTCCCTGAAGAGGAATGAACAAAGGGAGTGGGAGGGGAGGACAATTGAAAATGGAATGCAGTAGCCGGTTCTCACAATTTCCAGCATCTATCTGTCAGTGGTGATGGCATGACAGGCTGGATAAAAGGCAACTAGTGAAATAAGTTAGTTGCCTTATATCCAGAAAGGAACATAAACACTGTCAAAAATGTAATAAGAAAAGCAAACAAAGATTTTGAGGAACAGCTAGCCAAAAACTCAAAAAGAAATAACAAAATGTTTTATAAGTACATTAGAAGCAGAAAGCCTGCTAAAAAACCTGTGGTACCCCTAGACCATTGAACTATAAAAGGACGATAAAGCCATTGCGGAGAAACTAAATGATTTCTTTGCTTCAGTCT
>CM057847.1:52395533-52416730 GCA_030068395.1 Apalone spinifera | reverse complement strand
GGTTTACCTAGTTCGAATTAAGCACTCCGCTAGTTCGAATTAAGTTCGAACTAATGGTTTGCATGTATAGACGCTATGAAAGTTAATTCGAACTAATGGCTGTTAGTTTGAATTAACTTTGTAGTGTAGACATACCCTTAGATACTTAATTACCACTGTGATTTACAAAACCTCTACTCAGTTGCTGCCAAATGCTGTGTGGCATCTAGATTTCCTTAGTGCACATTGGGTTTTTTTTGCCATAAAAGTTCTCTAGGCACCTATGTTACTGCTTCTGAGCATGCATGCTGTAACCTCATCCCTCTGCCTAACTTGCCTGTGGGACCTGATACAGTAAGCATGCTCAGAACTTCCCTGCCAGATCAGCCCTTATAGGTGAGCTTACACAAAATGGCTAGATGATGATTTCCAACTGTTTCAACAGTGAAGGCTGAAGGTGTCCCATATGGTAATTAGAGCACTCACCTCAGATAAGGCAGATCCCAGTTTAATTCCTTCTGCCCCTCAGCTAGAAGAAGGATTTGAACAAGGGATCATTCACGTTCCAGATGAGCACTTTTATCACTCAGTTAAAAGTAATCATATTAGACATCACTACCACCTTGTCCTCCTGGGCTTCTTTTTAAAATGGGGTGGGTACCTCACACCAGGACCAGATTTGCCACTGAGAATCCCAAGTAATTTTTTACAAGATAAGGGTGGGCTTAGAATAAACCCTTCAACTTGGAATTTCCTATTGACTATTTTAGATGAGGAGCTGCATAGCATGTTAGTTTTTGTCAATCCTATTCTGAGATGCCTGTCGTGGTATAGGGAGCCTGAGTGGGAAACTCAGGCTTTATGAATCCCAGTATTTTTACGACCACCAAAAAGTTAGGTGATAAATTTTCTCTGTGAATTTAATGGTTTTAGTCTGTATTTCCTTTTTATAATTTTGAGTTTGACACTGTCCTTTAGCAAGCTTGACTGGTTTTCAAAATGAGTTTAAGGTCTGAATATATATCAAGTTAAAACTGAATGGAGTATTTTCTTAATGATTTTTTTGTTTGTATTATTTCCAGTCTATTAATCTTTTGGAGGGTTTGATTCCCTCAAAGGAAGAAGGCGGTATTTCATCTCCATCACATCTTCATAAATTGTTTGCTTTTGGATTAATGTGGAGTTTAGGTGCTCTTTTGGAGTTGGATAACAGGGATAAATTGGAAGCCTTTATTCGAACAACTGATAGCAAATTAGATTTGCCTGAAATACCTAAAGGCACCAATCAAACAATGTATGAATTTCATGTTACTGATTATGGTAAGAGAAAAGACATTGCCATTCTCTTCTATATTAAATATCATTTTTTGAGTAAATAGGGTTGGTTAGAAATACAAAAATACTCCATAATGACATATTATTTGGTCATATGATCAGAAGTTTCCTTTCTTGCAATGACACTATTAACATACTAATCTTATGGAATCTCAATGCAAGTTATGTGTTGGACATAAACAGTGGAAGGGTTAAAGTTTTTTTTGGATTAGTAATCATTTTGATACCTCTTGATTTTAATTTTGTTTCCATGGGTTCTTTCTTTTGAAGTTCCTTAATTAGGCTACACATTTTTGAGACTGTTATTTCTGTATTAGATTAATTTTATCGTTAACATTTTTTAAAATAAGCAGTATTGGTTCTTCAGTGAATTATTGTACACATATAAATATTCAACTGCAGGTGTATGTGCGTCCAGTATATATGAATCAAAACTTTTGCCAGCAGTTCTACTGGGCGATGCATGTGTCAGTTCCTTATGCACTGAGATGAGGGCTGTCCCCAAGGTCACAGATTCCTTGACCATGAGTGATATGCCACAACCCAAATGCAAAAAAAGCCCAGGAAGACACACTTGGGAATTTCTTCATGTAGAGTAATCCCAAATTCTTTAACCCTCCTTATGAAAGAGCCTGAAAACAAACTGTAATTTCTAGCTGACCTTCTGTCTCAGGCATGTGCACACAAAACCTCCTGCTTTCTAGGACACAGGAATCAGCTTATAGTCTTAAAAAGGTAATTTTATTAATAAAAAACAAAAAAGATATATTTGTTAAAGCATATTTGGTTGCTAAGTGTTACAAAACAACCGAAAAAAGGAAAATTAAAAACAGAGAATTACTTCCCTGAAATTCAGTTTAAAAGTTAGTTACATGGGTTCAGCACAGAGTTCACAAACCAGAAAATAAAGTAACTTAATTGCATCTAATTAAACATTTTCAGTTCTACTTAAGTCTTTCAAAGTTTAGCTTTTTTCCCCGTTTAGACATGTATATTGCATTGTTGGAAAATCCATTCCTTGTTCCTGGCTCAGTCCATTTCTCTTCCACCTCTTGCTTTGAACACTCACAAAAAAACTGAAACAGGCAAAACCTGTTTTTCCATTAAAAAAACCTCTCACTTCCCATTGACTCTCCTGGCTCCCTGCCAATTCTTCCTGGATACCCACTGTTTCTGGGTTTAAACTCTTTACAAGCAATTTAATTAACTGAATGGCTGGGATGTCTAAAAAAAGAGCGGTACCCCTTCCATCTATGATAACGGTATAAAAGGGGCATGTTCACCAACTACCTGTTAAATCCTTCTCACTCCTATGGCAAGAGTTGGAGCCCTTAGCATTTGCTTTCATTATCCAGCATTTCAAAATTCCTACTATGCATATTTATATTTATTTTATGTAGTATAGTTAGGTTAACAAGTTATAGTGTTTTGTTAGGTAAATCCATAAAGTATTATGGAAAAATCCCCAAGTTTTTTTATGCCATAAGACTGGCATACAAGTGGCTTGATTTGCTTTTGTGAGACTTGCTTTTGCCAAATGCCCTATTTCTAGCTCCTTCTCCACCAAAACAGAAAACATAGATTTCTATTTCAGAGTTTACCATATGAAAGAGGTGATGTGTCTCCCATCAGAACTTATTCTAGGCAGAGCAAAATTCAGAGTCCATAAACAGTATCCTTTTGTCTGTTTGTGATTCAAGGAACAAGTCTGGTGAGAAATGTCACTTTTTGCCTTCATCATCAGCCTCCTCCAAACATTCCATGCTGTCAAGAGCTTAGAGTCCTAAAGTTCTCCAGTACCAATTTGTATCACCACAAATCAACACTTATCAGCTGCATTTGCAGTGACTCTATTGACTCCATCCTCTTCAAGTCTGTTGAGATTGCTGTCTTCGTCTTTAGCAACTTGTCCAGTTCTGTCAACATTGATAGACAAACACTTACTTGCTTTGGTCCACTGTACTCTGCTTCCCTTCTTGTCTGAGAAAGATCTTTTATGGCTCCTTGGCTGGACTTTGCTTTCCATGATCAATTTACCTGTCAAGACAAGGTCTAATATAGAATTCCCTCAAGTTGGATGAAACACATTTTGAGTTAGGAAATTATCATCTATAATATTTAGAAAATCTCAGGGTGTTTAGTATCATTTTAAGTTTCCATCCATGTAGATTACTATTTAATTTGGATTTGATAATGGTCAACCAGTCTTTATTTCATTACTTTTTGTTCAACACAGAAGTAACTTCCTAATGCCATATGGAACAATGATGCCATTTATTAATCTGGTAGGAGAGTTAAATATTTCTTTGGTGAAATCCTGTTTATCTATAAAGAATGTACACAGTTCCATTTTTCCTGAATGTAGTAGAAACAAAAAAAAAAGGAGGCTCAGAATCCAAGTCTGTCTTCCCATTGAGTACTGTGTCCAAAAGAAGCTTTGTCACTCAGTTTCCTCTCAGGGCCAGTCTCGCAACTTCGTCTCTTACTTCCTGTTATTTACACACACAACTGAAACCAACCAAACCATAGCCCTAGCACTTGTCATTAGTACCAGGGAAACCCTTCAGCCCATGCATTTTAGCTCTGGGGCATTTTAGCTCTGGGTATATTTGTCATGTGGCCCTGTCTCTTGGATAGTTGCTTCCTATTATTTCCATACTACATAAAGCATTCCTATTACCACATAAAAGGCAGGGGTGGATTTCTGCATGAGTCCATGGAGCTTGTGCCCAATAAAGGGGCCCCTGCAAGAACAGTGGAAATCTGACCTCACCCTCTGCTCCTTCTTCTCCCAAGGCCCTGCAACCCTACTCTTACTCTTTCCTCTGACTTGCTGCCCTCTTCCTAGGTCAGATAATAGAACCCAGACATAGTGAAGTGAACATATTCCCTCTTTTGGTTTGTGGCAAAGGAGTGGAAGAAGTTTGAAGCCTCCATATACACTGTGTTTCCTGGTCCTCTTGGTAGGAGGCATGGAAAAAAAAAGCTTCTCTTAGCCTACGTCTAGACTGGCCCCCTTTGCCGGAAAAGGCATGCAAAGGAGGCCAGTCGGAATTACAAATGGAGCGGGGATTTACATTTTCCCCACTCCATTTGCATGAACATGGCTGCCGCTTTTTTCCGTCTTAGAGTTTTGACGGAAAAAAGCGCCAGTCTAGTCAGGGCTCTTGCGGAAAAGAAAGCCTTTTCCACAAGATCTCTTATTCCCTAAAATAAGAGACTGGCGCTTTTTTCCGTCAAACTCTAAGACGGAAAAAAGCGGCAGCCATGTTCATGCAAATGAAGCGGGGAATATGTAAATCCCCGCTCCATTTGCAATTCTGACTGGCCTCCTTTGCATGCCTTTTCCGGCAAAGGGGGCCAGTCTAGACATAGCACTAGAGTCCAACAAGCTCACTCCCCAGACAGCTTCTTCTGCTACTGAACTACCTGTTGTTGAGTTGTCTGTGGGTCCACTGCACAGAGAAGAAAACACAATATTTTGATTAGTGAATTTGATTAGTGAATTATTAGGTGCTATATTTTCCATTTGTTGCTCTTTTTAGGCGATTGGGAACACTGGAATAAAAGAGTTCAGGAATATGTTTATCCAACAGAAAGTGTTCCAGAATATGCATCTATTCTGGTTCCAAATGTCGACAATGTCAGAACTCAGTTTTTGGTAGAAACAATTGCAAAGCAGCACAAAGTAAGTACACTGTTTATTTATTTATTTATTTATTTATTTAATTGCAAAGCTAATATATATGATTTAACATAAAGAGGATTCCTTTCCTAAAGAAGGGATGTGATAATCCCTCTTTATATTTTCTATTTCAACTCAGATTTGTTCAAGTTGAACGTTTTATTTACATTATTTATTTTTGTTATCTAAAAATTTGCCTCTTACAAGTGTCTCTGGATCCCTAAGTGCCACAGTGTATAAAATGTACTTATTGTTCTCACTGAGGGTGTGCAAAAATAGTACAATAAGTTCATAACAAAATGATAAACCAGAAATTGATCCAATGCACTGTGATAAGTTGTTCACCCCATATTAGTCCTGTAAAGATTAAGGAATTTAAAATAAAGCTGATTGTTTAAAAGACCATTGAATTAGTCATACACACAAAAAACATGTTAAATATAATCCAAATAACCCATGCCTTATTTCCTCTCAGGAAAAAGAGTAGGGGAGCTCTGACCATCAGTTCCTGAGTATCAACAGACTAATGTTCTCTGAGATGAATGTGGAACATGGGGATTTCATAGTAAAGGGACATCCACTAAAAATAGCCTGCCTTCTACCTTGGTTGTATTAAATTCTTTCAGTGGGAATGCAATATCTGATCCCAGCTGTCATAAAAGTATGAAGGAAGAGAAAGCTTCTTGTGTAGTCTTGAGATTCTAAATCATAAAAAACTTTCAAGAGCAAAATCAATATCTTGGAAGTCTTTGGAATAGTAATATAGTTTATTTAATTTCAGTGAATAAAATACATTTATTGTTCTTACTGAGGATTTGCAAAAAATAGTACATGCAGTTCATAACAAAATGATAAACTAAAAATTGATCCAACCATTGTAACAGGTTGTTCATCCCACATCAGTCCTGTAAGGGTTAAGGAAGCTGAAAAAGAGCCAATTAAGATAATAGGTCACATGTAAATGTCTTAGGGTACAGAAGCAACTCCTAATTGGAAGACAAAGCTCAGGCTACATCTACAGTGCAGGCTTCTTGCGCAAGAAGCTTTTTGCGGAAGAGATCTTCTGCAAAAACGTCTTGTGCAAGAGCGTATCCACACTGCAAAAGCGCATCAGAAAAGTGATGCGCTTTTGCGCAAGAGAGCATCCAGGCTGCATGGATGCTCTCTTGCAAGAAAGCTCTGATTTCCGTTAACAAAATGGCCACCAGGGCACCTGTGCTTCTTCTGATAGGCTGTTTTTGCGCAAAAAGGAGTTATTCCTCATAGAAAGAGGAATACCTATACCACAAAACCCCCTCTGTTCTGTCAATTCACTGTAAATTTTCTTGCACAAAAACATGCTTGAGGTGTGGATGCTCCATGGGTTTTTGCACAAAAATGGGCATTTTTGCACAAAAACCCTGTAATGTAGACATAGCCTCGGTTGAACAGGTGTGTGCTGGGCTAGTATAAAGCCAGGAAGCCAGAAACAGAAATGGGGGCTGTGTGGAAATCTGCAGTCATTCTCTATGCACTAGAGAGGGAAGGAGGAAACCTAAGGAAAGAGTGAGTACCCTAGCAGCATGGCCCTGAGGGTAGAGTGTTTCTATAGAAGGACAGAGAAGATAGCCTGTGGGTGATTAATTGGAAGCAGCCCAGACAAAGTCCTTGGTGCACGTTATAGGCTCTCTAAGTTGGAACCTGGAGAAGTGAGTGATCCTGTATTCCCCTACCAGCAACTGACACACTGGCAGTGCCTGGACTGCAGATCTCGCGAGAATGCATACCTTGGAGGGAGAAATGCTGTAGTGAAGGCAGCAGCTCCTGGAGTATAAAGGAGCCACAGAGTGACAGAGAGGACAAGAGGAAGGTATCATACTTGGAAGCTAAATAATCCTCAGAGAAGCCTGGAGGAGGTGCCACAGCAATGAGTGAAGACAGTCATTTAAATGTTTCAGTCAAATTCCTAATTAAAAAACTGTATAATCTCTCAACCCAAAAAGGACATCACACCTGTAAAGAGTAATTCTAGCCAAAAGCCTCAATAAACAGGTTAAATTAAGAAAACCCAAAGCATGAGATAGCACTTGTCCAAGGAAGCAAAATGTATTACAGAATTCAGTAGCCTAAGAAAACTATCAAAGTTATCCCAAAGTTGATTGCAATGCGTGTCTCCCTTGCTAAAAGTGGGAAGGAAGGTCTTGTGATTAAAGCAGTGAACTCTGACTTAGCAGATATGGGCACAATTCTTGACTCTGCCACAGACTTTCCATGTAATCCTAGGCAAGTCACTTAATCTTTCTGTTCCTTACTTCCCTATGTGCAAAATTATCTTTCTTTTTTCTCACCTTCTATTTATTGTGTCTGTTAGACTGAAAACTCTTCCAGAAAGAGACTCTCTTCCTAGGTGTTTGTACAGTATCAAGCACAGTAGAGCCCCCATCTGTAAGCATTATTGTAATACAAATAAGAAACAATAATTGTGATCCCTTCAGAAGGGGATTTTTACAGCCCCGCATCTCCTGCTTTTCTGTGATACATAGTTTATACCCCCACTCCTATAGTTTCAAGAGGCATAGCATTGCAGCATGCCTCTTGGCTTAGCCATTATCCCCATTTCAAGCAGTCCTCAAGCTCTCCTGTCTCCAGAGCAACAGTCAGTGTCAGTTTTCTTTGATCCCAAACTTTTTTCCCCCCAAAATGTGATTTATTATGTTTTCAGGTAGCAGTGAACAATTTAAAATCTCTTTTTCTCTTCTTCCTCTTCCATCTTGGATTCAAGTAATTAGCAACATAAAGTTCAGTCACATGGATACACTGCTGCATCGCCACCCCAGCATATATCAGGCTAAATCAAAACAGTGTTCTTAATGTGAGACAGTTTTTGTAGGCTCTTCAAAGGTGAATTATATCCTGCCTATCTCAGCCAACTGATTTTCTCAGTGCCAGACATGGGGTTTAGAGTTGGATGGGTGTGTTGGGTCAACCCTTCTCTTGTAGAGCAGCAATTCCAACAGAAAAACCTGATCAAGAACTTCTGAGCATTTTGGAAAGAGCGTCTAATGATGAGGACAACATCATCTAACTAGTTCAGGATGTAAGTCCCACAATGGAAAAGTCCATAATAGGACAACCAAAGTTTGTCGTGCATACATATTAAAGGTGGTTCTCAGATCCCTGGTGAAGGAAGCAGGCCTCCTACCCAGTTCTTCTTTTTCTTATGAATTGGGAGTTTCTTCTTTGAGTGATTGCTCATGTGCATTCAAATTAGGTGTGCACGTTCCGCGTGCATGGATTCTGGAGCCTTTTTTCCCCAGCAGTATCCATCAGGGCAGTAGATAGCCCCCTAGAATGGTGCCGACATAATGGTGAATAAGTACCCCTGCTGGCCCTCCCCTCCCCCAGTTCCTTCTAATTCGCACCTAATTCGAATGAACATGAGCAACATATCTCGAAGAACAACAGTTACAGGTAAGTAACTGTTTATTCTTATGAAGAAGCTCCATCCCATGAGACTAGGAGCCAGAGGAGGAGAAAACAAAGGGAGATGTATCTAGAGGAATCAAGACCCTTGATAAAAAAGACTTCAAGAGATCCCACTTCAGGGAGACCCCTCCAAAAATAGGAGGAAAGAGCTTCAAACAGAGGAAGAACAAAAAGGGAACAAAATTATATTATATCACTATATCAATACTAAGCAATATTTGTTCTTTTTCAAGTGCTGTCCCTGAGTCAACGCTGGCTAACGGTGGGTCCCGGTGCCATTGATGTGAGCTTTTCAATAGCAGTGCCAGATCGGGATACACATGCAGTGCTTCATCTCTTCCCATATTTAGACAAATATATAGAATAAATTAGATAAAAATACATCCAAGTTTTCCTCTTCCCTTAATAAACTTAGGTTAGTAGTTAGCAAAAAAAATCAAATTAAATTAAAAATAAATTCCCATTATCCTCCTTCAGAAATGACCTAGTGGGGTGTCTCGACAATGTACAAGCTCTTCTGGGTTTAAAAAGTGTGTATCCTGTAAGGACTCCATGCTGCTTTCCAACAGACATTCTTTCTGTGTCAAATGCCTTGGCAAGACATGCATTCCTGCCAAATGTGTCCACTGCAATAACCTTAAAGCCGGGGCTTGTTTTGACCAGAATCTGCTCTAAAAATGGAGAAATCTCTACAGCTTGCCTCAGAGACAGATGCATCTATACGCTCTGCTAGACGCTGTCCTTTGCAATCAGAACCAATCCACAGTAGCACTGACAGGCTATCAGCATAACTACATTAATAAATCAATACAGTAGTTTATTATATAAATATCTTTTGCTTAAAATAATTTTCTATACAGTAAATAATTTAATTAGCAGTTTTGAAAATATCTCTCTTTTTAAAAAATGTATTACAGGCCGTTTTGCTCACAGGTGAACAGGGAACTGCAAAAACTGTAATGATTAAAAGTTATTTGAAAAAATATGATCCTGAAGAACATTTGTCAAAATCTTTAAACTTTTCCTCTGCCACAGAACCATTTATGTTTCAGGTAAAATCATACTCTTACATAGTACTAGTGTATTTTTTATTTTTATAAATATTTGAATTGTACTTTACAGTTCTGATGATAAAGGCTGGGTTTTCAAAACTCCTCAATGATTTAGAAACACAAGTCCAACTGATTTATGTTGTAGGACTTAATTTGGAGAAGTTCCTTGACCTGTTTTATGAAGGAGATCAGACTACATGATCACAATGGATATTATAGGGAGCATTTCAGGTGCTCAGGATGGCAAATTATGCCCTTCTAAAAAGGTTTCTGTCCCTTCTGGTTTCCCTGACACAAATTAATTACTGAAGTTTAGATGCTAAAAAGAATTAATAAAGTGAAAAAGGTACTGGAGAAACTTTTATAAACTTTATTTAGTAGTCTCAGTGTATCCCATTTTTCTGACACAATCACTCCCAAAGCCTCCTTAAAGTGAGCTGTTCAACCTCCAAGAGATGGCTGTGGGGAGGACAGCACTGGATTATTCAAAATAGTCAGGGCCAGTGTTATATTTTGACAACCCTAACCTCCATGGGCACCCCTTTGATTCCTGGCTCTCATGGCTCCCCAACTCCCATCACCTCCAGGCCCCATTGCCTTCCCCCAGTGCTTAATTGATATTGAAAGAATTGTCAGAGCTTAGACCCAACACAAATTAAGCACTGCATGGTGAATTTTGAGGGAGACACTGTTGATCATTTTCTTTCTGTTAGCAATTCTCATCTACACACACCAATAGTTAATAATCAAAATACAATTTAAAACAATTTGTAATTTTTTCTCTCAGAGGAGACTTCAACACACCTGACAGTTATTTAATATAATTTGAGGTTATTATCTTAATGCTAATGATCAGTGGTTAGGAGTCTTTTTTGCAGCTTTGGAAAAATTCTTCTGATGGCATGAGACAAGGCAATTTAGTCCCAAATGCTCTGTGAATAATTCCAGATGACATTTAAGTTCCAGGGGAGAGAGACAGCTTATTTGTGAAATGAGAAGAGAAACTGGTGACAAAAAGAAAATGATCAGTTCTTCTTTGAGTGTCCCCGTGGATGCTCCACTCTAGGGCTGTGTCTAGACTGGCAAGTTTTTCCGGAAAATCAGCTGCTTTTCTGGAAAAACTTGCCAGCTGTCTACACTGGCCGCTTGAATTTCCGCAAGAACACTGACGATCTTATGTAAGATTGTCAGTGTTCTTGCAGAAATACTATGCTGCAAGAACAACAATACAGCCGGTACTGCTAGAGGACAGCTGTTCTGCAGCACATCCGGTGCCACGCGAGCTGCCCCGCTCAGTACCGAGAGCGCACTCCCACTCTGCTCAGTCATCGGTACCGAGACTGCAGGCAGCCTCTTCTTTTTCCTCGGACCCACATACTTTATCAGGGGAAGATAACCATACTAACACAGTGGGAGACCTCTCTGCTGCAAGAGAGCACTTACCATCAGTTCCTACAAAAGCAGCTAGGAAGTCGATCCCTAGGGGTCACTCACTGTCTCCTTCACCAGTGTTTTCAGTGGCGCCTTCCCCATCCCCATATCTTTCATCAGAAAGGGGAGCTTACTCTTCTGCATATAGGACTCCACGGTCGCCGCAACAACGATCCTGCTCTCGGCATTGCTATAGATATAGATGAGTTTCTCCATGCAGATCTCATTCTCCAAGCTACTCTCCTCCCAGATCATACCGTAGCAGACATGGGAGCAGATATTCCTCCAGAAGATCATCTCCTGGGTATGACTATCGCTACCACTGGAGCTATCGCACCTCTGAGAGACAGGGCAGATCACAATCTCATTCTCACTCTTGCTGCTGTCATTCATCTTCTTACAGACAGCGCTCACCACCTGCCTCCACTCATCAAAGGCTGCAGTCACCGGGACCTCCTCCTAATGCCCCCTCAGTGTCAATTCTTTTGGAACCTGAAGAGGGTCAAATCTCGGACACAGACGAACAGACGCCAGCAGCTTCCCCTGAGGATATCCAATTGTCTTCTCCCGATGATGCGGTTTTTGTAGCACAATCACAGGAGGTCCAATTAGCAGAGGTACAAGTGAAACAGTATAAGCTGTTAAAGAATTTGCACCCTAGACAACAATCTAGGGTAGCATTACAACTAGATGAGGCAATTCTGGAGCCAGCTGCAGAAATCTGGAATACACCGGCCTCCACTACTCCATCATGTAAGCGAGCCGAGAAGAGATATTTCATATCATTGAAGGGCGCTGAGTTTCTTTTTACACACCTCCAACCCAATTCATTGGTGGTGGATGCAGCTCTGCAAAGAGCAAAAAAGCTGCAAGTAAGGAACTCAGCAGTGGACAAAGACGCAAAGAGACTAGACATATATGAACGAAAAGTGTACTTCTCCTCCACACTTTTCCTCCGTATTGCAAATTACTCAGTGCTACTTTCTAATCATAGCTTCGATAACATCACAAAATTAACAGAAATTGCTCAAAGAATTTCTGAGACTGACAAGGTACTCCTTCGATCAATACTACAGGAGGATTACGCATGTGCCAAGGCAGGTTTGTAGATTGCCATGGATGTGGCTGACACAGGGCGCGAACAGTAGCAACGGCAGTGTCCATGAGAAGAGCTTCATGGGTCGCAACAGCCATATCTAAAGAACTGGAATCCAAGGTCCAGGATCTTCCATTTGACATGATTAAACTGTTCACAGAGAAGATGGATGAGGTGCTCCACCCAGGGAAAGATTCACGAGCCACCTTACGCACGCTTGGGATATATGTTCCACCTTTCTGCCGTAGACGTTATTTTCCATTCCAAAGACATTACGATTATCAATTTAGTAAACAACAAAACCATCCATATGACCAAAGCCGCTCCAAACAGAGGATGCAGCACAGACGTCTTCAGCCATCTAGGGTGAACAACGCAGTGACACCCACGCAGCAGATTTGACTCCCAGGTCGGAGGCACGCCGAACACTTCTGTTGTGGTCAGAGACACCAATCCCATATTCCACCACTGGCTGCAACCCTATTACCACCAATGGGTCGCCATAACATCAGACAGATGGGTATTGGAGGTGATAAAATCCGGACTCACTATTCCATTCACATCCCTTCCCTCTACCATCCCGCCTACTCCATCCCTTTTCAGGACACATCTCACAAGAACCTCTTACAACAAGAGGCCTATCGCCTGTTATCCATCGGAGCGATAGAAAGGGTCCCATAGTGCTTCAAGGGAAAAGGGTTCTATTTGTGGTACTTCCTAATGCAGAAGAAAACAGGGGGCTGGAGACCCATTGCTATGCTGGTAAAATTGTTATCTTCGAAAACAGCGATTCAAAATGGTAACTCTGACTACAGTCATTCCATCTCTAGACAACAACGACTGGTTCGCAGCCCTCGACCTGCAAGATGCCTATTTTCA
Organism: Apalone spinifera; assembly: GCA_030068395.1. NCBI lineage: Eukaryota > Metazoa > Chordata > Testudines > Trionychidae > Apalone > Apalone spinifera. Next base: position 52,403,808 of record CM057847.1, on the reverse strand, counting down.
TATAGCTATACAGCCTGTGCACAGATGATTCCTACGCTTTCTCGTAAACAACGAGCACTTTCTGTACTGCATCCTTCCGTTCGGGCTGGCCTCGGCTGCAAGGGTATTTTCAAAGACCCTCACTGTCATTGCCACTCACCTTCGTTGTCTCAGAGTCATCATATTTCCTTATCTGGATGACTGTTTGATAAAGGGCACATCACGAGAAGAAACGACGCAGATGCTCACAATGGTCAGACAAGCATTCAACTCTCTTGGACTGATAGTAAATGAACAAAAGTCAACACTGATTCCAATGCAAAATAGGGGCAGTTCCCGTGCGTCAAAAGCATACCTAGCCATGGACAGATTCCAGGCAATAAAAGACCTGGCCAGTCTACTCAGCAAGACCCCAACAATCTCAGTCTATACCTGCCTACATCTGCTGGGCCACATGGCCACAGCCATCTTTGTCGTCCCGCATGCATGCCTCCATCTGAGAAATCTGCACCACTGGCTGTCAACTGTGTATGTCCCCGCAAGACACGACATCCACAAGTTAGTTTCTCCTCCGTCCCATGCTCACATGTCCCTGCGATGGTGGACGAATGCATCAAACATCTTGATGGGAGTACCGCTCCACCAGTCACACCCATCCATTCAACTAACATCAGATACTTCGCTCATTGGAAGGGGTGCTCACATGGGCGAGGAACGCACACAGGGACAATGGTCTCACACTGAGAGACATCTTCACATCAACCAATTAGAGCTGCGAGCGATCTTTCTAGCATGCAGAAATTTATTCCCACACTTAAAATACAAGACAGTCAGGGTGCTGACAGACAATGTAGTGGCAATATATTATATAAACAGGCAGGGAGGAGCAAGATCACACTCCCTATGTGCCGAAGTGGTACGGTGCTGGAATTGGTGCATACAGAACAACATCACCATAACAGCATCCTACTTACCTGGAACAGCCAATGTCATTGCAGACTCCCTCAGCAGGTGCTTTCCCTTAGACCACGAGTGGAAAATAAGACAGGACATAGTTCAAAAGATTTTCCAGAAATGGGGAATGCCCCTAGTGGATCTGTTTGCAACAACCACCAACAAGAAGTGTCGCATTTTTTGCTCCAGAGCAGGGGTCGGCAAAGGATCTCTCAGTGACACATTATTAACCACTTGGAAAAAGGCACTGCTGTATGCTTTTCCCCCAACATACAGAACACTGGAGAAAATCAGAACGGAAGCAGCAACTGTAATCTTAAGAGCACCAGGTTGGCCCAGACAATCTTGGTATATGTTCTTACACAGAATGTCACTACGGCCACCATGGCCTCTGCCCTCATGCCAGCATCTCCTCTCTCAAGAACAGGGATCTCTCCTACATACCAAACTAGAAGCATTGCACCTGATGGTGTGGCTCCTGACTGGCTTAGACAAGACAAAAAACTTTGTTCAGAACAGGTCAAGTCCATACTGCTACATAGCAGAAAAGCATCTACGTGCAATACTTACCCTAGCTAAATGGAGCAGATACTCCTACTGGTGCCTCCATAATAACGTCCAACCGCTGTCTTCTCCTTTACACCAAATCCTCAAATACATTCTTCACTTGCGAAATTCGAAGCTTTTGCTGGCGTCCCTCAGAGTTCATTTGGCAGCCATCAGTGCTTTCCATTACCCGATACAGGGTTCTTCAGTGTTTTCTCACCCGACTACTAAACGATTCCTCAAAGGCCTGATCAATATAAGCCCACCTCAAAGACCATCCCCACTGTGCTGGAACCTTGACTTAGTACTGGTTACGATTATGTATCCCCCATTTGAACCACTAGCATCTGTCCCCTTGCGGATGCTAACTATGAAAACCGTCTTCTTACTTGCAATTACATCAGCACGTAGAGTCAGCAAGCTGGGGGCGATAATGGCAAATCCCCTTTCACTTCTTTCTTGAAAGAATCGGTGATGTTAAGATTACATCCAGCGTTCATTCCCAAGGTCTCCTCGTCGTTTCACATCAACGAGCCGATTGTCCTTTCCTCATTTTACCCTAAGCCACATGCCTCGAATAAGGAAGCCCTGCTACATACACTTGATGTAAGGCACTCTTTCCTTTTACATAGACAGAACCCGTCAGTGGAGGTGAACAGAAAGATTTTTCGTATCAACAGCTCAATGATCCAAGGGCGCTGTGCTCTCCACTCAATGCATCGCCAGGCTTATCACCCTATGCATAACCACATGCCACTCCATGCGGGACAGATATCTGTCTTCTCGACCATGAGCACACTTGACCAGGGCAGTGACAACATCTACGGCCTTCGCCGGGGGTTTCCACTAGCAGATATTTGTAGGGCAGCCACATGGGCTTCCAGCACTTCATTCATGAGACACTACGCTATAGTGGAAAGATGGGCGGCAGATCACGCGGTGGCTTCTGTAGTCCTATCTACTGAGAAAACTAATTGACCTGGAACGCTTCTTGTTTCAGCTACTGCTATACAGTCATCTAGAGTGGAGCACCCACGGGGCCACTCGAAGAAGAAGTAGTTACCTTGAGTAGTAACGATGGTTCTTCGAGATGTGCCCCGTGGGTGGTCCACGTCCCGCCCTCCTCCCCGCTCTGGAGTTTTTCTCTTATTTCTCGTTTCAGAGACTGAGCAGTGGGAGGAACTGGCGGCGGGGGGGGGGGAGGGGGCGAACCGTGCACGTTAGAAAGGGTGTGAATGCCCCACGGCACAGGAAACATGCGCAGTCTGGCCAGATATGGCTCTGAAATCTTCCGACTAGCGTCGTCGGGATGGACCCGACACCTAGAGTGGAGCACCCAAGGGGCACATCTCGAAGAACTATCGTTACTACACAAGGTGAGTAACTTCTTCATAAGACATTTTCTAATATCTCAAGGCAACAAGCAGCAATTTTTAAAAAAAAACCTTTCCAAATATAAATACAAAGTGTTTTAAAAATGTGCTGTATTGTTGATACTAAAAAAGATCTTTTTCTTTTTCTCCAGAGAACAATAGAGAGTTATGTTGACAAACGCATGGGAAGTACTTATGGACCACCAGGCGGGAGAAAAATGACGGTGTTTGTTGATGATATTAATATGCCAATAATTAATGAATGGGGCGACCAGGTATAGAAAAATTATTATAGAATAAATTTTAGGAATATCTTCATATATGAAGATAACAAAAATATTTCCAGTCAGATTTTTTTTCTCATGATACATTAAACATTTTACTTCTTTTTACAGTACACATTTTTATTAAACAGTAAATCATAGAAAACCCATATTATTATGGTGTACTTTTTAAACAAACATGAAAGAATAAAATAGATATTCTGAAGATATATCTTCTACTTAATCATATCTTATGCATTATCCTCAACTTTGTCATATTTTTAAAAGCACTACTGAAAGCACTATAACCCCCAATGCAGCAGTTCTACCTGATGTTAAATTGGCAGGACTAGTCAACTGTGATAAACCATAAATTTCTGCAGAACAGTTCTGTATTATTTGTGTAAAAGCCATATGATGTCTTGAATGCAGACAAAGTAGTTCTTAGTGTTGCTTGTAGTGTTATTTAAAATAAGAATATTTCATTCCACATTTCCCAAGATATTATATTCTTCTATGCTTATCCAAAGCCAACTCATGCCACACAAAAGAGGTGGCATGATATAAATGTGCAAAGAGCACAATAAATCTGTTTTCCTTGAACATAACACAGAAGACCCATAGCGTCATATGTCTCTTTCCACCCAAAAAGCAAAGGAAAGAAGTTGTGGGAGGTTCCGAGTTCCCATAACCAGCTACATAAGGTATTGCCTCATAGAAACATATAGGATTTTAGGAAACTCAGCTCCTGGGCAGATTAAGGACACATTGGCTTCCCATGGACACCAGTAACCTACTGAACAGTTAGATTTTCTCATCAATGATTAATGGAGAAATTGTGGGGGATACGAAATATACTCATCTAATTATTTCCTTCTATTAACCTTTTCACTGAAATTGGAAGACTAACTGATATAAACATTAGAGTGAAGGTCATTCATGGGGGTATAGATAGCTAATTTTACCATTATTATTTATATTATGGTAAAGTCTAGGTATCCAGGCAACATTGGCTCCACTTGCTAAGCATGTAGTTAGAAGCTGTATGTAACCAAGAGCTTATAATCTAAATAAGCAGGATAGATAACTGTTGAGAAAAAGGAAGTAGTAGTATTTTCTCATTTTTTCTAAATGGGAAATTGAACCTTGGAGAGATTAAGTGATTTACCTAAGGCCCCATAGAAGTCTGCAGCAGAGTTAGAAGCTGAATACCCATTCATTGCCTTAACCACATGATAATACTTCTTTATTTCATCAAAGTGAGTAAGAAAGTGTTTTTATTACTGTTTAGTAATCTCTTAAAGCTCTGGAAAAAAATGGTAGTTTCCCATGTAGATATGGTAATGCCTTACAAGTGATCATGAAAGTCTTATCCATGATATGGACCATACCTAGATTAAGGTAAAAACAAATTTCTCTGATGATTAGAGAGAGATTTCAAGACCAAAGGAAATTAGAAGAGCATATTTTCCATTTTCTTCTTTTGCAATGGTAATTAATATTTGTTTTTCAAACTTACAGGTTACAAATGAAATAGTTCGTCAGATGATGGAAATGGAAGGAATGTACAGTTTGGATAAACCTGGAGACTTCACTACAATTGTTGATGTACAGATAGTAGCAGCTATGATACACCCTGGAGGAGGCCGTAATGATATCCCACAGCGTTTAAAAAGGCAGTTTACAGTGTTTAATTGCACATTGCCATCCAATGCATCCATTGACAAAATTTTTGGTATTCTCTTTTTGTTGTTGTATTTAGATGTATTTTACTGTAGACTAATCCATATACAATTTATAAACATGAGTCCTCATCCTCTTATGTGAATTTAGATCAAGAGTAACTCCAATGAAAGGATTCAGAAGGGTAGCCATGTTAGTCTGTAACTTTAAAAACAATGAGTATTCTTATGGCACCTTAGAGACTAAGCAAAATATGTATAAGAGAGTTCATGGGCAAAACCCAGTTCTTCAGATGAGCTGGAAGCTGGACTGGAAATAACAGGAACCCAGAATTTATAACAGAAAAAGAAGGGAATAAAAAAAAAGTAGCTGTCAATAGCAGTACTGATGCTAATGAGGCTAATTGAGTGGATTGGAAGTGTCCCATACTTAGCTTTTGATATAAATTAGGTGTTAAATGGATAAAGGTTGGCTTTCTAATGTGACATCCAGTTAATGTCTTTGTTCAAGACTAGGGAAACAGTATCAAATTTGCATATGAAGGTCAATTCTGCATGCACTCTCTCTGTAACTGCCTTATGAAATTCTTTTGTAGAAGAATGGCTGCTTTAAAATCCATTAATGAGTGCTCAGGCAAATTTAAATGTTCCCTGATGTCTGACTTGTGTCCATTTATCGTTTGTCGTACAGACTGTCCAGTTTGGCCAATATACATAACAGTGGGACATTGCTGGCACTTGATGGTATAGATCATATTTGAGGATGTATAGTTGTATGAGCCCCTGAATCTATGGCTTATGTGTTAGGTTCTGTGATGGTGTCGCTAATATAGGTGTGTGGACAGAGCTGGTGACAGAGCTTGTTGCAGGGATAGGTTTCTAGGTGAATGTGTCTGAGGTATGATGTGTGGCTACTGGAGAGAATTTGCTTCAGGTTAGTGGATTGTCCCATAGGTGAGGATTAGCCTGTCTCAAGGTCTGTGAGGGTGCTCTTCACTGTATCTGTAACTCAAAATAAGCTACGCAGTTTGAACTACACAAATTGCATAGCTTATTTCGAGTTAATTTAGAAATAGCTTATTTCAAAATTTGACGCTGTCTACACAGCACTTATTTCAAAATAAATTGGTTTATAGGGACATTGGAATAGCGAGCCTGTTATATTTCAAAATAACAGGCACGTTCAAAAGACGCGGAATAGCTATGTCGGGATACTTCCGATATCCCAAAGTAGAACTGCTGTATAGATGTAGCCTGAGAGTGAGGGATGGTTTTCCAGGATAGGTAGTAGATTGTCAGTGATGCGCAGGAGGGGTTTAAGGTGGGGCCTGTAGATGATGACTAGATGACTGATAAAGATGTTATAGGTGTCTGTCTCTGTCTGTGGGACTGGAGCAAATCTGGTTGTATCTTAGGGCCTGGCTGTAAACAATGGACCATGTGATGTGTCCTGGGTGGAGGCTACAGGCTTGTAGGTAAGAATAGCCTTCAGTAGGTTTCTGATATAGAGTGGTGTTACTGTGGACATCATTTAATTGTACTGTAGTGTCCAGGAAGTGGGTCCCTTGTGTGGACTGGTCCAGGATGAGTTTGATGGTGGGGTGGATTGTTGAAATCCCTGTGGAATTCTTCAAGGATCTCCTTCCTGAGAGTCCATATGATGGATCAATGTAGCTTAAGTAGAGGAATGAAAGGAGTTCTGCTGGTGTAAAATTATGCAAGCGAGGGACAATTGGAAATTGTCTTTCTGAAATTTGTGTGTGAATATAGCACAGTGAAAATGGGAAGGTTATTTTCATTATCTGCAGTTAAGAACTTGAAGACATTTATTCAAACTTAACACAGGACCCATTCACTCCAATGCTGAGTTGTAATATCTCTTGCTGCTTAAGTTCTGAGCCCTCTTAGCATTGTCAACCCACTTTAGGGGTGCAAAATCCCATTTAATTGATTAACTGGTTAAACATAGTGTTAAACTGGTTAACCGATTAAAGGAGCTGGGTAGGCTGGAGCATCCTCCCTCTCCCTCCCCCCCCCCCCCCCCCCCCCCCCCCCCGCCCCTCCTCCACAGGCCATAGACTGGCCAGAGCAGCCCCTGCATGCAATGCACCAGGGTTCACTGCAGACAGGGGCTGCTCCAGTCGGGTGGGAGTGCCCCTGTCTGCGTTGGGCCCTGTGTGGCTGGAGCAACCCCTTACCCGTGGCAGGGCAGGAAGCTGCTCCAGCTTCACTTGTTAACCAGGAGCCAGTAAGCATCACCCTTAACCAGTTAACTTTTCTCATCCTATACACTATTCTAATCTACAGTACATGCTCGCATTTAATTCTCAAATTCTCTCAGACTCTGCCAATGACTAGAATGAGACAGTCAGATTCATATGATTTGTGATTTAAAGGTGAATTAAATACTTCTTCCATTTTTAAATACACAATAAATCTTTTTATAAAAGTTTTCAGTTACCAAATCATTAGGAAGAAATTTGTTATATTGCAAGGACCCATTCATGGCCCAGTTCACATCTTAAGTCCCTCCTGTAGGCCCTATGATATTAATTGAATTTCACCCTAACAAAATATATGTGAGGGCTTCTGAATTACAAATAAACATATGTTCAGAAAATTACCAACTGATTAATGCTTTCCTCTCTTACCTCATAATACTTGCGCAATATAATTTCCTCTAGCATAGCTGATGGTATGCTAACATCAAAGCCCTGTAAGGAACATAGCTTCTTTACTGAGAGATATCCCCATGGGTGCCTCATATTAGGTCCATCTGCTGCCCCCAAGCTTTCAATCAGAGATTTCAGAGCAGTGTCCCTGGGGCCACCTGTGCCCCTGTGCCCCAAGGTTGCAGGCTTCACACATGCGTGAGGTCTGCCCCCCCAAGTTCCTTCTCTAACACCTGTGGCCAGAGAGAGAGAGCTTGCCAATGTTCCCTTCCTCATCCTGTGTCCAGATAAGTAATTCCCCTCACTTTGAGTAGAATGCTCAAAACTAGGGATGTTAAGGTATGTCTACACTACAGCGTTATTTTGAAATATCTTATTTTGAAATAGTTAATTCAAAATAAGATATTTTGAAATAATGCGTTTACACACAAAATGGATTTCAAAATAGCATTTTTCTATTTCAAAATAGTGCATCCACACTGATTGGACACTGATTTGCATTTAAGGCTAACTAAAACCGGTTCCAGCAGGGCATCAGGTCAGTAGTTAGTTTGTGTGGCTGCTGTCTGAGGCTATATGAGGCTTTTGCTTAAAGGGACCCCCTTGGATAGCCAGTTTTCAGCTTTCCCTGCTTGCTTGCCTACCTCGCTGAGGGACAGCAAATCATTTTTGTGTCTGTCTGCTTTGGTTGCCCTGACTAAGGACACCACAGCACTTGGTGCCATGGAGCCAGAGCTGCCCCTGGGCACTCCGGTGCTCATTTTGGATGTCTTGCTGCAAGCCTGGCAGCAATTGCTGGAGTCTGC
>CM057847.1:52379922-52395433 GCA_030068395.1 Apalone spinifera | reverse complement strand
GGCACCAATCTCTGCACCAGGGTCTGCAGGTGGTTGCAGATGGCACAGCCCTGGGCAAGCAGCTTCTGCCAGCTCTCCCGCCACAGCTGCAGGTCTTCATGCACCCAGTGCTCTAGGATGTGGACCTGCCTTTGCAGGAGCCCCAGGTGCTGCCGCTGGTACTCCTCCTGGTTCCAGGTCAGCCTGCTGAGTGCCCGGGTATGGGAGGATGTCCTGGGTGGGGTGGTGCACCCTGCACTCACAGCTGCTGCGGCTGTGGAGAAACAAGAGAAGTGGGGACACAGTGGGTGAAGCCCAGCCCCCCTCTGCACAGTGAGGACCGCAGGTCTCCGCACCATCAGAGATTGTGTGCTTGCACACAGGCCATGTTAGGCATGTCCTTCTATCCCCGGGAGTGTGAGCTGGCTCGGGACTGCACCCATGCCTCTGTGCTGTATATAGTATGGGGGGGAGGGGAGATGTGCCCTGCCTCTGAGTAAAGGGGGCTCATGGAGGGAGGGCATCATGCAGTGTCCCTAGGGCCAGGAGCATGTCATGTGCCTTCATACATACACGCGTGTGAGTAACAGGCCAGGGCCCCTGTGTGGCAGCCAGCCAGGGCCACATGCCCAGGGTGGCAGGGCACATGCACAGGTTGCTGCGTGCTTCGTGGTCAGCAGGCCCACACGCGCAGTCCCTGGTATCCCTTTCCCTCCCTCTTCCCTGCCCCGCATAAGGGGACAGTGATGGCACTCAGATGTTGAGGCCTGCTGTGGCTCTGGGGCTCTTGTACATTTCAAAAGCAGAAGTGCCACAGGGAACATGGGGTGAGCGGGGACTCAAGCAGTCCCCGCTCATCCCATGCTCTCTGCAGCACCTCCTCCCTTGCTGCCTCTCTAAGAGGCAGCAAGTGAGGGGACAGGAGCTGGTGCTGTGGGAAGCCGGCTTAAAAGCCGGTTCCTTTGTGCTCCATCTCCGGGGTGCCACCTGCCCCCACGCTGTCTCTATCAGAGGCTGCGGGGGGAGGCGAGGGAGATAGGGGATGCTGCTGGGAAGCAGCCCCTATCCACAGTGGTCACAATGGGAAGCTCCTCCTCCCTCCTCCTCCCCCGCGGACAGGAGTTGTTGCCACCAAACCGCCTCTGTTCACGGTGGCCAGGGCTGGCTGTGGGCAGGGCCTGCTCAGTCAGCAGCTCCTGTCTGTGACCATCCCCGGCCGCTGCGAACAGAGGCTGCTCCGGCACCAGCCCCTGTTCAAGATGGACAGGACTGTTTGCCATGATATGGGGCTGCTGCACTCAGCACGAGCCGGGACCAAGCAGTCCCAGCTCACGCTGATCACTGAGCCTCAGCATTTTAAATGTAGTAAGAGCCCAGTGGCTCGTGCTATATTTAAAATGCAGAGGCGCAGCATGGGTGGCTCTGGAGCCGGCTCCTGGAACTACCTCCACTGTGATTCTGCATAGCAGTGCTTATTGACTAATTGTATAGTCGATACAAATTGTATCAACTATATGATTAGCCAGATAGTCCCATTTTAACACTCTTACTCATAACCCTGCTCCGAGGCATCAGGCTTTAAGTTTCCTGCCTCATCAGCTACAGCACCATCTAGTACAGACGCAGCAAACGAACTCCACGCCAGCTGTAACACCTGGCACTGAGGCACAATCCAGCGCCACAGATACTCTTAGTGCTATCGAATATGGCACCGTCAACTCCAGCACAACAATACATGCAACATAGAGACTTATTAGTCTCATCCACACTCAATTCATCCTTTCCAGGATCAGTCATTCCCCTGGTATGCTACCACCACAACTGATGTTATTGCAGGAAAGATTTTCATTCGTATCCAAGAAAGACCTTAATGTGGGGTTTTCTCCAGAAAACTCTCTTCACTCAAATCATGGTAACCCCCCAGGTGTCTCTCTCCATGCCTTATCTGCCTTGGCAGTACTGGAGCCATTGGAAACTTCAGCAGAAACACCAATACAACTGGAAACATCATAATTCAGCGAAATATTTTCCTCCATCACAGTCCCCATCACCACAGAGAAAGCAAGCCCTAGAAGGGGACCACTCTGACCACACGTCAGACATACCCTAGGATGCAAATGAACCCACCCCACAAGATGAAGCTGTTATGCCCCCAACTCTGACTACTGCAGATGATTTTGCACACTTCCAAGATCATTTTGAAAGAGTAACTGCTGAGCTAAACATCTCCCCCCAGGAAGTTATTGAAAACCAACACGAATTAACAGACATACTGCACTCGATAGTATCTTATAAAATAGCACTAATGATTAACCCAGCAATAATGGAACCAGAGAAAATGGTGTGGCAAACGCCAGCATCAGCCACACCTACTTGTAAAAGAGCGGACAAAAATTATTACGTTTCACCCAAGGACTCTGAGTTTCTTTTTACTCTGAAAGCTTGGCTTCTCAATGGTTCTCTGAACTAGAACTGAACTGTTCACAACAGGTGCAAAGAGTCCTATTGCACAGTAGAGCACAGAGCACCCGTAAGACTTATGTTCAAAAAAGGAAAAGATTCTCCATATGGTGTGTCGATCTCTATGTCATACCCTCAACATCCTTCTTACCTATCATCCTTGATTACCTGCTGCACCTTAGACAAGTGGACCTTGCTATGAGCTCCATCAAGGTTCACCTTGTTGCTATAACTACCTTTCACCTTAAGATAGATGTCTCATCAATATTTGCACATCCACTCAGGTTTTTAAAAGGCCTACTGGCACCCAGGGTATGTCTAGACTGCATCCCTCGGTAGCCAGGGATCAGGCAGCTCGACATTGAAAATGGGGCAGGGATTTAAATATCCCATGCCTAATTTGCATAAAAATGGCCACTGCGTTTTGCTGACTTAGCACTTTGTCGGCAAAAAGTGGCAGTCTACAGGGAGATCTGTCGAGAAAGAAAGCCTTTTTCGACAGATCCTGTAAACTTCCTTGCAACTTTGGGATTTACATCTCGTACTGAATGCTCTAACTCAGCCATTGTTCGAACCAATGGCCACTATCTCTCTCCTGCACTTATCTATGAAAACCACCTTTCTTGCAGTCATTACCTCCGTGAGACAGATGGAAGAAATCATAGCCTTAATGGCAGATTCCCCCATACACTACCTTCTTTAAAGACAAGGTCACTTTATGTATCCATCGCAAATTCCTCCCCAACATACGGTCATCCTTCCTCCTCAATCAGATAGTACACCTTCCTACCTTCTTTCCCAGACTACACACCAACTCCTTGGAAATGAAAATGCACACCCTTGATTTATGCAGAGTAGTTTCCTTCTATTTACAACACACTAGATCATTTTGGTCCTTCCTGAAACTGTTCATCTCTATAGTGAACCACAACAATGGTCAGGCCATCTCATCACAAAAACTCTCCCACTGGATTTTGGATTGCATTAGACTCTGTTATTCACTATCAGAAGTGGTCCCTCCTTACAACATATAGGCACATTCTACTAGAGCCATGTCTACTTCAATAGCATTCCTATGCAAAGTACCCATAACAGACATTTGCACAGCTGTTATATGGTCGTCACACCACAGCTTTGAAAAGCACTATGCGTTTACACAGCGAGCTCTCTCCAACCTAAAATTTGCCAAATCAGTCCTTTCCACTGCATTCTTGCCAGATCCGAAGTCCCTACCTCCTTAATCCGGAATACCTTTGTAGTCACCCAATGTGGAGCACCCATGGGGACATCTCTGTCTCTCGAAGAGGTTACTCACTTGTGCAGTAACTGACATTCTTCAAGTTGAGTGTCCCCGTGGGTTTTCCACTACCCACCCTTTCTCTCCACTAATTTCGAATCCTGGCCTTCTTAACAGGATCGTTCTGGGTAGAGAAGGAACTGAAGGGGGCTTGCACATGCGCGATGCCCGCAACCTTGAAGCATGCAGCTGCAGTCACGTACATGTGCGGCCCCGGAGACAGTGCTCTGAAATCTCTGATTGAATGTGCGGTGGTGGTGCACCAACCTATTGTGGAGCACCCATGGGGACACTCATCTCAAAGAATGTCAGTTACTGTACAGGTGAGTAATCTCCTCTTCCTACACTGGTGCTGCTTACTACAGGTATTTTAGCTTCCTGTGCACTGAATGACGCAGATTATGCTGGTGTTCCTCATAGCCATCTATGCAGAGCTGAGTAGGATTATAGATGCAATCTAGTCTTTGATGTTTTAAACCAATGTTCTTCTTTGAGGAATGTCCCTGTGGGTGCTTCACCTTAGGTGTGCCAGTGCCGCTGCACCCATGGTCAGCAGACTTCTAGTAGCAGTGCTCTGTGCTTGTCTGTGCATGTGGAGCTCTGGCATGTGACAGTTGGAATGTTCATCTTGCACACACATCTTGCACCTCCTCAGTTCTTCTTTGATCGCCACCAGCTTCAGTCACAGAAGAGCAGTTGCCTTCATTCACCTCAGCCTTAAATTCCTGTTAGACGTTTGTAGTTAGGTTAAGTTGAGCTGTAAATAGGTTAGATTAGCTTTCTCTATCTTAAGAGAGAGAGAAAGAGAGAGAAGAGACAAAGAAAAGAAGACAGGGGAAGAATCTCCCAGGGGCTTCACAGAAGCCGTGGCTTAAGAGCCAACGCACAAGCGGTCCCTCACAAGAGACCGGCTCACAGAAGAATTTTACCAGGACATGCCTGGTGCCTCAGGTTTTAAAAAGTGTGAATCCTGCAGGCTATCTGTATCCCTTGCTGACGGACACTCACACTGTGTCCGCTGCCTAGGACAGAGTCATAATACGCAGCAGTGTAAGCACTGCCTGAAATTGACAGAGTCCGTAAATCCAGACAGCTGCAGTTAAAATTGATGCAAATGGAGTCAGACTCCAGACCAACAACTGAGAGGGCATCATCCCCAAGAAGATCACCTGAGGGTGCCCAGGATAGGGGGTTAGACTACCACTCAAGCCCCAGGGACCAAGACAAAGCTCAGACATCCAGAAAGAGGTCCCACTTCTTGGTGGCATCAGAATCACTACCAAGGAAACACAGCAAGCCTGCCTCCACGCCTACCAACACTAAGGCAAAGAAGAAGCAAGCGGGGAAGGGGACCGGCACTCAAAAAAGCCAGGACCCAAGTGAGAAGGCATGACCTCCCCCACCTCCAAAACTCCTGCGGAGCACAAGCAGAAGAGCTCCAAGCCAGTGCCGACACAACAGCCCGTAATGTCATGCCGAGGGTGACAATGACTGCAGAACCAGCTGCTATACCTGCAGCGCCTCTGAAAGCACACAAAAGGGTGCTGACGGACTCAGGAACAGTGCCGGCAGCAGGAACGCTAGCAATGACACCAGAGAGAGCTTGCTTGGTGCCGGCTCCCAGCTTAGCAGCACAAGAGCTTAAAGGGGCGGTACCATATAATAGCACTAAAGCAGAAAAAAGCCATAGGGCACCGGCCACAATACCTATATACTCACAAGCGCCATTCATAACGCAGAACAACTTAATGCTCCCCTCACCTTGTCTGCCTCAGTTTACTACCACAGCAGACCTGGCAGTGACATCAGTTCCGGGAATGCCACTACTTTCTCCCAGGAGCAGCCAGAGTTCTTCCAGATTAGGATTCTCACCAGCATCACAGTCAACGTGCTTGCTATTAAGTGAGAAAGGGAACGAAGAAGGCTCGCTGTACAACCTCTTAAGTACATTGTCCCCTAAACCATGCCAGGGCCATCAGTGGCAGCAAACACAGTGGCTTCTACCACCCATGTCACCCAGCTGCCCTTTCTGGGACCCGTGAGCAGTCTACAGAATCCTACAACACCAGATGCCTCAAGGGGGTCAGACACAAGAGCCTCCCCCCCCAAAAAAAATCCTTTTGAACAATTTACCTTGTCAGAGGAGGAAGGGGAAATGGAGGTCACAGGGGTGGAAACAATATTAGACTCAATATCTAACAATCATCTTACTTCCTCAACAACTGAAGACACAATCATGCCCCCACCAAATGCCATGGGGGATGCTTTCAGGTCCTTCCAAGAGCTTTTAGTAGGGTTGCAGTTGCACTGGACATTCCACTTGAAGATATGCTAGAGATACAGCACAAACTTACAAACATCCTCCATGCTTCATCACAGAACAAATTGGCTGTCCCTATGAATGAAGCACTGATGGACCCAGCCAAGGCTCTGTGGTAGACTCCAGCAACAATCACCCTGACTGGGAAACAAGCTGATTGAAAATATTATGTAGCTCCAAAAAACGCAGAATTTTTATTCTCACACTCTCCACTAAACTCCTTAGTGGTAGAGGCTGCTAATCAAAGGGGCAAGCAACAGACTAACTGCACGCCCACACAGGACAAAGAACAGAAATGTCTGGACACACTGGACAGAAGGCCTACTTGTCTGTAAGTCTCCAGATCAGGATTGTGAATTACTTGGCACTTCTTGCTAAATACACACACCATGTATTTGATCAATTGTCAACCTTTATTAATCAGATTCCTGACAGTAAAAAGGAGCAATACAGTGCAAACATGAAAGAGGGGCATTAATTGCTAGAACAGCCCTATAGGCAGCACTGGATGCAGCAGACACGGCTGCAAGGTCCTTAGCATCATGCAGTTGTTATGAGAAGATCATCAGCTGTCAGGCTTCCCGAAAGATATCCAATCCACAGTGGAAGACCTGCCGTTTGAGGGAACAAAGTTGTTTGCAGAGTCCACCAACACTTCTCTCCACACATTTAAGGACTTAAGGGCCATGCTGAGAACACTAGGCATACAAGTACCTGCAAACAAAAAGAAGCAAGGAAGACCATTTAAACAATGGTATAGACCAGCCCACTATAACCATCAAATGAGACATTATGACAATAGACGAAGGCCCAGACAGGGTAGGTGCAGGCCGGCCTCTGAACAGGCAACCACGCAGCAAACTTCAACAGCCCGTCAAGCATTTTAAAAGTTCAGTCGAGGGTCGGACAGCTCTCGGTTTTCTAAGGCAGCATTACGAACACTATATACCATTTGGCAGCAGACTAGCTACGTTCTATCCAGTGTGGCAGAACATCACCACAGACAAATGGGTATTGGAGATCATCAAGATGGGTTACTGCATCCCTTTTACTTCCATACCACATCACCAATCCTCCTACCCCTCCCTATTCAGGGACCCCTTTCACAAGATGGTGTTCGCACAAGAAGCACAACACCTCCCACAATTGGGGGCCATAGAAGAGGTCCCACAAAAACACAGGGGATAGGGATTCTACTCCCATTCCTCCTTGACCACCAAGAAATCAGGGGGATGGAGACGAATATTAGATCTCCGAAAATTGAATCGATTTGTTCGCTACCAATGATTCAAAATGACAACTTTAGCCACAATCATCCCAGCCTTGGAAAAAGGAGACTGGCTATCCACCCTCGACCTCAGAGATGCGTATTTTCACATCACAATACATCCATCACATAGATGATTCCTGAGATTCACTGTAGGAGAAAGGCACTTTCAATACAAAGTACTATCATTTGGTCTCTCGACAGCACCAAGAGTCTTCTCAAAGGTCCTGGCCATAGCAGCGGCACACCTCAGAAAAATGGGTGTAACCATTTTCCCATACTTAGACAATTGCCTAATAAAGGGACCCATGGAGCAGAACGCACAGCAGGCAGTGGCCACCACAAGGACATTATTCAACACTCTGGCCCTACAAATCAATCTAGAGAAGTGCATTCTGACACCAAACCAAACTATAGACTTTATAGGTGCACACCTGGACTGCACCAAAGCAATAGTGTCACTACCACAGCATAGATTTGCAGAGATCAAGGACTTAGTATCGTTCATGTAGGCCAGCCCATAGATAACAGCAAATCAATGCCTACAATTATTGGGGCACATGGCAGCCGCCACATTCGTGGTACCGTATGCACGGCTGCACATGAGATCAATGCAGGCCTGGCTGAGAATAGTGTACAGACCATATATACATCACATAAACAGGTGCTTAGTGATGCCAAACAGCATAAAATCCACACTAACATGTTGGAAGAATCACCTAAATGTTTGCCAGGGGATACCATTTCAACGCCCACCTGCAACGATTACAATTACAGTGGACACATCGCTAATAGGATGGAGAGCTCACCTGGATGAAAATGTAGTACAGGGTCAATGGCGCACAGACGAGTCCAACAACCACATAAATGTGTTGGAACTCAGAGGAGTCTGCAATGCATGTTCCATTTCCAGTCTATAATACAGAACAAAACAGTACAAGTGTTAATAGACAATACCATGATGATGTACTACATCAATTGCCGGGGGGAGCGTGATCCTACAAACTGTGCCAGGAAGTGGTGAGGTTATGGGAATGGTGTATCCCCAGAAACATAACACTCATAGCCACCTACCTCCCAGGCAAGAACAACATAACAGACAGTCTCAGCAGGGATTTCTCCCACAAACACGAATGGGAAATCAACCCCAAAATGATAAACCACTTATTCAACAAATGGGGGTTTCCCTCAATAGATCTATTTGCCACCAGCAAAAACAAGAAGTGTCCAAGCTACTACTCAAAAGCAGGCATAGGACACCAATCCATGGGAGGTGCATTCAGTGTAAAATGGGAAGCACCTCTGATGTATTCATTTCCACCACTTCCACCTCCATGCATGGATGGTGATTGGCTGATGCCTTCAGAGGCCAACTATCTACAAGAGATGCAGCGAATCCTAGTTAACTGCCATAGACCTGCAACAAGGAAAACATACAATCAGAAATGGCACAGATTCAACATATGATGCCTCAGACACAGCTATACTCCAACAAGATCAGGAGTGGCAGAAATACTCACTTACCTGTTAGAACTACGCACAATGGGTCTTTCAATAAACTCAATTACAGTACACCTTGCTGCAATAGCAGTACTGCAGCCCCCAATAGACGACTACTCGGCATTTATCCATCCATTTACCAAAAGGTTCCTACGGGATCTACGAAACACATTCCCACAGCAAAGGGACCCATTACCAGCACGGGACCTCAACCTTGTCTTAAGGGTTCTCATGGGCAAACCATTTGAACCGCTAGCTACACGGTCATTACTACACCTATCAATGAAGGTAGCCTTTCTGGTGGCAATTACATGAGCAAGGAGAGGCAGGGAAATAGGAGCACTTACAACACAACCACCTTACATAATCTTTCATAAGGACGAGGTGGTACTTAGAATTCACCTCAAATTCATTCCAAGAGTAATTAGCTCCTTTCACTGTATCAAGCCAATATACCTGTCTGTCTTCTTCCCGAAGCCACATAAAGATGACAGAGAAAGGACATTACATACCTTAGACGTCTGCAGGGCAATCACTTTCTACCTTCAGCGAACGGAACCCTTCCGGAAATCACCAAGACTATTTGTCTTATCCACCGAAAGGTCAAAAGGCTTGCCCATATCCAAACAAAGGCTTTCTAAGTGGATATCGAACTGCATACATCTAGCCTACAACATACTCTACAGAGAACCTTCTAAGACCATAAGGGCTCACTCCACGAGAGCTATGGCAGCGACAACAACCTTTCTCAGGGGAATCCCAACCAAGGACATCTGTAAAGCTGCCACGTGGGGTTCAATTCACACAGTCACACAGCACTACACGATACAATCATTTGTGGACACGGACACACGCTTTGGCAGAACTGTACTCACAGTCACCGAGTCAACAATGCCAAAGCACCCTCCACCAAGCACGAACGCTGCTTAATAGTCACCTAAGGTAATCTTAATAGTCACCACGGGGACACTCCTTGAAGTAGAAGGGAAGATTACTCACCAGGTGCAATAACTGTAGTTCTTCGAGATGGTTGTCCCTATGGGTGCTCCACCACCCACCCGCCTCCCCTCGACTTAAGATCTATATGCTTCCGGGTCAGAGAAGAACTGAGGAGGTGGTTGGCTGTGCATGTGAAATGAACATTCCAACTGTCACATGCCAGCGCTCCACGCACACAGCCAACCACAGGGCACTGCTACTAGAAGTCTGCCAACCATGAACACAGTGGCGCTGGATCACCTAAGGTGAAGCACCCACGGAGACAACCATCTTGAAGAACTACAGTTACTGCACCTGGTGAGTAACCTTTCCTTTCTCAACCAGTGGTATATGTTAAAGTTTTTAATTCACTAACTCATAATTCAGTTTAAATCTGAGCATATCATTTTTAAATTGAACAATGCCTTTATTTCTTTTAGCACAATGTATGGTTTTTTTGCACTCAGTTCCTTTCAATTCCTCTCCCAGTCAAATGTGTTCAGCTGAGTTAGAGGGTCTATATCTATTAATATCTGTCTGGCTTTGGCAGATATGACCTGGTTTCAGGGGAGCCGACAGGATTGTTGGGTCCTTTGGCAAAATGGGGGTGGGAGGCCAGCTTCACAATGCTGGAAGGGCAGAAAGGATGGGATTGTGACAGCCAGCCATGAGCACTGCCCAAACTGCACTGCACTGCCCCCTACCACACCTATTCAGTGTCACCTGGAGCACACCACTGAGTGCTCTAGCAGTGATTTAAAGGACCCAGGACTCGGGCCGTTGCTGCTGCTGCAGTAATGGCAGTAACCGTGAGTTCTGGGCCCTTTTGAATAGCCAGCTCCTGGAGCAACTGCTTCCTTCTGCCCTGCTGACCGCCATCGGTGTGTCCTTTGTGGAATTTGAGTAAGATTCAGAATGAACTTGAGATCACAGAATAGAATTTAGAATTACAAAAATGAAAATTGCATGTTAGGAAGCAGGCCTCTACATTATACTTTTCAAAATCCGTTTATTGAAAACAGACTTGCAAACAGTCATGATTTTCAGCTTTCTTCATCTCCCAACAAATCCCACATAATTCAAGTGAACAGTAGGCTTGGATCTAAGGGTCAGAATCACACAAGTATATCTGCACTACCAGGCTGGCAGAGTGTCCTAATAGACCAGCTCAGCAGGCAGTTTGCAGCCAAATAGAAGAGATTCTCTCTTTCAGCCCTATAATGTCACTTATCTCCTGTAGAAGCTCCAATATGTACTATTTTGGGCTGTCTGCTATCAATAAAGCATTTAGGGATTACCATCAGCTCCATAAGTGTACATTTAGCAACAATACCCAGTCACTGTCCTGTCCATATTTTACTACCCTACAATTGCAAGATTTCTCAAGGGCCTTATTCATGTATTTTCTGAAGTCCAGGAGACTTCATCCTCAGGGGAACCTTAATTTAGTCTTGGCAGAATTAATGTGACTTCCTTTAGAGTCCGTAGCAAATTGCTATCTATCCCATCTATCCATGGAAATGGCCGTTTGTATCTGTAACATCCAATCAAAGGCTACGTCTACACTATGAGTTTTCTCAGCAAAAATATGCTAATGATGGACTCATTTGCATGAGTCGTGATCTCATTTGCATATTTTCTGCCAATCCGTTTTTGTGCTGGGTTTTTTCGCAAAACCAGGGAATGTGGACATTTTCTTTTTGTGCAAAAACCCCTTTTTCCACAAGATCGGTATACCTCCTTTTTTGGGGCATAAGGATCTTGCAGGAAAAGGGGTTTTTGTGAAAAAGAAAATGTCCACACTACTTGTTTTTGCGCAAAAACCCCAGCACAAAAATGGATCTGCAGAAAATATGCAAATGAGATCATGACTCACGCAAATTAGTCCCTCATTAGCATATTTTTGCCAAGAAAACTTGTAGTGTAGACATAGTCAAAGGGTAGAGGAGATTCAGGCCCTCGTGGATGGTGTAACGGTAAAGAAACTAAAAGATAGTTAGGCCCATTCCACTCTTTATGTCCCTCTGGGGTGCGTGTGTATGCAAGGACATCTAGGGCACAGGAAGAGCCTCAAAGGACAGCTGGCCAAAAAAATAAATCCCAATCTTATATGCATGGGGGAGAGGGGACTGTGCACCAGAAGTGTAATCTATGTAGACAGTGTATCTCAAAGAACCTTAGCTACTGTAAAGTAAATAAACGTTATTTCTTAGGAAAGAATCAATTATATTTTGCAGTCATTCTAAAATTACACATTACATCTTATTTTTCAGGAATAATTGGCTCTGGATACTTTCATTCATGCAGAAAATTCAACCCTGAAATATGTGACATGGTAAAGAAGTTAATTCCAACTGGCAGAATATTGTGGCAATGGACTAAGGTACAGAAACAAGAAATAATGGAGCTGTGTTCACTATTTATTAACAGGGTGCCTGTTACCATAAACTAGATACTTATTACAAAATTCAAAAAAGTTGTCTTTCATAAAACTACCCTCAGTGGATACCCACTGTGATTAGGGTTAATGGGGGGAGGAGAGATGTAGGAATGATGCTCTTCTAAATTATGCCCCAAAATAAGATCAATTCACATAAGATGCCACTCACAATAAAGTATGCAGGTGTTCCAAATATGATCAAGAATGCTCCCTGTGCCCTTTACACTTGGGTTTCCCTCATTGGAGTCTGCCTGCTCTGCTGGGCTGTTTTTATTGAGCTTTCTCTTGGTGAGACTCATATGTTCCACTGGGCTTCATGACCATGGCTCCTCTTTGAGGGGTCTTATCTGCTCCACTGGACAATGCTAGGCTCTTTGGGTTATGGCAAAGTAGTTAGAGAAAGTGATGTTACTACTCACTCATTCATGGTACCGAAGAGCTGTCACTCACAACAGATCATGCTAATCTTTATAGTTTAATCCTTCCTTTTCTTTCTTAGGGGCTTCTCTACACACAAAAGTTGTACCATTTTTACTATACTGGTATAGTTAAAGCTGTACAACATCCCTAGTATGGACAGTTATGTTGACATAAAGGTATTTTACATTAGTATAGCTTTTTTGGTTAAAGAAAGAATTTGTTTGAGGTTAGGGGGTTGTCTGTAAGCAAGAATTGGCCTTTTCCCCAAGGCCTGTGTCTCTACGAGAAAGAATTAATGGACACAAATCAGATATCCGA
This sequence comes from Apalone spinifera, assembly GCA_030068395.1. Classification (NCBI taxonomy): domain Eukaryota; kingdom Metazoa; phylum Chordata; order Testudines; family Trionychidae; genus Apalone; species Apalone spinifera. The sequence continues at coordinate 52,382,454 of CM057847.1, read as the reverse complement.
AAAGAAAGCACACAGAAACCTGTTGGAGAACATTTTAATCTGCCTGGGCACTCCTTAATGGATCTCAAAGTAACTGTGTTGTTTCAGGCCAATTCCACAAACCAAATATACAGGGAAGCCTTGGAACTTAACTTCATTTACAAGTTTAATTCTTATCAGAATGGAATGAACAGAGACATCGGCTGGCTCGCACACTACCTTCCACATCCTAATGACTTAACCAACCAACCAAACAATGGAGCTGCTAATTGTTCTTAGCAGCCTCTTGTAACTTGAACAATCTATTCACTGTCTTTTTTCTCCTTTCCTTCCACCCCTCCCCTTACTTGGATCTGGACTTTTAATACTCCAGTTATCTGAAGAATTGGGTTTTGCCCACGAAAACTCATGATACCATCTACATGTTTTGTTAGTCTTTAAGATGCTACTATACTATTTGTTGTTTTTTGAGTTTTTCCAGTTACAGTCTAACTCAGCTACCCCTCTGAAGCTAACTTAAATAGTTATACTAGTACAAAATTTGTGTAAATGAAGCCAAAAGTATCAACTTTCACTCTTTATCAAAGAGAAAATAAACATTATTTTATTAAGCATCTCAGTTAGCACCCACTGAAATAAATGGGATGGTTCACATCCCTAAAAGTTATTTCAGATTCTGTAAATACAAGTTTGCTTCAGTTATACCTGGTTCACATTTTCAAGACACTCTAAGCAATCAAAAAAGCTAAATACTTACTTTTTTAGAAAATAAAGTTTAGATTTTAGTAAGAGACCAATATGGCTCCCTCAGGAGCCCTTTAATGACCTGGAAATTAAAAAGGAATCCTACAAAAAGTGGGATCAAGGACAAATTGACAAGGATGAGTATAAAAGAGTGGCACACGTATGTAGCAGCAGAATCAGAAAGGCTAAGGCACAGTATAAGTTACTGCTGACAACTGACATAAAATTCAGTAAAAATAAGAAATACATTAGAAGTAACAAAAATTTGAAGAAAAATTTAGGTTCATTATTTAATGGGGATGGAGAGCAAATAACAGATGAAACAAAGAAGGCTGACATCTTAAATATCTATTTTGTTTCAGTCTTCACTAAGAAATCTAATTGTGACCAGATGCTTAACATAAATAATATCAGCACAGGTCAGAATAGGGAAAAACAGTTTAAAAATATTTAGATAAATTAGATACATTCAAGTCAGCATTTTCAAGGTGGGCGGGCCTGATAAAATTTATCTTGTAATACCTCTGAACTATTTCACATTTTTTATGAACTCAGACAAGTAAGAGTTCAAAGGACTTAAAGAGGAAAATGTGGTACTTACCTTTAAAAATAATAAAAAGCAAAACAAGAGAGATGCATTTTCCACTGAGTGATAGGCAGTTTCACAAGGAACTCAGACAGCATGTTACTCTCTCTCACAATGTACCACAAGCCTTAATTGCATCCTCAGTAACTTTAGCAAATATTCAGTATTCACATATGTGCATGAGTTAATTGTGCAGTGGATCCTCTATTTATAGGGCAGCATAAGTTGTATTTAAGGTTCTGCTTTAAATTGTGAGGGAGATTAATGTGTTCTTGTAGTGTGTTTCCTTACCAGCTGAAGGCAGAAGAAAGTTCCTTATAGCAATGCAGAATTTATTTTTAATGTCTTATTGTTTCTGAATGTGGAATTATGCTGTGGGACTTGAAAGATAATGTGCAAGAAAGTGCCATTTACAAGGAGACTGGATAAAAGGGCACAGGACAAAGGAAGGAAGGAAGCCCAAGAGGTTGTGGAGAAGGGAAGGAAAAGGAGGCAAGTGGGTGGGTAGACTGGAATGATAAAAGGAAGTTTTCTGGGCAGAGACTCCTTTACCCTTTCTTTTAGGAGATGAGATAATGAAGCAAGATAGAGTTGTAATTCCCATGACTGCATCAGTATATAAAGATGGTAGAGTAAAACACTATAAATCAATTGTTAGGTGATATCTACAAAGGGATGGTTTCTGAGCCATCTCTGTGAAGCAAAGCTGATGGGAGTGGAGGAACCCACAGATAGGTACTTGCCTGGGATCCTACTTCCATCTGGACAGACAAGTCTGCTGGGAGACCCTAGTTCAGGAGGCTAGGAGATGGCTCATTGAACAGCAGAAAGGAATGCAGAAGGTTCTGCAGGCCTTCCAACAGTCCTGTCACTTGGAGGGAACATTCTTTCTCACCTGTCAAGCGGAGCAATAAAAAAGTCATCAGGAATTTATAAAGGAGCAAGCCCAGGAAACTCTGCCATGAAGCCTCTAGGGTCATTTGACAGTATAGATTAGAAAGTTACTTAGGTGGTGTTGGAGTTATATGGAATGGATAGCAAACTGATACAGTTGTTGAAGGATATCAACAATAATGAGGTGAGGAGTGGCGCTAGGGGACCAACCGGGCAGCACCCCAGCTGCTCTGCCTCAGGCGACCCCAAGTCAGCCGCTGCTGAAACAAATCAGTGGCTGACTCCAGGAAGCCCGGGGCAGAGCTGCTCTGCCCTGGGCTTCCTGGAAT
>CM057847.1:52345776-52369035 GCA_030068395.1 Apalone spinifera | reverse complement strand
CTAATTTGCATCCCTTTTCCGTAAAAGGGATGCAGTCTAGACACAGCCATTATGAATAGGAGGCAACCAGGCAACTCACCAACACCAGATTCTATGACCTTCTCTCCTCTGAGCCCACTAAAGAATACAAAAAAACCCCAACCCTAAAACAACTGCTCATGAAGCTCCCTGATACTACCAGGACCAAATTTATACAAACACCCCTCCCAATCTCTTACTAGGAGTTTTCTATCTGCTACCCAAGATACACAAACCTGGAAATTCCAGACAACCCATCATCTCAAGTATTGGCACACTTATGACAGGATTATCTGCCTATATTGACTCTCTCCTCAGACCTTATGCTGCCAGCACACCTTTAAGACACCACTGAGTTCCCGAGGAAAACTACAGAACGTCAATAAACTTCCTTAAAACACCATCCTTGCCACTATGGACATAGAAGCTCTTTACACCAACATTCCACATGAAAACAGATTACAGGCTACCAGGAACACTGTCCCTGATGACACCACTGCACACCTGGTTATAGAGCTCTGCCACTTTGTCCTCACCCATAACTACTTCCGATTAAGAGACAATTTGTATCTTCAAGTCAGTAGCACAGCAATGGACACCCATGTCTTTATGACTGTCCTTGAGGAACATTTCCTCAGCTCTTGCTCTCCAGCACCTTTATTCTGCTTACACTACATTGATGACATCTTCATCATATGGACCAACAGGAAAGAGACCTTTGAAGATTTCCACAGGGATTTCAAGAATTTACGCTACCATCAACCTCAGCCTGGATCAGTCCACATGAGAAATCTACTTCCTTAACACTACAGTACAATTACATGATGGACACATTTTCTCCACTTTATACCGGAAACCTGCCGAGTGCTATACTTACCTTTATGCCCCTAGCTTCCATCCCAAACACATTTCTCAATCTATTGTTTACAGTCAAGCCCTAAGATAAAACTGGATTTGCTTCAATCCCACAGACAGAGATAAACACCAACAAGATACAGCATTCTTAAAACTGAAATACCCACCTGAAGAAGTGAAAAATCAGATTGACAGAGCCAGAAGAGTACTCAGACATGAATACTTCAAGACAGGCCAAGAAGATAAAACAACAGAATTCCATTTGTCATCACCTACAGCCCCCAACTTAAACCCCTCCAACATATTATCAACAATCTACAACCTATCCTGGAAAATGACCCCTCACTCTCACAGGCCTTGGGGGACAGGCCAATCCTCACCTACAGACAACCCCCTAACCTCAAACAAATTTTTTCCAATAACCATGCAGTACACCTCCATCATACTCATCCAGGAACCCACCCCTGCAATTAGGCCTGGTGCCAACTCTGTCCACACAACTACACAAGCGATTTTATCACTGGACCCAACCACATCAGCCACTACATCAGGGGCTCATTTAACTGCACATCCACTAATGTGATCTGTGCCATTAAATGCCAGCAATGCCCCACTGCCATGTATATTGGCCAAACTGGACAGTCTCTATGGGAAAGAATTAATGGACACAAATCAGATATCCGAAAAGGCAACACACAGAAACCTGTGGGAGAACATTTTAAGTTGTCTAGGCATTCATTAATAGACCTCAAAATCATCGTGTTGTTTCAGGCCAATTCCGTAAGCCAAATACACAGGGAAGCCTTGGAACTTAACTTCATTTACAAGTTTGGGAGCCATCACAAAGGCATGAATAATGACATTACCTGGCTATCACACTACCTTCCACATGCTAATGATTTAACCAACCAAACAATTGGTACTTAAGAACAATTTAAACCTTTTCTATCAGCTTCTTGTAACATGACCACAGTATTCAGTAATGGGGAACCATAGTCAGTAGAAGCTATGGGGTCAGTGCCTTTAGATGAGGGGCAGCACATGGAGCCATGGAACCACTGCTGTACATGCCAGCTGCTTTCAGGAGTGGTGCAGAGCCAGAACAGGAGTAAGCCTGCCTTAACCCCACTGCTCCACCACCTGGAAACTGTCTCAGTTAAGTGATGCCCAGCCAAAGCCTGCTTCCTGAACCCATGTGCCAGCCCTGACCCTCCTCCTATCCCCAACCTCCTGCCCCAGCCATGAGTTCCCCTGCACCCAAACTCCTCCCCAGAGCTTGCACCCTGAAATCCCTTCTGAACCTTGATCTCCTGCCCTGAGCTAAACCCAGAACCCTTCCCACACTCTGAAACCTTTGGCCCAAGACTAGTGCCTACACCCCAACCCTCTACCCCAGCCTGGTGAAAGTGAATGAAGGTTGGGGATGGAATGAACAGAGTGAGGCCTTGGAGAAGAGGTGGAACAGGGGAGGAGCCTCAGAGAAGGGGCAGGAAGGAAGTGGGGCAAGGTATTTGGGTCTGAGGTAGATTTTACATTGCACTTAAATTGAAAAAGTGATCTTTTGGTTAAAAAAGTTGGAGACCACAGCTTTAGATGTACTCAGTGCTTTTTTTGTGATGGTACTGCCCGGTATGCAATACCGGCACCTCCAGACGCAGTACCAGTACCTCCAATCAGAGCTCAACAACTTTTCCCCTGGAGTACCGGCACCTTTTTTTTTTTACAAAAAAAAGCACTGGATGTTCTGAATCCCATAATAAGATGGGAGAAAAGGTTTATCTCTGATAAGCTCAGCTATCAGTGAATCATTAGCCTTTATTTAACTGATCGATTAAATTTTCTGTCCTAACTGGATGAAAGTAAGAAAGTTAAACTATTCTTTATTATAGACATATGACTATTTGTAAAACAAAGTAGCACTTACATATCAGTGTCATTATTTAATTAGTGTTTCACTAAAGTTTTACTTGAGTCATTTCAGTGTTTAATTAACTATTTTAATACCGGCGAGGAGTCCTGTGGCACCTTATAGACTAACCAAAGTGTTTGGAGCATAAGCTTTCGTGGGCAAAGACCCACTTCGTCAGATGCATGTAGTGGAAATTTCTAGAGGCAGGTCGAAAGCTTATGCTCCAAACACTTCGGTTAGTCTATAAAGTGCTACAGGATTCCTCGCCGCTTTTGCAGATTCAGACTAACACGGCTACCCCTCTGATATTTTAATACCTTTTTAGCGAAAAGATTTTCAATTATTTTAAATTATATTAATTTATGTCTTGTAGATTTGTTAATGATGAAGATGTAGCTTGGTTTGATAAAACCACACTTAGAGCAATTGAGGAACATGTAGATCCAGAATTAGCAGCAATTCTCCAGCCAGAACCATATTTTGTAGATTTTTTGCGGGATATGCCTGAACCAACTGGTGATGAACCTGAAGATTTTGTATTTGAAGCACCAAAAGTTTATGAAATGGTATTTTATTTTATGCCTCAAAAATTAGGCATTGAAGGATTTTTTCAAGTATTAAATGTGTTATACTGTTGGGGTCATATTGAGAGTTTTATTAAATATATGCACAAATTGTGGTTTGGGGAATACATTTTAGATTGGATAAATTAATTTACAGTTAATCATTTAAATCTATATATTTGAAAAGTAATTTATAATGTAGGAAGCAATCCACCAGATGTAAACATAAGCTGATAATTTTCTTTCACTTCACTCCATTATTCTCCAGTCTTAAAGACATATTTCTGGATACACAGAATCAGTGAAACTTTTGTAAGAACTAATAGGACTATGTGCTCCTGTTCAGCCCAGAGCATGCCCATTAAGAAAGCAGTGAAGAATATCAGTGAAATTTTAAATCCTGAATGATAAATAGAGGATCTAAAATCACTACTTTCTTTTGTGTTTGGTACAAACAATTTGAGATACTTCTTTCATGAAACACAAGATAATGCTAATTCCAGAAGAGCAACAGTGACCATTTATCTCAGTAGTGTTGCTTGGGGACTCCTCTGCTGACTCTGGGCTCCATGCAGCGGTGTTTCTTTGAAATGCTGCATGCTGCCAGGGGTCAGCTGAGACTCTGAGTATTCCAGATGCATGAAGAAGTGAAAAAAGCAGGACCTGAGGGCAGGATTTAGTTTATATGCCATGTCAGGGCATGCAAATCCAGTTTAGTCCTAAATGAAGTTTCTGGCTATATAATGAGAAATAATCCTGAGAGAGAGAGTCTATGGATGCAGGAGATTCATTGATCTGCAGTTACTGGGTAACTAATTCAGTGTTGGAGTTTGCCAAAAATTTTGTATACACTATTTTATTCAGATAAGCATTATTATCTCTGTAGTTACACTAACATGCTATCACTTATCTATTAACACTGTTGCTTTTTTCCCTCTCTCTTTCAGGTCCCGAGCTTTGAATTTCTATGTGAAAAACTACAAATGTACCAGAAGCAATACAATGAAAGTGTTAGGGGTTCATTTCTCGATTTGGTGTTTTTTAAAGATGCAATGACACATCTTGTTAAGGTTTTGTTTTTACAGCAATTAATAAAGTATTTAATTTAGGTGACTAGACATGAATCACATGAATAGTAGAATTAAATTGTCACTCCGAATTTCGAATTGTAATGTAGGGGTCAGAGGGTAGTTGAAAGGAATTAGGGAGCGGTGTTCAAAAAACTTGGTATAGAGCACAGGTGGGGAACCTCAAGCCTGGGGGCTGGTTGTAGCCCCCAGCTTGCCTAGATCTGGCCCTGAGGCTCAGCATTGGGGAGCCCATGCTAGCCCTCTAGCCTCCCTGCCACCCACCCGCAGGGCTGGAGCACACAAAATCTACTATTCTAGGCCCCCAGGCTCTGGTGTGTGAGGGGAATGTCTTTCTCCTTCTGAATCAGAGGCTTTCCATATTACTTCTCATTTGTATGTGGCCCCCGACTGATTTTCTGTGGGTGAGTGGCCCCCAAGCCAAAAAAGGTTCCTCACCCTAGAATAGAGGATACTCTTTTTCAGTTTGCACATGTTATATGGTGGATGGAGCAAACTGCATAAACTCAAAAATTACCATGGAAAGACAATAAAAAGTTAGGTTTTAATATAAAGAAAGATATAAGGAATATACAGGAGGATTTGAACAGTACAAATAAATCAGTAAAGAATGGAATATGCAATCCCCTTTGAATAAATGTAAAATTATGCATTAAGACATTATATATCTAATAATTATATTAAAGGAAGCATTGAAGGCAAATGTATTATACAATAACAGAAGTGATTGTTTCATCGTTTGCCCACAACAAAAATTGCAAAGTCTTAGGGGGAAGCTTTTGTGATATTAGGTAAGAGTGTGATTTTTAAACCACTATATTGTACTAACTGCCCATGTGTACACTAGTACAAAGAGCACCACTTTGGATTAAGCTAAACTGCAAAAAGTCACTTTTAGGTGATGTCTCCATTGGACACTACTGGAAATGCCATATAGGCAATGTGTGGCTGCATGCTACAATGAAAAGCAGGCTGCATCCACATTGAGTATGTAGCTGCCCATGTCAATGAGAGGCTCTAGCTGGAGAAGTCAATGGGGAAAGGCTTTGGAAGTCGCACACACCTGAGCCTTTCCCTACTGCTTCTCCCTCCAAAGACCTTTCCCATTGAAAAGGGGAGCTAATGCAGAATAGTTATTGTGAAATAATTATTCTACAATGGCTATTCTGGGCTTATTTCCCATGTAGATAAGCCCTTGGAGTGCACAAACAAAGGAATCAAACAAGATAATTGTTTCTTTTAACACATTAGATGTTGGAAAACTGGATGCTCAGATGGTCTAAATTGAAGTCACTTCACTGACTTCAATGCACCATGCCGCCCTTCTCTGCACTTTTTCCATAATATGAATGTATTTTTATGCACAAAACCACATAAACATTTTACTGTGCACAAAACCACATAAACATTTTAGGCCAGATTCTCAATTGGCATAAATTGGCATAGCTCCACCCATGTCAGTTTTATCAGCTTAACAAAAAACGCTTTAGAAAAAGTAATGCATTTTAGGTGAGTGAAAGATGCCACCAGTTTGGTTGACTTAATGTTCTTTCTTTTTCACACACATGCATCATACATCATTTGAAAGCATATTCTCTCAAAGGGTGCCACTACATACAAATTGGTATAAACAATGATACTATCAACACGTTAAAAATGAACACTTTGAAATATTTGCGTTTGTTTTTATTTGTTTAATTATTCTATGTATAATTTGAAGATCTACAATTGGATTTATTTATGATCTCAAAGCATCACCACAATCTCAGGGCTAAAACTAAATCTACTAATAATTTGTAGCTATGTTAATGAAATGTAAGAGTACTGGTAATATTTCTAGTCAACATCACTATCATCATATTATTAATATTATAATCTCTGTTGAGAATCTCTGGGTTACTACAGTCTTCATTGCGTTGGTGTTTACCCAGTTCTGAGCTGGTAAGATTGTTCCATATTAGAAAAACAACAAGAAGACTGGTGGCATCTTAGAGTACATCTACACTGCAACACTATTCCAAAATAACTAGAGCTATTCCAAAATAACTTAGTCCCCATCTACACACTAGGCAGTTATTTCGCAATAGTGTCAAAATACTGTCAAGTGGAGGATTTCTTATTCCGACTCCTGTAACCCTCATTGTACAAAGAGTAAGGGAAGTCAGAGGAAGAGTGCTCTATTTCAACACCACCTCCGGTGCCAAGAGCTTGGGCACCGACGCCACCTCAAGTGCCGAGGGCCAGGGCACCGACGCCGCCTTCGGTGCCGAGACTTGTGGTACCTCCATCTGCAGCACTGAACGAAGCACCGGGGTTCATCTCACAGGACAGCCCCTTCTACATCACCAGTGGAGAAGTCCAGTAGGCTTAGAGAGAGGGGTCAATGCCTCCCATCCCTGTCTCCTAGTCCGGGACCAGAGGCATTCTCACTGGAGCCTCCATCCCCATTACCATGTTCGCCCAGGGTATCTCACCACCAGTCACCAACTGTGAGACGTTCTGGATACACACCGTCCCCGCGGTACTACTACAGGCGTTATTACTCCCCATCGCCACCATGTTCCATGTGGTGCTCCAGATCGCCCCGGTCACCATCATACCACAGATCGTTGTGCCATGAATACCGCGACGTGAGGTACTATGACTACAGACCTCACCACAACGACAGATGGTACCGTACATATCACACCAGAACCCGATCGCCTCACTCCGATTCTCATTCAATGGCTAGATCGGTATCACCAGGCCCATCGTCTCCTCCACCACCTACAGCAGTATCTCTTTCTCCACAACCTGAGAGACCACTGACGCCCACAGGTGAGCAACGAATCCCGCTTGCCTCTGGGCAACAACGGGTGATTCTTCCTCCAGATACAGAGGAATCTCACCATCAGTCCCCGACGGAGGTTGCATCATCATCCCCTGATGAAGCCATTTTCCAGGGCGATGCCTCCCCTACTGATGACATAAAAGACTTTCAGGACCTCTTCAAGAAGGTTGCTGAATCCCAAAACATTAAACTAGGTGAGGTACAGCATAAACAGCACCATTTGCTCAGGAATTTACACCCATCTCAGTCTACGAAAATAGCATTGCCACTGGATGAGGCCATATTGGAAATAGCCGATTCCATCTGGCAGGCACCAGCTTCTGCTCCACCCACGAACAAAAAAGCCGATAGAAAATACTATGTTCCTGCTTCGGGCATGGAATTCCTTTTTAACCATCTTGGACCCAACTCTTTGGTTCTGGATGCGGCTCAACAGAGAGCTAAAGCGCCCCAGTATAAGACCACAGCAACAGATAAGGACGTGAAGCGCTTAGACCTTTTTGGTAGAAAAGTCTATTCCTCCGCCACCTTGTCGCTCCGCATGGCTAATTACTCTGCTTTATTAGCGAACCACTCATTTGATAACTACGCAAAGTTGGTCCCTCTCCTCAAACAGCTGCCAGAATCGAAACATCAGGTTTTAAAGGCTGTCATCCAAGAGGGCTTTATATCATCACGCTTGGCGCTTCATATCGATGCAGCAGACACAGCCGCACGCACCACAGCAACAGCTGTAGTAATGAGGTGGGCATCATGGCTCCACATGTCGGCGACTCCCAAAGAGCTCCAATCAAAAGTGGAAGATTTGCCATTTGACCGGCAAAATCTATTTGCAGATTCCACCGACCAGGTCCTGCACTCGGGAAAGGACATGCGCACCACGTTAAGAACTCTGGGGATGTATACCCCACCTTTTAAGCGCAAGCGTTTTACACCTTACCAGAGACAAAGAACCTTTCCCTACCTGCCATACCAGAGCAGGCATTATGAATCCCACAGAGGTTGTCAATGACCCCAGAGGCGTCGCCCTCAGCAACACAAGCCAGCTCAGCAACAGGCAGCCAAACAGCAAGTCTGACAGGAATATAGAGGGATTGCATGCCATTCCATTAATACTCAAGGCCAATGTCAAGAAACTACTGTTCCACCACCGTTTGAGGCCCTTCCAACATCTCTGGGCCACCATTACCTCAGATTGATGGGTCACACAGCTAGTAATATCTGGTTATGTGATACCATTTCTTTCCCTTCCACCAACCTCCCCCTCCCCCTTCCCTCTCTTTTCAGGGACCCTTCTCACAAGTCTCTTCTTGCACAAGAGGTATCCCATCGCCTGGCGCTGAGGGCTATAGAGGAGGTTCCGCCCCCTTTCCGCAGCAAAGGCTTCTATTCCCGGTACTTTCTGACAGAAAAGAAGTCAAGCGGATGGAGACCCATACTCGACCTGCGCCAACTGAATCGTTATCTCAGATTGCAACGTTTCCGTATGGTCACATTGGCAAAAATTATTCCGGCACTCGAGCAACACAATTGGTTCACATCCCTTGATCTCCAAGATGCCTATTTCCACATCGCAACATCCAGCTCATCGGCGTTTTCTTCGCTTCGTAGTGGGAAACAACCACTACCAACACAAGGTACTCCCCTTCGGACTTTCATCCACTCTGAGAGTCTTCTCGAAGACCTTCGCGGTAGTAGCCGCTTACCTTCGCCGCCTCAGGATTATCATATTCCTGTACTTAGACGACTGCTTTCTCAGAGCGCAGTCATTCACTGAGGCCTCTCACACGGTCACGACTATACCCAACTGTTCGATCTACTAGGGCTCATACTCAACATTCAAAAGTTCACTCTGACTCCGCGACAATCCATAGAATTTTTTGGAGCTCGCCTAGACTCCACGACAGTGCATGCGTACCTGCCTCTCTCCAGGTTCCATGCTATCCAAGACTTAGTCCAGGTTTTATCCACGAGCCCTACCATGCCGGTCCTTACATGCCTACAATTGCTCGGTGATATGCCCTCCACTACTTTCGTCGTATCCAATGCGAGACTTCATCCATGAGTGCTTCAACACTGGGTATCCAAGATATAGTCACCTGGGAAATGTGACCTCTGCAAGCCCATAGTAGTACCCATCATGGTCAAGCGTTCTCTCCCCTGGTGGACAGAATTGAGCAATATCATGACGGGCATGCCCTTCCACAAACCACAGAGCAGCTTACTATGGACGCCTCTCTGATCGGCTGGGGAGCGCATATTCAGGACAAACAGGTCCAAGGTCAATGGTCCCACGAAAGCTCATCACCTATAAACCTTCTTGCTAGTCTTTAAAATGCTACATAGTTCTGTCTTTTGTTTCTCCTTCACATAAATCTGCTGCAATTGTGAGCCGTGTTGAACGCATGCAGACATTTCCTTCCTTATCTCCGCAATCGTGTCACCTTAATTCTCACGGACAATATTACCACTGTTTACTACATAAATAAACAAGGTGGAGCTCGGTCTCATTCCCTTTGCATGGAGGCCGTTCATCTCTGGAACTTCTGCAATCGTCACAGCATAACTCCGGTTGCTGCTTACTTATCTGGAAAGGACAATATTACAGCCGATGCGCTCAGCAGGCACTTTGCGAACCACCACGAGTGGGAAATACATCCCTGAGTGCTCTGCGAAATCTTCAGTTCGTGGGGCCAACCATCAGTCGACCTCTTTGCCATGCACCACAACGTGAAATGTCCTCTATACTGCTCCAGAGTGGGCATAGGTCATGCTTCTCTAGGCAACGCCTTCCTTTACAAATGGACAGGCGAGTTGCTGTATGCTTTTCCCCCCATACCTTTAATACCAAGGGTCTTAGAAAAAGTATTGTTGGACAGAGCGACAATAATTCTGATAGCACCATTCTGGCCCAGACAGACTTGGTTCCCTTACCTCTCTCGGATGTCTCTTCATCACCCCTTACATCTTCCGGATCTTCCGGACATCCTCAAGCAGAATCACGGTTGCACTGTTCACCTTCAACTGCGACACCTCGCTCTCACGGATTGGCTCCTATCTGGTTCAAACAAACAGAAATGACTTGTTCTAGAGAGGTGCAGGAGGTACTCCTACACAGTAGGAAGCCATCAACATGCACTGCTTACCTCCACAAATGGTGCAGATTCCAACAATGGTTCTTAGCTAACACTTTACACCCTGCTACCACACCGCTGCAGTCTATATTGGACTACATTTTACATCTTAAGCAAACAGGGTTAGCTAACTCCTCCCTCAGAGTTCATCTGGCTGCTAGCTCGGCCTTTCACGAGCCAGTAGATGGACTTACCCCCTTTTCTCATCCCGTGACTAAGAGGTTTCTAAAAGGGATCACTAACCTTTTCCCTGAGCACAAGCGACCGGAGGAACCTTGGAATTTAGAATTTGTACTAGATACGCTAATGCATCCACCGTTTGAACCCTTGGCTACATGTGACTTTAATACTCTTACCGTGAAAGTCACTTTCCTCTTGGCAATTACTTCTGCTTGACGGGTCGGCGAGTTGGCAGCTTTATCCACCAAACCTCCATATACTGTCTTTACTCCTCAGGCAGTACTTCTTCGCCCACAACCATCCTTCCTACCAAAGGTTGACTCTCCATTTCATATTAATGAACCTATTGTCCTACCTGTGTTCTACCCAAAACCTCACACATCAGAGCGCCAAGCGAGATTGTACTGTTTGGACGTACGCAGGGCCCTCGCTTTTTACATTGAACAAACCAAAGAAATACGACACTCCCATAAATTACTCATCTCAATGGACGCCCGTTCTAAGGGGTCCCCTTTCTCTGCGCAAAGAATTTCCAAAATAATCATTGCCTGCATAACTCGGTGCTACGAATTGAGAAACAAGCCACTTCTGAGTACCATTACAGCCCATTCCACCAGAGCAATGTTAACCTCAACTGCCTTTCTTAAGGGGATTCCCCTTAAAGACATCTGCCGAGCAGCAACCTTGTCTTTGAACTCCATGTTTGCAAGGCACTACGCACTACAAAATATTATCGTGACAGACACATCGGTAGCCACAGCAGTGTTAACATCAGCACAGAATCATTAATTCCAAACCCGCTGCCTCGATTAGGCTACTGCTGTGAAGTCACCCACAGTGGAGCACCCACAGGGACACTACCCGAAGAAGAAAAAGAAGTTACTCACCCTGTGCAGTAACGATGGTTCTTCGAGGTGTATGTCCCCGTGGGTGCTCCACGACCCGCCCTCCTCCCCGCTTCGGAGTCTTTCTCAATTATGTCTTTCAGGCTTAGACGGTCTCAAGGAACTGGCGAGCCGGACGGCGCGATGCAGAAACGGTGCGAAAAGCCACAAGATGGCAGCTGCACATGCGCAGTCCGGCAAACAACAGCTAAGAGATCTCTGATCTGCGGCACCGGGATGGGACCTGACACCCACAGTGAAGCACCCACGGGGACACACACCTCGAAGAACCATCGTTACTACACAGGGTGAGTAACTTCTTTTTTCTTCAGCTCCCCTGTTAGGATGGATTTTGCTCTATCACTATTGGAAAAATCTTCATCAAGAGAGACAGTTTGTGTTGGGTGTGCTTCTACACTCTCAGGTTCATTTGAATTGAATATTCACAGAAGAATTTTACAAGTGGCTGCTTCTTGAATGCCATTTTTTCCATCAAGGCACAGGGCATCCACCAATCATCTTGCATCCAACATTAGATTCTGTCTGGTTTTGTCTTTTTGCCATTTTTAGAGTTTACTGTTGTCATATTTGTCAAAGATTTTGATTCAGAATTAGCTTTGTAAAATCCTTTTAGGACCTGCCTCAAGTATCCAGCAGCTAATTCATCAAGGGCTTGTCTATACTATGAGATAAGCTCGAAGCTACTATGATTGAGTTCTGGGGTCCCCAATGTTGAGAAGGTGAGGGGTCATGTTCCCACTACATGCAAAATTCAACTGTTCTCCGAGGTAGCGTGTCTATATTTACCGAACCTACCACTGCGTCAGAGAGCAAGGAAGCACCATAGGGAGCTCAGCAGACCGGCTTATGTTTCCAGTGTGGGCATCCAGGTTCCTGCACCAAAATGCAAACAAAACAAACCTTACATTCAGAGATACAGACCTTCCCTCTTTGGTCAATTCTCAAAGACAATACGACCCTAGAAAGTGCCAGCGTCGGGGGAGAAGGTGACAGCCAGCCGACCAACCCACTTCATCTCAGTCCTCTAACTCTAGGCAAACATTTTGAAGGTCTGGTCGAGAGCCTTCAGATTCATCGTCCCTCCCCCAAGCCTCTGATCACCCTAGTATCCAATGGCAGATTAGCACCATTTTACCATCAGTGGAGCCTCATAATGACAGACAAAAGGGTTCTGGACGTGATAAAGTTTGGGTACTGCATCCCCTTTCTATTTCCTCCCAAAACCCAAACACCTGCCCCGTCCCTCTTCAGGGACTCATCTCATGAGACTATTTTATGTCAAGAGATTGACCACTTGCTCCATATTAATGCAGTGGAAAGGGTACTACAGTAATATTAAAACATCGGCTTCTACTCCCAATATTTTCTCACAGAGAAGAAGTCAAGGGGCTGGGGACCCATTCTCGATCTCAGAGCTCTCAAAAGATATGTCCTGTACCAACACTTCAAGATGGTTACCCTCTCTACCATCCTACTCTCCCTCAACAAAGAAGACTGGCTGGCGACTCTTGACCTCCAAGATGCGTACTTCCGTGTGTCCATACACCCTGCATGTAGGAGGTATCTAAGATTCACAGCAGGGGGACATTTCCAGTATACAGTACTAACTTTTGGCCTATCCACAATGCCAAGGGTTTTTTCCAAGGTCTTTTGTCAGTTGTGGCCAAGACTGGCCAAGTCAAATGTGGTATATCTACCTACTGCAAATGTCAGCCGATTGCCCACAGCTCCCACATCTCCTCACTCAATGTCGTGGTTGCCTTCAACATCCGCATCTCCACACCCTGAACTTTCAGGCATGGCTCCTCAATGGCTTACTTCACTAGAAGGAGAATGCCCAGATGAGGTCCAACAGATCCTTCTTAGCAGTCGGAGAACATCCACTCGCAAACCTTACTTGTACAAGTGGTGCTGATTTTCCACCTGGTCTCATCTCCACAATCTCAATCCATCTTCTGCTCCATTACCCACGGTCCTGCAATACACAACCAAGCTAAAAAACTCAGGACTTTTACTCAGTTCCCTGAAGGTTCATCTCTTTGCCATAACTGCTTTACACCAGCCAATTGGTTCTGATGGCCTTAACTCGTAAACCGTTTGAGTCTATGGTGACCTGCTCTATGTTTCACCTTTCCATGAAAGTGGCTCTACCAGTGGCAATAACATCTGCCAATAGAGTTAATGAAATTGCGGCTTTCATGGAAGACCCACCTTTCACCACCTTCCATAAGGACAAGGTAGTCCTCCGACCTCACCCTAAGTTCCTGCCAAAGGTTCCTTCTCCTTACCACTGTAATGAACCTATTAACTTACCAGTCATTTTTCCCAAACCTCATGCCAACCAGACAGAGGCCACACTCCACAGTCTTGATTTACAGAGAGATTTTTCCATTCTACTGTACTTGGAAAGAACCGAGCAAATTTGGAAAACCAACAGGTTATTCATATCAACTATCAAACGATCCCATAGACTCCCCATCTCCTCCCAGAGGATCTCAAAATGGATAGTTGAATGCATAAGAATAGCATATTCAACCTTTGGTAAAGAACCACCTGCACAACTTGGTGCACATTTGATCAGGGCCATGGCAGCATCAACAGCCTACGTACAAGGCATCTCCCTGTCCAATATATGTAAATCGGCCACCTGGTGGTCTATTCATACATTCGCTGCTCACTATGTTCTGGACTCCTACATATCCAGAGAAACTGCGTGTGGACATAAAATCCTTACCACAGTACAAAAGGACACTACACCATCCGAAGCTCCCACCTCCAGTGGATAGACTGCTTGTAGTCATCTAAGATGGAACACAGGGACACTCCTCGAAGAAAAAAAGAGGGCTATTCACCCTCTTCAGTAATTGACATTCTTTGAGATAGGTGTCCCTGTGGGTGCTCCACCACCCATCCTTCCTCCCCTCTGCTTTGGTATTATTTCCATACTTTTCTGGGGCATAGAAGGAAATGAGGAGATCATACCTTGCACATGCGCATTAGTCGGCTAGTGTCTGTAGCGCTTTTGCACATGTGCAAGCTAGCTGTCAAAGTCACTACTAGTAAAATCTTCTGGCCAGGTGTGCTGTGGTGCCAAAACACCTAAGGTGGAGCACCCACAGGGACACTCATCTTGAAGAACATCAATTACTGCAGAGGATGAGTAACCTTCTCTTACTCCTGTATCTGACGTTCCTCCAGCAATGGTAGCATATGAAGAATTATAGCATCATCAAGCTTTTCAATGATATATTATAAGGACTCAATGTCTTCAAACTCAAATACCTTTTGAGGATCATTTATCATTCGCCAGGCAAATGCTGGAGCTACATGAGTACCTTCTCTCTGCTGACACCTTTGAACAGATGAATAAAATTTCAGAGCATTTAGGCCCTGAAATGCTGAAGTGAAACCATGCAGGGCATAGTTAAATTGCTTACCAGAAAGCATGTGATCTGTAGAACAAGATGCATACTGATTATTTTCTAGAATATTTTAAATATTAGTCTGCAAGCGTAGGCAATCACAAATTAAAACTTTTTATCAGGCAGACTAGTTACATTTTATGTACAAAGCTTACAAATGGAGAAGCATTATACTGGGAATTCATGGACATTTGCTTCAACCCACTATTATGTGCATGCAATGTACTGTATTGGTGCTCAACCTTAAAGGTGAGACTAATCTGTTGAGCAAATTTCAGTTAGAAATATAGAAAACTATTATAGTCACTTGTGAGATATTTTGATGATTAAGAATATGTGATATAAAAATATTCCATGCTAGTACAATGCAAAATTTTGATAGTCACTATTTTTGTCATATGCTAAAAGTTTGATCATTTCTCAAAAAATACTTACCTATGAAAAACTAATAAACATCTTTTAATACATTGTCATTTGTTAGCTTTGACCCATGAACACCACATTAAGATGTTGAAATTAACTTAAATAATACAAAGTGTAGTCATGGTCATGCTGCAGTGTTTCTTGAACTGTGAATTCTCACTTTCTCATTTTAGGTATTTTTACTTCACCTCACCTACTGCCATTTTTTGGCAGTTCTACATTATATCTCATCTAAATTTATATAATATAAGCTTTCAAATTTTATATTACATGGATGTGTACATTAAACTCCAAAAATGAATCTCTTCAGATACTGTTGCTTTACTTGGAAGAAAGGGCCTTATTTTTCAATGAGAAAAATCTTCTACAAAAGTATATGTCCTTCTGCTCATCCTTGAGACTTGAAAAATATTCTCCCAAATAAGATTTGGAATAAAACAAATATTTAATTCTGTTAATCTTCTATAAGTAGTTAAAGCACGCGTTACTTTTGTTTTTGTTTTTTCTACATAGATTTCACGAATAATTCGGACTTCATGTGGGAATGCTTTACTTGTAGGAGTTGGTGGTTCTGGAAAGCAGAGTCTTTCAAGATTGGCATCTTTTATAGCTGGATACAAAATATTTCAGATAACTTTAACAAGGTAAGAAATGAAAAAAAAATGTTGTGTTATTATCTCTCCAAAACAGAAGCTGATGTTTATCAGGAAACATATTTTAATCTTTATTTCAAATATTATCTTGAAAAATAATAAACAAAAAAATCATTTCATTCTGATTCACTTGTGCATCATTGGCTATGTACTAGTTCCCTGATTCAACAAACCATAGTTAACCATCAAAGCTCTTAAGCACAGGCTTAAGTGCTTTCTTAAATTGAACTTGAGTCTTTAAGTTGGTTTCATGGTGAGCTGGATCTTCCCCTTGCCAAAGTGTGCCAATATTATAATCATGATTGGTTCTGCAATGTATCCATTAAATATCATTTTAAAAATTGCAATGATTCTGTATTGTATATTAAGTGAATTTGTAATGTTTCTGTTTCCTCATAGATCCTATAATGTTTCCAATCTTACAGATGATCTTAAACTTCTATATAGAGTAGCTGGTGCAGAAGGAAAAGGCATCACTTTCATTTTTACTGATAATGAAATAAAAGATGAAGCATTTCTGGAATACCTTAACAATCTGTTATCTTCAGGAGAGGTCAGATCCCCAAAATGGCAGTAATAGCAATACAAATTTCTACATTTGCTCTCAGTATCTGATTGCCATTGATTTTTTGTAATATTCGGGCTAGAAAGGCTCTAAAGCCCAAATATCACAAATGTGGGACATTTGGGGCCAAAAGTGAATCTCAATATATATTTCTGGATTTAGGTCAGCACTCTTGCAAGAATACTATTTGAGGCTCATAAAAGTACATTATTTCCTCATGCAGACATGTTGCAATGTTCAATTTCATTAGAAGAGGTTATGTAAGCATTAGGGAGAAAATAATGAGATGGGTATTTCAAAGGCCACTGT
Source organism: Apalone spinifera (assembly GCA_030068395.1). Lineage (NCBI taxonomy): Eukaryota > Metazoa > Chordata > Testudines > Trionychidae > Apalone > Apalone spinifera. The sequence goes on along the minus strand of CM057847.1, from coordinate 52,352,181 downwards.
TATCATAGGGTGTGCTTGCTAGTTTAAGGCTTTATTTTTCTCTAACATCCCTTGTCTTTAATGGAGTTGAGTAGGATGTAAAACAAGGAAGAATTTGGCCCTTAATTCATCTAAACTGTATCTGTATGTAGATAGATAGATAGATAGATAGATAGATAGATAGATAGATAGATAGATAGATTACAATTACAAAATATATTATAATTTGGTTAAATTACTGACATTTCTTTTCCTGTCAATTTTGGTTTTGTACAAAGATTTCCAATTTATTTGCTCGGGATGAGTTGGATGAAATTACCCAAAGCTTAATATCTGTAATGAAAAGAGAGCTGCCTCGATGTCCTCCTACATTTGATAATCTTTATGAGTATTTTATATCACGGGGAAAAAAGAATTTGCATGTTGTTCTCTGCTTTTCTCCAGTGAGTTTTCTTTTTGTAACTCTTTTTTATTTCTATAGGTAAATTTCCATATAAAACATGATGTTATCATTCAAGGTTTATAATTTGAAGAGTCTCAGTATCTGATTATCGTTGATTTTGCAATAATTAATGGAGCTAGAAAGGCTCAAAATCCCAATATCTCAAATCAAGCAGTGAATGTGGTTTTTCAATGTTTTAGGATTTACTTTCATCTTTGCTAGTTGCCAGAAAAACAAGTAGCCTCAAAGCAGGTGTTGGATGTAAAGCTTTTAGTTGAAATTAATGTAAAGGTAACTGCAGTTTTAAAACAATAAGTAGCATTTATCTTTGATATGAAGTTTTTTCTACTTGTGTTAATTATATTGAGAAGACCAAGCCAATGAAAAAGAATAGGATACAGATATGGGGTAAAGCTATTTATAGTTTCTAAGGGTAAAAGAACTAGGAAAAAAATGCTTAGATTTTATGTTTTGGATAAAGTGATTTGGATAAAATCAGATATAGTATCATATTAACAATATAAAGTGTTGTTTTAAAACTGTTACTCTTGTTAGGTTGGTGAGAAGTTCCGTGCACGTTCTTTGAAATTTCCTGGTCTGATATCAGGCTGCACTATGGACTGGTTCAATCGTTGGCCTAAAGAAGCCCTTGTTGCTGTAGCCTCTTACTTCCTTTCAGAATTTAATATTGTCTGTTCTTCCGAAGTTAAAGCACAAGTAGTAGAAACAATGGGGCTCTTTCATGATATCGTTTCTGAGAACTGTGAGAATTATTTCCAAAGGTAATATTGTGTACACATTTAAAAATTGACCAATCACAAAAATATTGCTACTGTTTATGCAATAACAGTTATGGCATTGTAATATATAAAGCAAGAATAGTCTTTTCCAGCTTGTTAATACAGAAATGAAGTTTGTACTTGATAAATTCAAAAGCCATCCATAAGAATAACAAGTATGTGGCAACTCCATTAACCTTATTCTCATTATATGAAAAGAATTTAAAAAGTATAACAAACTTTAATATAACTTGTGAGGCTAACAACAAAGGTGGCATTAAGTATCATTGTGAAGGGATGCTGCATTTTGACTGCATGCAATGCTTCTCTTTCCAGATAATATTCATTATCTGTTTTAAGAGTAATTCACTTAAAACTGAAAATGTGGATAGTAGTGTGGCTATTTAAATCTCAATTTATGGATTGAATTATAATTTTAGCAAATTTCTGCCTTTCAGATATCGACGAAGAGCTCATGTTACACCCAAATCTTATCTCTCTTTCATAAATGGTTACAAAGATGTTTATTCTGAAAAGCTAGGAAACATTAATGAACAAGCTGAACGCATGCAAATAGGTAAGATGAATAGGGGATTATCACGTTGTAAGTATGCCCATCCCAAGACATACAGCCTATCACAGTCTATAACATAGCCCTTGGGTTCAGGGCAGCACAACTTAATGGCTACAGTCAGTAAGAGTCAATAACCCAGACTTGGGAGTTCAGGGCAACACAGTTGAATGCTTATAGTCACAAGGATTTGGGGCAGCAGTCCCAGTAAAGGGCCCCAGGCCTATCCTATTCCACTGGGCCCCAGCCTCAGGCCCTGTTAGTGACAGAGTGATCCTCCATTCACTCAGTAGGGAATCCCACCACCATATGCTGAGCTCACTCGGGTGGGAGATACCACTCACACACCCTCCCGGGGTCACTTCCTACCAGTTCTGGTGTATGTGTGTTGTATGTAGTCTCTGGGTCCTCAGGCTCTACAGTGCCCATCTCCTTGTTGGCTCCTCCAGCTCTGGAGGTTCGATACATTCTCCCAGACTTCTGGCTCCCATTGTCTGGGCTTCTGGCTAGTCCACCTCTGGAGCTGCTCTAGCAGGCCCTTCCTTTCCAGCATCTAGCCCAGACTGAGCTGAGCTGCTCCCTTTTATACTACTCCAGCCTTTGGAGCATGTTCCTCCATACAGCTTAGAGGTGGGACTTCCTGTCTACAGGGCATTATGCCCTCCTGGGATAGTGTGGGGATATGCACACTCTGTCACAGGGATAAAGGTAAATCAGCCGCTTTTCCGGAAAAACTTGCCAGCTGTCTACACTGGCCGCTTGAATTTCCACAAAAGCACTGGCTTCCTACTGTAAGGAATCAGTGCTTCTTGCGGAAATACTATTCTGCTCCCATTCGGGCAAAAGTCCCTTTTGCGCAAAGCTTTTGTGCAAAAGGGCCAGTGTAGACAGTTGAGATTTGTTTTCCGCAAAAAAGCCCTTGATCGCGAAAATGGCGATCAGGGCTTTTTTGCAGAAAAGCGTCTGTGCCAATCTAGACGCTCTGTCCCGAAAATGCTTTTAACGGAAAACTTTTCCATTAAAAGCATTTTCGGAAAATCATGCCAATCTAGACGCAGCCCAGATGTTTATACTAAACCTTATAACTCAAATGATGGTTACTTCAGAGTACTGTATGGAATAACATCAACTGGACAAAGCCAATTGACAAAAGTGGTACAAATGCAGCATTAAAACTAGTTTAAGTATCTATTTCAGCATACAGTCTATTAAACATAAATATTTAATATTTTCAAATTAGATTTGTAACACCTGATTGATTGGCTTGGGGATGGAAGAGGCAGCTTAAAACTAGTCCGTCTCTAAAGTTTCTGCATTAGCAGTGAGAATTCAGTACAAACTGTGGCTTTGTCTCCTGTCCTAGTTCCAGTGTTGAATGTGGCTGAAGAAGTGACTGAAACAGGCAGAAGTGTGTGGGAAGTTATATGCTTTTCTGCCTGAAGCTAGTGCTTGTATTTCAAAAAAGAAAAAAAGAAAAGCACTATATTCATTCAAGTGGAGATTAGACTAGATGACCCTGATGGTTCCTTCTAACCCTATGATTCTATGATTACTGTTGGCAGAATTGGCAGTGCTGCCTATTATTAAGGTTGCCAGATACTTCTCATTATCAAATCATGTTTTAGGTCCTTAGAAGTTTGCCATATTTTAACTGTTTGGAAGGAAATTTTCCATGTTGGGTATCTGTCTCAGTGTGACAGGGTCCAGGTGCCCTGCACTAGGCAAGGGAGGTTCACCTTATAATCTGGCCAGAAGAACCTATGCCTCCTCAGTCCTGGTGAATATGCTCCAACTGGAGCATCAACATAAAAGGTAGTCAACCAGCTCAGTTAGGAAGGACTAGTAAGAAGAGAAGGACACACAATGTAGGTTCCCATCCAAAAGCTGCTGGGAACCCCAGTCCATGGGCCCCACACTTGCTGAGACTTGGATGGATACCTGACACTCATGGACACCCAAAAGGTGTTTAAACTATTGGAAGTTCCACAGGCTGGAGATCCAAGACACACATGAACCATGCCACTGGAAGACAGGCTAGGAAGTAACTCAGTAGTACTAGTCATTAATCCAATTATAAGACCAGGAACTAAGTCAGCATGTTTCAATTAGATCTCTGCTGACCCAGGAATAAAGTACACTCATCTCTGATAAGGCCGTAGGCTGGAACACTGCCTCAACCATCACCATACCCCAGCTGTTAGGCCACCCAGCCTGGTGAAAGGGCACTCTGATTGAACTTTTCAAAAAGTTATAGTCAAAATGGCTCTGCTGTTTGCAAGAATTCAGTTAGAAAAAATGATGGTTTTGCCATATTAAAAATTCTTACTACAATTTCATTGAGAAGATCTAGTTCCTCATGCTATGGAGTAGGGATATGAAATTCAGCATGGGGAATTACATTTGTATCAGCAATGTGCCCTCTGAGGTTCTGTTCCCAGGAAAAGACACCTAAATTCAGTCAAGTTATAGCCATTTGAAAAAACATAGTTTGGATTTCCTCAATAGGAATTTGTTTAACTGCTAAAATCTCTGAAGATTCCAGTGGCTCTGAACAGTTCCAGCCTCTCTCAGCTCCTCCTGCATGTAACTGAAATGTGCATTTGCTCTCTCTAGAGGGCAACTAAACAAGCATTATCCCAGGCTACAGGGGGTGAGCAGGACTTACCCTACAATTGCTGGTCATGTCTGCTAATGCTAGGCATTGGAACTGACAGCAGGGAGAGTGTCTCTCTTCATTCAGTGTCACCTACTGTCATCTAGACAATGTGGAAGAGAAGGGGGCCTGACTTGAATGCAGAGAGGACAGGAGCCATGTTGAGGAAAGGTGGAAGGAGTAGATTGAGAAAGGGACCCTAGTGGGGAGAAGAGATTGGAATGGAGTCTGGCAGGGGGTGAGAAACTGGAACCAGGGTTTGAGAGATGCTGAGACTGGCTGAGCAGGAAAACTTGGACTAGGAGCTAGGAGGGCATAAAGGACATTAGGAAGAGGACCCTGGGAAGAGTGAAAGAGAAGGAGACTAAGACTGGATGAGAAGTCCAGGGTAGGTAAATGAGAGATGGAAATAATTGAAGAGTGAATGTGAGGGGATAGATTGGAGAAGAGCTAGGAATTATAAAAACCATAGCATTGTTTTTCATCTTTGTGAACTACCATGATTATCTTATATTTGATAGGTCTTGCTAAACTGATGGAAGCCAGTGAATCTGTTGCCAAACTTTCTCTGGAATTGGCAGTGAAAGAAAAGGAACTGGCTTTAGCTTCTATAAAGGCAGATAAAGTACGTATTTAGTTGCTAACAGTATTTATGGTCTCCTGTTGGTAAAAAAATAGGGTGGGGGAACTGTAGTAGTATAAAAAGTCCACAATATCCTCTTTGACATAGAACTTGAAGGAAATGAATGTAACCCTAAAACAGCCTGTCACTGTCCAAGGAAGGGATGTGGCAAGGGCAACCGTGTAAAGTTCCTGAGGAGCTCCAGCAGAGACTAAAGCTGCCTGAGGAGGGAGATGGTGGAAAAATTACATAAAGAATTGTAGAACTCAACATTCCCTAGTTTCTTTCCTCTGTAAGCAGCAGGTCTCATTTCTTGTTTCAGTGCTCTTTGTTGTAATACATGGTTTGTGGATTACTAATAGTTAATTTTTGATTAAGTTACATGTATTAAATCAAGACAATTGGATAATATTCTATAGCTGAACCTTTTTGTGTTATTTTGGACCTTTTACATTACTACTGTTCCTCCACCCTACCAGCTTTCTTATGGTAGGTCCAGAAGGTAAAAATGAGTTTGAGTGGTTCTTGTTTTGCAACACCAAAGTAAAATGTCCCTCTGATCTTGCACAGTACTGGTCCATTGTGTTGTGCATGTAAGTACAATTTTTTAAATGGTGCTCAAGAAAGAGACCACAGAGGAACCTGATCTAGCATTAGTGAAAGGGCCTGATAGTGTCAAGTTTGCATATGAATTCCAGCTCTGCAGTTTCACGCTGAATTCTGTTTTGCTGAAGTATCTCCCTGTAATAGGCTATGGCTACACTATGTGTGTGTCTAGACTACAGGGTTTTGTTGACAAAAGTGGACTTTTGTCGACAAAACTATACCTGCATCTACACTACCGCTGAGTTCTGTCAGCAGTAAGTCAACAGAATGTGGCAGTTTTGTCGACGGCGGTAAACCTCATTCTACGAGGAATAACACCTTTTGTCAAAAGCTGCTTCCCCTCTCTTGGAATTCACACCTCCAGATCAGCTACTAGAAGTGGGCCTCATCCTCCCTGATTGGACCCACCTGCCATCTCCAGCCTGATTCTGGCCTGCATATTTATACCTGCCTCTGGAAATTTCCACTACATGCATCTGACGAAGTGGGTCTTTGCCCACGAAAGCTTATGCTCCAAACACTTCGGTTAGTCTATAAGGTGCCACAGGACCCCTCGCCGCTTTTGCAGATTCAGACTAACACGGCTACCCCTCTGATACTTGACACCTTTTGTCAACAGAGTTCTGTCGACAAAAGGCGCTATTGCATCCACACTGTGCTTTTTCAAAAGAGAGTGTCTAGCCTCTCTGTCAAAAAAGCGGCTTGCTTTGTCGACAGAACTGGCTGAAGTCTAGACACTCTTTGTTGACAGAA
>CM057847.1:52312963-52324530 GCA_030068395.1 Apalone spinifera | reverse complement strand
AATTCGAATTAGCTTAGTTCAAATTAACTAATTCGAATTAAGTTAGTTCGAATTTGTGCTGTAGGGTAGACATACCCCCAGAGAGGGAGAGTCCACCACCCCCTTTCCTAGGGAACCCATTCCACTAGTTCACCACAGTAGTAGTTAACACCCACGTAGGACAATAACACGAGAGCGTCAAATCTGCATGAGCATGGCCCCGATGGTCAATTTCCTCACACCAAGCTGGTTCCTGATGGAGTGGTAGCTGTGTGGCATGGCAAGCTTCCAAAGTGAGAAGAGCAACAAAAATTATTAAAGGCCTAGAAAATATGAGCTATGAGGGAAGACTGAAAGAAATGGGATTGTTTAGTTTGGAAAGGAGAAGAGTGAGAGGGGTCATGATAGCGGTTTTCAAGAATCTAAAAGGGAGTTAGAAGGAGGTGAGAGAAAAATTGTTCTCCTTGGCCTCTGATAAGACAAGAAGCAATAAGCTTAAGTTGCAGCAAGGGAGGTTTAGGTTGGACATTAGGAAAAATTTCCTAACTGTCAGGTGGTTAAATGCTGAAATAAATTGCCTAGGGAGGTTGTGGAATCTCCATCATTAGAGATATTTAAGAGTAGGCTGGATAGATATCTCTCAGAGATGATCTAGACAGAGCTTTGGCCTGCTATGAGGGCAGGGGACCGAACTTGATGATCGATCCCTTCCAGTTTTAGTGTTCTATGATTCTATGAAAATAAACTCTCTTAATTGTAAAATAAAATTAAGGTTAAAAGGTTAGATAATTAAAAACATAGGATGAGTTTGTGCAATAAAATTTGTCCTTTTCATATTAACTTTACCAGATTTATCCTTCTGTATTTTAGGGTTGTTTTCTAACAATCATGAAAGATCAAATTTTTTAATGTAGATTGTCAAAAGTTACTAAAGCTTATTTTTGTTTTCTTTTTTGCAGCTTATGAGTGGTCCATTCCTTCAGAGTCTCCAACAATTTGCTAAGGATAGTATCAATGAAGAAACAGTAGAATTACTACAACCTTATTTTAACATGGAAGACTATACTTTTGAGAATGGTAAAAAGGTCTGTGGTAATGTGGCCGGACTCCTGTCTTGGACACAAGCCATGGCAACATTTTATGGTATTAACAGAGAAGTATTACCTCTTAAGGTAAAAATAATCTTTGTTTTTATACTTGTAATTAGTGAATTTATAAGGTTCAGAAGTATATATACTCTTTTATTTTGATGTATAAATATTCTATCAGGGTTGGTCCATTAAAATTGACATATCAAGTGACGTTATGAATAAGAAAAAAGAACCTTCCAAATTGGCAGAAAATAGTCATGGAATGAATAAATGGATTTTCACTCTTTCTCCATCAAAGACCCAGAATAATCTTAACCTCCTTTACGAAGTTGTATCTGCTGCATGCCAGGGAGGTCTCTGAAATGTTAAAAACTCTAAGGGCATATCTACATTATGAGATAAGGTTGAATCTAACATGTTCAATTTCTGGGCACCTGATTTTGAGAAGGTGAAGGTCCATGTCCTCATTAAGGGCAAGAATTGAATATTTTCTGAAGTAGCGCGTCCTCACTATATAGCCTGCCATCAACAAAGAGAGTGATGCACCATGGGTATCTTGGCAGTCTTGGCGATGCTTCTGGTGCCTTCTGGGTCCAAAACTTGGCAGTGGGTGGTTAGAGGGGCTCACGTTGGCCTCATCCTATAATGCACTCCTCTAGTCCCTTCCCCCTTGCAAGATATAAAGGGGAGGCAGTCTGGTCATGTCTACTGGTGCCCTGTAGCCCATGTAGATGCCACAGCACCGTGAGCATGGAGTCTAGTGTGCAGGAAAGCATTGTCATACTCATGTCTGTGGTGTACCTCAAGGCCCTGTACTTTAACAGCGTACACATGCTGCTCCACCAGGAAGAAGATGAGCACATACCTCAACATGTCATAGAGGTACTGTTCAGGCACTCATCCTAGTGCAGTCACCAGTCAATCCTCTGGACACAGTGCAATGCCAGTTCTAGTGTTGGGAGATAAAAGCTCAGACTGTTGAGACCACATTGTGATGCAGAGATGGGACGATCAGCAGTGGCTGCAGAACTTCTGAGTGTGCAAGGCCACATTCCTGGAACTCTTTGAAGGGCTTTTCCTTGCCCTGAGGCACCAGGATACCCGCATGAGACCTGCTTTGACTGTAGAAAAGCTCATGGCAATTGTTCTATAGATGCTTGCAATACTAGATAGCTACCGGTCAGTCGGGAATCAGTACAAAGTGGGGAAATCTACAGTGGGGAGTGTTGTCATACAAGTAGCCAAAGCCATCAATAACATTCTACTATGGAGGGTGGTGACTCTGGGGAATGTGGACAACCTTGAGGAGGGCTTTGCTGCCATGGGATTCCCTAACTGATAGTTCTTTACTTGTTTTAACATATTGAATGTGCGTTTAGCTGAAGCCACGATGCAGGAAGACTGACAAAAATAGGTAATGAAATTGTGATATTAGGAAATACAGTCAACAGACCGAGATAGAATATTTCTTGAAGCAGTTATTTTGGCTTGAAGTCCAATTTAAAGTTGGTGGAATATATACACTTCAGGAAGATGATCTTGTCACAGAGATCTCTTGAAATTTCATTCTTGCAACTTTGTTGAATGTGTTCAGCTGCTGAATATAGATTTTCATCACTTAGCTCTCTGAACTCCCAAAGGAATCCAGAAAGGATACAAATTTGTCACAATGACTCACATCGACGTGTATGACCATATTTGATCAACTCAATAGTGCCTTTCTGCATCAGACTGAGATGTTAAGCTGCAATTGTTGGACAACTCAGATGAAATGTCAATACCCTGTGCTACTGATTTGAACTCAGGATTGCATCCCTTTGATCATGAATAATGTTATCCCTCTCAACATCTAATGTAGCATTGTGTGCTTCAATTACAAGATTGAAACAGGCAGATGCTGCTTCAGAATTTCCCAGTTTTGAGGATTGCTACTGAAGAGGTTGTACAATTGCTGGATTGTTCCAAAGTATGTGATTGCTTCCTTCTATGATTCAGCGCAATCAACGCTGACAAGATTTAGTGTGTGTTTGCAACAACTGGAGAAAATACAGTTTGCATTTTGCTCAAGAAGGACTGCTTCTACTCAGTTGTTCTTCCCAGCCATATTGTATCCATTATCATAGGCTTGGTCAATGCAGACTTGAAAATTTAATTTGAAGCCTTCCAGAATTTTAATACATGAGCGGGAATTTCTTTTCCAGTTTTTTTTGGTGTGAAATTATTGAACAAAATGAATTGTTCTTCAATTGAAACCTTTGAACTTCCTGCAATTTTAACGTATCAAACAACCAAGGCTGTCTGTTCTTTATGAGAACAGTCTGGAGTTGCATCAATAATAATTGAAAAGTACTTTGCCTGTCATATTTCTTCAAGAAATTTTGTTCACACAAATGTTACACACAGCTCAATAAACTCATTTTGTATTCTGGTAGACAGATAATAGACTTGCATGCATTTTCTGCTCTCTATCTGTTGCTACTATTGGCATTTTTGTGTCTTGATTAATGAGCTCCTCATTTTGATGCAGTGGCACCGAAATGCCATTTGTGTGTACAAAGTTTTCATCATCAGAACTGGAAGTGTCACTGTCAGTATGGTCACCGCCTAATGGCTGAGGTGTCCTTTCTAGGGTTATGTCTAGACTGCATCCCTCTTTCAAAAGAGGGAGATAAATTAGATATATCGAAATTGCAAATGAAGCTGGGATTTGAATTTCCTGCACTTCATTTGCATAATTGCGTCACAGAGTTCTTTCGAAAAACGGTGTTTCAAAAGTGAAACCTTGAGGAGTACAGAATCTTTCAAAAAAAGGCTTTTATTTTAGAAAGAACCACATCTAGATCATGGTTTCACTTTCAAAATAGCATTTTTCGAAAGAATGCCGTGATGCTCTTATTCAAATGAAGCACAGGAAATTCAAATCCCAGCTTCATTTGCAATTTCGATATGTCTAATTTACAGTAGTCTAGACATAGCCTATGAGAAATTATGTTATTGGCTTTAAACTCTTAACTGCTGCTTTAGTCTGTTGCTTTTGCCATCTCTTACGTGCACCACTTTCAAATCTTTACTTCATTTTTATAAAGGGATTCTTTTAAAACACAGTAACACATAATACTGTGTTATCTAAAGGCTATTGATTATACAAAATTTTAATTGTATATACTTTGCAATAAATGCTGTATTACAACTATTTGGGAGTATTATTTACTATGACATTTATAGTCTTGAAATGTCACCTTCTAACATGTTCCCATTATTAAAATCCTCTAATAACTGGTGCATTATTATAAATATGAACATAGGATGATTGCCAGATTAGATATAAAGTTTATTAAAGAACTAGAATTAAAAGTTTATTATCACAAAAGAGCCTTTAAAGATCAATCTAAAACTGGACGAAGAAGTAGCTTACAGCTGAGCCTCGTAAAACTGTTGTATATGGACCCACATAAGAAAAAACAGGAATACAAAAATCTCCTATGCAGATATAAACATCTAATTTGAAGGCTAAACTCACCCTCAGACCAAGGTTGTAAAATCACTTTACAGTAACAGAATTAATTACAACTTTCAAAATCTCTAAACTATGCAAAGACCGTAAACAGCATTTTATAATGTAGAATCACCAATCACAGAAGTTATTCCGGTCTCCAGTCACACAGATGAAAACTCAGATGTGACTGAAAAATTGGTGCAGGCCCGAGGTCCCACAATGGTTGAAATCAATTCTTTGCAGGTTTATAGAACTTCTTTTGTTGTCTCTGTTATAACTGCAAGGTGTATAATAAAAGGAAATGACTTGGTAGAAAAATGTCAAAATTTGAGGCCCCTTTGTTTCCTGAGGCCCAGGCCAAATGGCCGTCCTGGCCCCTGCTCTGATAGGGCCTGGAAATCTGCACCATGATTTCCAAGCTTTTGCTGTAATCTTGCCGTCATTGTTAAATATATCACATCTATATTACAGCTGCAAAGAGCAACAGTAGATTGCAGGCTGATAATCTAAAGAAAAGGGTCCAAAAGGTTTCCTGTCATTAGTAAAAATATCTAGTTGGCTGCAATTGAGTGGTTTATTGGCTTATGGCTATGGTTTTCAAGGAATGTCAGGTTATGATCCCAGACAAATCTTCTAAACTCATTATCAGCTGCCATTGAAGAACAATGAATTATATAAATAAAATAAATCAAAAGCCTGAACAATAAAGCCCCATGGGATGTTCTCTTTTCCAGGAACCTGATTATAATGCTCTTTTTAACATCTTCTTTCTTGTTCAGTAAGGCATCTGGTGTCTTCTCAGAGCAGTATATTATTCTAAAATAGAAATAAAATTGGCATTCTAGAGCAGAAAGCCAATTTCTTTAACACAAAAATCATAAGTACAGATTTAAAAGTATGGATTTAAGTGCCATTTCTTGGAAAAGATAATGTTTTAAAATGCACATTTTATGGTGATTTATTTAATAAAGATATTGTGCACAGGTTGTATCTCTGTCCATGTTGACTAACAATGGAGCAGGTTTAAAATAATAGAATTTTTGATGTATTTCATTATTGTTTAACAATGATTTATTCTTAGTCTAATTTAGCAAAACAAGAAGGACGTTTGAAAGTAGCTAATGCAGAGTTAGCCACGGCCCAAGCATTATTAGATGAGAAACAAGCTGAATTGGATAAAGTCCAGGCAAAGTTTGATGCAGCAATGAAGGAGAAAATGGTAAGATAAAAATATTGCATGAATATAAAAAATTGTGTGCACACTTACTGGTTCAATATGTTCAGAATACAATGACAGATACATTTAATGTTTGCCTGGAAGACATTAAAATAATCTGAAATTGCAACAAATGAGCTCCATTTAAACCCCTCTTCTTTGTGATGCAATGGCTCAAGGAATACTTGCTCTTTATAGAAAAGTGATTTTTAAAGAACAGCATTTTGCTTATCTTAGTTTACTCAGAGGCTATGTCTAAATTTCAGGTATTTGTTGGCAGAGAGCATGCTAATGAAGGGCTCATTAGCATTTGTCATGCTGTCATTTGCATATCTATGTCGATGCTTTTTGCTCAAGAGGTTTTTGCGCAAAAACAAGCAGTGTAGATGCATCCATTTTGTGCAAAAAATATTTTGTGCAAGATCACGTATACCTCCTTTTTTGAGGCATAAGGGATCTTGTGCAAAAGGGGTTTTTTTTGTGCAAAGCGGACCCATCTACATGCTTGTTTTTGAGCAAAAATCTCCTGCGCAAAAAGCATCAGCAGAGATATGCAAATGACAGCGTGACAAATGCTAATGAGTGCTTCATTAGCATACTCTCTGCTGACAAATAACTGCAGTATAGATGTTACCTGAAGGTTTTATAACTTAATTAGGAAAATTGTTTATTTTAAAAGGCATGTGTGTGAACATTGGGCTTTCTTTCTTTCTTCTCTTGCCCCCCTCCATACCCCCACCCATGGGAGGCAGCCTGCAGAAACTGCTGCATGAGGTGCAGTACAAGCTGCAATAGCCGTAGACTGCCCAGAGGCTGCTCCAGCTCCATAGCTGGATTTCTGAGGTGTCTGCAAGGGCAAGCACAGCAGGAAAAAGAAAAGGCTTTGCTGTCCCTCGATGAGGTAGGCAAAGAAGAGCCTGAGACATGGCTGTACAGGGTGGTCCCTTTAAGCACAAGCCTCAGATAGCATCTGGCAGCAGCTCCAGGAAGTAACTGCTGTCCTGATGCCCTGCCTGAAGTGGTTCCGGGTGGCCTTAAATGTGAATTAGCATCCAATCAGCGTGGATGCTCTATTTCAAAATAGCTCAGCGCTATTTCAATGTGCTTTTGGTGTGTAGACACTCTATTTCCAAATAAGCTGGTTTGGAATATTTCTTCTGGAATAGTTTATTCCAAAATAAATGTACAGTGAAGATGTAGCCTCCATGCATAGGGCAGTATTAAATAACAGGTAAATTTTACTGTGAAAAAATAGTTTATATATTTTATAAATATAGTAAAGGTCTTTGAAAAATAACATTTGAAAGTTTAATGAGACAGGACAACTTGTCCAATTTTAGGACCTGTTGAATGATGCAGATGTGTGCAGAAGAAAAATGCAAGCAGCATCTGCACTTATAGATGGATTGAGTGGAGAGAAAGTTAGATGGACTCAGCAAAGTAAGGAGTTCAAAGCTCAGATTAACAGGTATAGTATCTATTAGACCAAAGAGCAAGATGTCTATATAATACAAAGAAATTATCTGGCAATAAAATATCCTTCCATAGGTAATTTTCAGTGCACAGACTTTGTTAGTTAAATTCTATATTTTGCATGGAATTCTTAAAAACCATAACAAATGTACCCAACATGTCAAAACAGAAGTTTCTTTCCACAGGAAATTCCAAGTGTCTGAATGTTTTCATTCTTATTAGAGCAAAATCTCAGGCCCTGGAATGGCTAATGAAAGGGAATATTCTGATTCAAAAATGTACTGTTACCCCTGCCCATCAAGCTCTCTGTTCCACAGCACTGCTCTTTCCTCCTATGACATAAGATAGGAGGAAGAAGGAAAAATCTTGGGCTCCTAGGTTAATGATAGAAGACGATGTGGGTGGAGGGAGACCCTTGAGGATTATGATGGGAGTCTGGGGGAACGAATGGGGAAGGGAATAGAGGAAGGAAACTCCTGGGCTCTAGACAGGTGGCTCTCAACTTTCTCAGGCTACTGTTCTGCTTTCAGGAATCTGATTTGTCTTGCATACTCCCAAGTTATGCCTCACTTAAAAACTACTTGCTTACAAAATCTGACATAAAAATACAAAAGGATCACAGCACACTGTTACCAAAAAAATGCTTACTTTCTCCTTTTAACATATCAACAGGCATACAAATATTGTATTTACATTTCAGTGTATAGTGTATAGAGCCGTATAAAGTAATTGTGTGAAATTTTAGTTTACACTGAGTACACTAGTACTTTTTACAACCAGGCAAATATCTAGATGTAGCCCCTGGAAAACTTCTGCATACTCCCAGGTGTACATGTGCCCCTGGTTGAGAACCACTGCTCTAGACAGGGGGCTGCCCAGAAAGCCTCAGAACAGATAAGTTTTGAAGCAAAGCTGCTTGGCAGCCTTTGACCCACACAGCCCAGGGAAGCTGGAAGATTTGTAGTCTTGATCATGCAATTAAATATTGTATCATAATTTCTGCATAGACAACATTAATTCTGGCATGTCCTAACTTTTGAGTGCTGACTTTGCAGTGTTAATGTACTTTTAAAGTGGGTTTTATGTGTAATTTATATATAGGACATCAAGATACAACAGCAGTAGGTACATTACGAAAGTTTATGTAAAGATATTGAACAAAACCGGTCCTAGAACCGAACCTTGGGGCACTCCGCTAGAAACCGACTGCCAACCTGAAATCGAGCCGTTGATCACTATCTGCTGGGCCCGGCCTTCTAGCCATCTTTCTATCCATCTTACTGTCCATTTATCCAATCCGCATTCCCTTAACTTGCTGGCAAGAATATTGTGGGAGACCGTATCAAAAGCCTTGCTAAAGTCAAGGTATATCACATCCACTGACTTTCCCACGTCCACAGAGCCAGTTCTTCTTCGAGCGGTGTCCCGTGGGTGCTCCACTGTAGGTGTCGGGCTTGTCCCGGTGCCACAGTTCAGAGATCTTTTTAGCCGTAGTCCTTCGGACCGCGCATGTGCCAGTGCGGCTCGCGTCTTTTCGCGCCTTTCTTGTGTGCACAGTCCGGCGCCCGCCAGTTCCTCCTGACCGTCCGTGGCTGCGGAAGGAGTTAATGGGTTCTCCTCAAAATCCTGTCAGGATAGAGAGAGAGTCGTCTGTTACAAATCTTAGTTAGTTAGTTATATATAGTATTTTACTTAGTTAGTTAGTTGTTCATAGCTGTAGTCCAAAACAAAAAAAAAATTTTTTTTCTTGTACATAGCTAGTTAAAATGCCGGCCTCGCCCCATTTCAAAAAATGTGAGACTTGCCAAGATGCAATGCCGGCATCCGATGGCCACTCCCATTATAAATGCTGTCTGGGAGAGGGCTACATACCTCAGAAATGCCCGCATTGCTCTAAGCTCACGGCCAGAGCAAGGCGGGACAGAGACATGCGGCTAAAAATGCTGTTATTCGATAAAGCCCTACAACCTCAGGGCTCTGATGAGCCAACCGCAACGTCTTCCAAAACCCTCACCGAAAGGACGAAGAAGAGACCTTCCCCGTTGCTACCCCTCTCACGAGCTAGCGCGGGACTTGAACCGGGAACCTCTGCCACCAAAAGCAGCTCCGACAAATCAAAGCTAAGCCACAGTAAGTCAGCACCTAGTCCTTCCTTGTCTTCATTGACTTCGACTGCCAAGGTCCTGTCTTCAACTCAAGTCTCTCTGGCGGGACACTCTGCGGCTCCCCAACGGTCTCTTACACCGAGACGCCCTCATGCTTCAAGCCACTCTCCGGTGGCCAGGCGCTTGCCTGTACCAAGCCCAGCTCCAGCTCCACAACGCTCCCCTGTCTTAAGCCATTAGCCGGCACCAAGACACTTGCCAGCACTGAGTCACTCTCTGACCCCGAGGTGCTCACTGGCACGGGGAGATCCGTCGGCACTGAGAGGTTCACCAGCACCGAGGCGCTCTCTGGTACAGAGGCGCTCTCCGGCACCGAAGCTGCTCGCCGGCACCGAGCCGCTCGCCGGCACCAACTCGCCTCCCGACATCACACGGCTCCCCTGCGTGCAGACGCTCACCAGCACCAAAATGGTCTGCAGTGTCGAGACATTCATCGGCACCGACGTCCTCAGTGGTCAATCCGTCACAACGTGACACATCCAGGTGGAAAGACCATCCGACATCGGATAGACTCTCTACACCAGCGTCATCATCGTCCGACTGTTTTCCAGCCCACACAACAGTTCAGCATAGAACACGAAGACTGCAAAGCCTCTCAGCCAGTCCTCACCCTGCTCAATTTTACTGGGGCCTCCATCAGTGCGCGCACCTTACTACGCACGATCACCAGAGTATTCACACAGGAGCTATCATGCACCGTGTCGCTGTCACCATACCTCTCAATCGCGCAGCCGCTCCAGCCCTCCCAGGGACAGGTCTAGATCTCCTAGAGCATCAGATCATTCCCTACGCTCTGCCTATCATACCAGTCGTAGCCGACTCTTTCGCATATATGGCAACCCAACCGTCACTCACCATCTTACCACCCATATTCACACCGACAATGCACGGTCTTCCCAGGATCAACATTTCATTCCCACTCTCCATAGCCACGGGAACGATCCTCTTCACCGCCCCAATCAAGGCCGCAGACACCATCTGGCATCCCATCGCCCCCCCCGTCGCATCATGCCAAGTAACCTGCCACCACACAAGACGTCTCTTCGGTCCGATCTCCTATGGATGAGTCCTCTTCCTCTCCAAATGAGGCAGTTTTTCAGGGCGATACCTCGCCCCCTGATGATTTACATCAATTTCAAGAGTTCTTCAAACGGGTAGCTGATCGTCAATGAGTACAGCTGGCAGAAGTCCAACAGAAACAGCACCACTTGCTCCGTAATATCAAGCAGTCACATCAGAGTAAGATCGCTCTGCCGTTGGATGACGCTATCCTCGAGATAGCAGACGATCTGTGGCAAAGCCCTGCTTCCGCTCCTCCTACCAATAAAAAAGCGGATAAAAAGTACTTTGTTCCCGCTAAAGGAATGGAGTTTCTCTTTATGCACCCACAGCCAAACTCACTGGTTGTGGATGCAGTACACCAGAAATCGAAAGCGCCACAGCACAAGCCTACCAGTGTGGACAGGAACAGCAAAAGGTTGGACTTGTTCGGGCACAAAATATATTCGTCAGCAACTCTAGCCCTATGCATGGCCAATTACTCTGCACTACTAGCTAACCCATAGTTTCGACAACTATGCCAAGCTCGTACCACTTCTGGAACACCTACCAGATATGAAGCGGGAAATCCTAAAAGCAGTAGTGCAGGAAGGCTATACAGCATCCAGAACCACGCTGAATATAGCTCTCGATGCTGCTGACACGGCAGCCCGCATCACCAGCACCTCCATTGTCATGCGCAGAGCATCCTGGCTCCAGCAATCATCTACTCCAAAAGACCTTCTACTGAAACTCGAAGATCTCCCATTTGATAAGCAGAACCTCTTCTCGGAGAAGACAGACCAGCTCTTTCACTCAGGGAAGGACTCTAGAACGACGCTCAAAACTCTCGGGATGTACACCACTCCGTATCGTAGGAAGCGATACACCCCGTATCAGAGGCAGAGGCAGTTTACCCAGCAAGTGCCTCAGTATAGACAGCAAGACCAGCAACATAGGGGAAAGCAAAGACAACAAAGGAGGCACCCACCACCAAAAGCATCTGCTCAACATGGTACCAAACAACAAATTTGACACCACGGTCGAGGGACTCAGAACCACACCTCTCCGCCTGTTTGCCCATGCCACAAGTGCCATTTTCCATCATT
>CM057847.1:52235262-52253871 GCA_030068395.1 Apalone spinifera | reverse complement strand
GCCATGTACGTCAGCGTTACAGACTCACAGACACTGGGCTACTATATATATGATCAGTTGTTTGTTTATTTTTATGAAATTATTTTTAATAAAAAGTAACTTCAAAAAATTTCTAGACTTTGTGCATATATTAAGTCTAAACTATGTGCGAAATTGTACATACAAATTGAGTAGTTGCATGCACAACTGGTTAAATACATTTATAATAATTGGTCATATTAAAATGTACAGTTACTTGATTTGTGTGCACAGTTGTAATTTTTGCTAGTTGTAATTTGGTTGCTAGTTGCACATCTAAAGTTCTTGAAAATTTTGCTTTGCATGGAATTAGGAGAAACTGTTATGTTCAAATTCCCATTGACAATAGTAATACGAGCCATATGTATTCCCTTATAATGCATAGTATATATGTTGAGTATACAGGTGCTTCATTACATTTCAGATATTTATAGAAAATTACACTTCTATTGTGAAAAGCATAATTAAATATTGAAGGTATACCAACTGAATAAATAGGAGTAAAATTTCTACATTACTGTATACTTGTACATTAAAATGGTGTTTCGTTGCATATTTCAGTAATTTTTCCCAATATCACTTTGAACGAATAATTTTAATTTCCCTTGCTGCTGGCTGAAGAAGCTAACATATACTGTTCCATCTGTTTTAGAATGCAGGGCTATCTCTATGGGTCAGGGACAAGAAGTTCATGCACGCAAGCTAACACAGATGTCAATGCAGCAGGTACAAAAGAACACTGAAATGCCAGTTACATTTCTGTATTACTTTTTTAGGTCCTTTATACCTGTATCCTTGTATAATACAATTTATGTAAAATTGAGTCAGGTTTACATGCTCATGTTGAGGTCAGAAAGCAGAATACAAAAAGTCCCACATCATTTCAGTGTATTTTTATCCAGTGCTGAAAATACAGTGCAGCACTAGGTACAGAAAATCAGCAATAGAAAATTTCTGGAAATCAGACTGATTTTATCTAGGGTTGGGACCATCTTTTTTGTGTGTTCTTGTTCAGTACCTAGTACAGTGAAATCCTAATCTCTGACTAGGGGTCCTAGATGCTTCAATAGTACAAACAACAAATAATAATTTAGAAAGATGACAGAATTTGTCTTCCTTCCAAACTAGTCAAGACTGTTTAAAAGAAAAGATATATATATAAAAGTATTTTCACTATATTTAAGTAAACCAAAATATATGAAATAGTGATAGAAATATTTAAATTTATTCAACAAACCCTTGCTCATTTGCACATAAATGAACTAACACAAAATTGCAACTATGACACTATAAATTGTAATAAAACCCATGTAGGTCATCGAAATTAATGTAATGGTCTCCAATATTTGTCTTGGATTTCTTTTCCATCTTAACAGTAATACAGATGAGGATGAAAAGACTATTTATTTTAATTTACAAATAACAGAAATGCACACCTGTGTTAATGCCCAGCTCTCAAATGACAGCTTATGTGGTATTTAAGGGGTCCACAGGCAACCTTCTGCACAAGGCTGAATTTCACCTATATATGCTTATAAGAGATGTACTGTATAGTGTCAGTGAAAAGGTTTAGTCTTCCCTCATCCTTTCTACAGTGACATTAGACCCTTTAATGTATAAATAATTAATGGGAAAAGGTGTGCATGTTCGATTTCAACAGGAATATTTTAACTCTGGTTAATTTTTGGAACTGATAATGCAATTGAATCAATAAAAGTTTTGATGGGTTAAGGAATGCTGTTTGGCTTTCTTTTATTTACTTTTGCCACATGATGGCACTACTACGTTACTTATGCATTGTATTCAATTATTTCATTTTTCTGTCTGAACTATAGCATATTAAAATAACTTCAAATGTATTTTTCCCAGCTGTTTCATCTATGCTAATGTTCAAATGAAATGATACTATGTAGCCAAAAAAAATACCAAACCCTGCAAACCTCAGAGCAATTGGCTGCATGTTACCACATCTGATCTTAACATAAACATGGTGGGGTTTTTTTGGTTTACTATGGTTTACTGATGAAAAAATATTTCATAAATTATTTGTATACAGGGGGGCTGGGTGTTGCTTCAGAATTGCCATCTAGGCCTGGATTTCATGGATGAACTATTGGAAACACTTCTTACCGCTGAAATTCCTGATGAGAGCTTTCGAGTTTGGATAACCACTGAACCACATAACAAGTTCCCAATTACGCTGCTACAGGTTTGTTCAAATACTTAGTCAAATGTAGTATCATTACATGAATTTAGATAATATGGGTATATGAAAATGAAATAATTAGTTAAACTTAAAGTTTGAAGCTAAAAACAATTGCAATATCTGAAAGCATTCTCAAAAGTCACATGTTAACATTTTTAAAATATGATGTATCTTAGGACTTTAATTTACTGGTTCCAGTATATGTTCATTTTGTGTTGTTTCTGATCAGCTGCATCTCAACTATACATCTCTTGGTTGTATAACTTGTAACTTTAAAAGTTGTGACATTTTAGATAGAGAAGGTAAATCTAGTTGTTTTACCTTTTTTACATAACAGGTTTCTATAAAGTTCACTAATGAACCACCTCAGGGTGTTCGTGCAGGTTTGAAAAGAACATTTTCAGGAATAAATCAAGACCTTCTAGATGTCAGCAATATGCCTATGTGGAAACCTCTGCTTTACACTGTAGCTTTCCTACATTCCACTGTCCAGGTACAGTATTTCATACAGGTTTTGCATTCAGCTTCATATTAAGTCTTTTTCACTGGAATTCCTGATAAAAAGTATATATTTGTATCTTTTTTGTGATATGATTGTCTTTTATTTCACGTTCAATGTTCATCAAATAGCAGAATGAGGAGTCTCCTTTTCAGGTGTACCTTACTGATTTATTTTCTTATGTTACAGGCAGATTTTATATGCTGAGAATTTAAAAACTAATTTTGCTTTCATTAATGTCAATGGTCATTTTCCTCCATTGACTTCAGTGTGAGTAGGACTGGGCCCACATTGTGTAATTTAAAGATATGGTAGTCATAAGATTTATACACTAACATTTTTCACTTTCTGAATGTAGATCCTTTTAATCACAAATCTCAAAGCAATTTAGATATATGAATTAATCCTTAAGGCCTCTCCTGAGATCTTTTCTGCACTTAGGCTCTGTCTACACTGCCCAGTGTTGTGCAAGAACTTATGTAAATGAGATGCGGCGATCATTTGCATACTTAATGAGCTTCCATTTTGTGCAAAAAAAACCCTCTTACACAAGAGCCATTCTGCTGCTTATTTTCAGGCAGAATGGCTCTTGCATAAGAGGCAGTTTTTGCGCAAAAAGGAGCAATGTAGACTGCTCCTTCTTGCGCAAAAGCCCCTTGCTCAAAAATGGCAGCTCATTTGCATATATTCTTGTGCAAGATTGGGCGGTGTAGATGTAGCCCAGTGTGTCAGTGGCACAGTTACTCCTGTGCAGCTGTCCATCTATAGCACTTGGTGAAGACTCTGCCTACCTCCCCTTAGCACAGGTACTCCACCTCCCTGAGAGGCAGGCCTATTTGGCCAGCAGGAACTTTTTGGAAATACTGTAGCTATTCATCCATCCAGATGAGGTATTTAAAAAGAGTCAGTCACCATATTTATATAGGCATTAGTTTGCCTTTAAACTCACAATCTCCTAATAACCTGCTTGCGACAAAGGTTCTATAGATAGGCATCCAGTTCTCAATAATTCAGGGAAATGTATAAAGAACCAACATACTCATCCTTAAAGTATTAAAGTTTAATACTGTCTTATTTCCTCAAACTAAATTATATTAAGAAGAATGGAAGGAAAATTGTGTCCCACATTTTCATTGTCGTTATTTGCTTATTTTGCAGTTACAGTGTGGCACTAACTGTTCTTTCCATCATCCTTAATTCAAACTCTTGTCCCTGCAATCTAAAATGCTGGGCAAATTCTGCAAATACTGTGTAAATCTGTAATAACACTAGACAACAGGGTCATTCTAGATTTACTGAAAGTAAACTTTTAAACAACTATTAAAACATGGCAGAGTACCACCACTTGCCGGCACTGCCAAGCAACCCCAACTGCCAGCACCACTCGCTAGTGTAATACTGCTCCACACTGCTGAATCATCCATATTAAGGTCATCAGATTTAAATGCAGAATCGCTCAACTCCCACTGCAGTGGGCATCATCCCCATAAACATAGGAGTGAGGCACCTGTAGCTTGGCTTCCATACTGGCAACCTCAGTCACAATGGCTTTTTTGGCCCCTCTGGGCTTATCACCAGTATCAAGGGTCATTCTCCAGGGGCTCACACTTGATTGTCTCTGAAACCAGGGCACTCTAACCACCTAGGAATCACCTGCTCCTAAGAGATCGGAGATAGCTATCTCCCACGAGCAGGAGGCTTGGGTCACCACAGAATCCACTCTGACAATGACAATGACTGCTGACCAGGCTATTGACACCGGGGCACAGAACAGCCCATAAGCCCTAGATACATAATAGGAGCAGGCCAGTGAGTTGGAGAACCAAAGAGGACCCCATTCTCTCAATGGCTTCATCATCTTCATCTATCAAAGCAGTGGCAGGGGCCTCAGTTTTTGGACCTCTACCAGTAGACCACAGAATACACCGAGACCTCTTGCACAAGAATTGCCCAAACATGAGGCTGCAGGCAGAGGACATTATTGAACTTGAATGTGACATGGGGCAAGCCCAGGGTCTGAATCAAATCATCATTGGGGTCCAAACAAGGATTTTGAAGGGTGCACGAGGATGGCATACATGCAATGGTACCAGATCCTTCCTTTTTCTTTTGGAATCACCTATCCTACTTCTACTGTGTGTGGTCCCAATAACATCAGATTGCTGGATTTTTTGCATGGTAGAATTGGGTTATTCTCTTCAGTTCTGCTCTTTCCCTCCTTCCTACCCCACTTCCCTGTTTCTTTTCAGAGACCCTTCTCACAGTAACTCTTCATTCAGGGGAAGTGGTTGCTGAGGAACAAATGGGCAAAGGGTTTTACTCCTCTTTTTTCATCCCCAAGACAAAGGGGTATGTGTCTCAGATCCATTTTAGACATGCATGGACACAAGAAGTTCATGGCGAAATTAAGTACCACATAATCTCTTTGAGCACAATTATCCCTGCTCTGGATTTGGAAGACCGCTATACTGACCTCAACATGAAAGACATGTACTTCTACATAGCCATTTGACCTCAGCACAAATGTTTTCTGCATTTTGTTGTTAGCCACAAATATTAACAGTTAACAGACCTCCCATTCAGCCTATTGATGGCACCCCAGATATTCACCAGGTATATAACAGTGATAGCAGCCTTTCTCCACAGGAGATAGGTGCAAGTATATCCCTACTTAGATGACTGGCTGCTGTGGGACCATTTGAGGGAGCAGGTGGAGTCTCATGTCCAACTCGTCAGATCAGAGACTAGGACTCCTCAACAAGATTAACAAATCAATCCTATCACTGGCCCAGAAAACAGAATTAATTGGGGTTGTACTGGACTTGGTACAGGCAAAAGCATACCTACCAGAGATATAGTGCCAAGCTACAAAAGACATCATTCACAGCTTCATGTACTACCTGACCATTATGGTTCAGGGTTGCCTGCCCTTACTTGGTCACATGGCAGCCTGCACCAGACTGAGACTCAGGCCACTGCAAACATGACTCATTTCTGTATATCATCTGTGGCATGATGACAGGCTGGACTCAGTACTCCTAGAATCATAGAGCTGGAAGAGACCTCAGGAGGTCATCAAGTCCAGCTCCCTGCGCAAGGCAGGACCAATCCCAACTAAATCAACTCAGCCAGGGCTTTGTCAAGCCAAGACTTAAAAACCTCTAGGGATGGAGATTACACCACTTCCCTAAGTAACCCATTCCAGTACTTCACCACCCTCCTAGGGAAATAGTTTTTCCTAATATCCAACCTAGACCACCCCCACTGTAACTTTAAACCATTGCTTCTTGTTCTGCCATCCATCACTACGTAAACAGTCTTTCTCCATCCCCTTTGCAACCTCCCTTCAGGAAGTTGAAGGCTGCTATCAAATCTCCCCTCACTCTTCTCTTCTGCAGACTAAACACACCCAAATCCCCCAGTCTCTCCTCATAGGTCATATGCTCCTGTCCCCTAATCATTCTGGTCACTTTCCGCTGGACCCTCTCCAATGCATCCACATGCTTTCTGTAGTGGGGGGCCCAGAACTGGACACAATACTCCAGAAGTGGTCTCACCAGAGCTGAAGAAAGGGGAATAATCACTTCTCTAGATCTGCTGGCAATGATCCTCCTAATGCAACCTAATATGCCATTAGGCTTCTTGGCTACAAGAGCACACTGTTGACTCACATCCAGCTTTCCATCCACTGTAATCCCCAGATCCTTTTCTGGAGAAAAGATACTACCAACCCTCCAAAGATGGCTCAACCCCTGTATAGTGTGTGAGGGAGTCCCTTTCAACAGGTCACTTTAACCCTAGTAATGGACACGTCAACCTTGGGATGGGGGCACATCTGGGAGTCCCTCAGACCCAGGAGTTAGGATTGAAAAGCAAGTTCTCTTTTCACCTCAATATCAGGAAGCTCAGCAGTACGACTGCCATATCAAACATTCTAGTCCCTACACAGGACCAGTGCATGATAGTGGTGACAGAGAACACCAATGCCATGTTTTACATCAACAAGCAGGGGGAAGTGTGTACCTCTTTCCACTATGTGAAGAAGCCCTTCAGCTGTGGGAGTTCTATATAGCCTATTCCATTTACCTGGGAGCATCCTATCTCCCAGAAGTACATAACAAACTAGCAGATTTCCTCAGTAGATTGTTCTGTAATCACAAGTGGTCCATCCATCCAGATGTCATATATTCCATGTTCCAAAGGTGGGGATTTCTCCAGGTTGACCTATTTGCCACAGGAGCAAAAGGAAATGCCTACTTCTTTCTGAATCACAGCCCATGCTCATTCTTGGACACTTCCTACTTCCATAGGGAGACCATTTTGTGTATGCATTCCCACCAGTACCTCTCATACACAGGGTAGTCTTAAATATCTGCAGAGACAAGGCAAGAGTAATCCTCCTTGCCCCAGCATGGACCCATCAGCACTGATACACCTCACTTCTGGAACTGTTGATGGGTGCCCCAATAGCTCCACCGCTCTACTTCAACCTAATCATGGAGGGGACCTCCAGCCCCTCCATGTCATGGCCTGAAAGCTTCATAGTTAAATCCATTAGTGCACCTCTGCTCAAGTCTAGAAAGGAATGTCCTTTTTGGCTGTCAGAAACCTTCCACCAGAGCCACGTATTTAGCCAAGCAGAAGTTCACGTGCTGGGGTGAGAAACATCATACACCTCTATTACAGGACCTCCCACACTGAAACAGCTAGGCCTTGCACCATCCTCTATTACAGTTCACCTTGCAGTCATCTCAAGGACATCTGTCCATTCCATATTTGCCAGTCCCAGGATGGGATATTTCTTGAAAGGGCTGGAAAGGTTATATCTACATTTCTATCAAACAGTACTGGCATAGGAGCTCAGCCTAGTATTATCCATACTCATGCTCCTCCCCCTTTGAGCCATTAGCAACTTGCTCTTTGCTGTATTTATCCTGGAAGGTGGCCTTTCTAGTCACTATCAATATGTTCACATTTTTCTGTATTTAGACCAGTAGTTCCCACCCGTTAGCTGCTGGGCCACAGTGGCTCTGGGGTCTGGGGCTGGAAGAGCTGTGCAGTGGGGGGCAGGAGGAGAGAGAACATGCACCTCCAATGGCCGCTTCCTCTGCCTATGCAGCCGATTTTGCCAGTAGTGGCAGCAGGAGGAGGCAGAGTAGGAGGCACCTCCATCTGTCCCATCCAGGTAAAATGGAGGCCTGGCTGGGATACCATGCTCTCTACTCCACCCACATCCATGCCTCTACCCATAAGGGCATGCTTGGAGGGAGGGGACACACAGCCAATGGCCACTCACCCTGCCCATGCGGCAGTGATGACCACACTCACTAGAGGGGGCAGCCTCACTCTGGGGAGTATGGGGGTGAGGTTGGGCCAAAGGGGTGTTGGGTGAGGTTAAAGGGTCAAAGGGCATAAAGTGTAGGGATGGGAGTCAAAGGGTTTTAGGCACTGTGGAGCAAGGAGCTGAGTTGAAGCTAGGCAGACAGATATCATTTTATTTGCATATTTGCATATTCATTATGTGTATAATGAATATTCAAATACAATGTTGCCAGTCTGCTGAATGTTTGTGAATGGGTTTGCCGGTCCCACATGTGAAAAAGGTTGGGAACCACTGATTTACACTATTGGCTGGTAATTGATACATTTCTTCCAAAGGTTCAGATTGTGGTTAAAAATGAGTTGTTGAGATTGTTCATTAGTCTTCAAAAGAGTGCTATAGAACTATGAAAAATTCTCATCTATTTGGGATCTCACTTCAAGACATAGGACAATTATACTAATTTATATCAGACAAGGCTTTAGAGAATTGTTAAACCAAGGGTCTGTGCATGACAGGTGATCAATGAATAAAGAAGGCCTTCATATTAGCATATTGGAAAGAGAATCTTTTCACCTAGCATGATTACATTTCAAGACAGATTTTTCAGATAGACAGTTCTAGTCTGTTTTGGCAGTTCTGGGGTGAGGAGTCATATCTGTAATTCAGGAGGGACTGAGAACATTGCCAAACTCAGCAGGGTTGTATTTATCTTGAAATGGATAGGGAAAAAATGCTCATTTCCCAACACAATCCATATATCTGAAAAACTCAAAATCATTGCAAGTTGGCTCAGCCACTCCAATATGCATCCTGGAGCATATAGCATTAGTCCAGAAGTATTTTTTCTAATTTGCATTGTATGCGGAAGTAACGTGATAAGCTTGTGTAACACAAGACACAGCTGGAAATTTCTTCACTTCTACAGTAAAAGTAATCTGCTAGGAATAGACAGAGTCTTTCCATGGCATTGCAGAGTTGTCTAAGCCTTCCCTTCTGTTTCCCCCCATTCTCAGAATGCTCTGAAAATTAGGAAGAGAAAGAGCAAAATTGCATGGTTACAGCTAAGCTTTCTTGTGGTCTTGACCCTGTTGACCTTAGCAAAACTCATGGATTCTACATCTACTTGCTGCCAAAAAGCAATTTTTTCACTATCACTAATAATCCATATATCTACTTGATTACTGTTATTTTACCCAGTTCCATTAGTGTTTTAATTCTAGGCAAATTGATTTTGGTTACCGTGTTCACTAACAACATCCTTCTAATTCATTTTACTGGTGTTCTTTGTCTGTCAAAGAGACAAAGATGGAAGAGAAGCCATTAGTATGGATTATTGGTCTTTCAGAAAGTCAGATAGACAAAATTCCAGTTAAATCAGTATATATAACTATCGGTACAAATAGGCAGCAGATCTGTTGAGTATGGCACCAATTTTTACATAGTTATTTTTCTGACTATAACCACACTTCAACACACTGGAGAACTGACATGTTGAAGTCAATAGGACTTTTGTTCATTCACTTCAATTTGGCCAGGGTTTTACCCTTTACTTTTGCTAACTAGCAAGCTTTGTTGTTTGAGATGCCTAATAAATGTGTTGTCTCAGAAATGGATTTTAAAAATGTGAGTATAATATTCCACAACTCCCTTTTTATCTTAGGCTAGGTCTATACTGTGGCATTTTTGCAGAAAAAACTATGCAAAATGTGCTCTACATTTTACGTAGCTTTTTCTGCTTTTTTTTTCGGAAGAGGCTTTTCCGCCATTTGGCCCGGTCTAGATGGAGCCAAATGGTGGAAAAGCCTCCTTTTTCAGTGGAGCCTTTATGCCTCAGGAAGCGAGGTATAGAGCGCTCCCCGAAAGAGTGCATTTGCTCTTCCATGAAAAAAAGAAGAAGAGAAAACGCGTTCCTTGGACGTGGCGGGGTTTTTGCGGGATACCTCCAATATCCCGCAAAACCCCCATAGTCTAGATGTAGCCAAATTGTATTTGTTTGTGTCTACATTTTGACAGTTTTTAGAAGGAGTTAAATAGCATGCTAAAGCCATTTACAAGGAGGGCACAAATTTAAATGTTCACACAGAAAAATAAAAATAACAGATAAGCTACATATATGAGATTCCCAGGTGCCATATCAAGAATATTTTCAGCGAATCATAGGTCTTTACTACATGAGGAAAGTAAAACGTGGGTGTGAGGGATGTAAGGCTTTTCAGTGTTTTACAATGCTAATCATATTAATTCTAAGGATTACTTTTCAATATTTTAGATTTTACTATTTTTATTTATATTAGTAGATTTACAGTTACATTACAGAAAAAGCGTGTGATGTTAACTTGAAACATTAATAAAGAGGGATCTGAGATAATATAAGGGAGGTAAACAGGCAGCCTTATCATATGTAAAAGCGGTAACAATTTTAAAAGGCATATAAACCAAAAGGCATTGAAGAAGGAATTAAAACAAAAAGAACAACCTAAGTGCACTTGAGTAACTTAGTGTCAGAATATGAAACTGAAAAATCAGAACTACTTTTAACAAATAGACCAAAAATTTAAAAAAAAGGAAAGATTATATCTGGACAGAGGTGCTAAGTCTGTTAAAATCATAGGGAACTGCAAGTGTTCATCATGTCTGAAAATTAGACCAAGTACCCTACTTAACATAACAAACTCTATCATCATGATCCAGCAATAAAGATATGGGAGATTTTAAAACCCGGGGCTATTATAATCATTAAGATGAGTAGTGATAATGTTTTTGTTGTTCAAACATGCAGCATCTAAAAACCATTATTAATTATTAATTATACAGATGAAATACATAATGGTGTGTTTGGACTGTGCCATTTATTCACTGTAATCTTGAATTCCAGTTTCACTTCACCATAAATAATAATGATGCAACATAGTACATTTAAAAAAACAGACTGACTATTTATTTTCAATGGTATTCTTAAGGAACGGCGAAAGTTTGGCCCTTTGGGCTGGAATATTCCCTATGAATTCAATTCTGCAGACTTTACAGCCAGTGTTCAATTTATACAGAATCACCTAGATGAATGTGATATCAAGAAAGTGAGTAATATATATGTACACAGTATCTATAATTACTTCTTACTTCACATAGTTCTGTTTATATTGAGAAGAATTTTTATTCTTTCAATAGTGATTAAAATGTCAACTTGGAAGGACATTCTGTCTAGCATGTACACTATTATCCATATGAAAACTTTTTAACAAAAAATATAATTTAATTAAAAAAGCTTAAGTGTTCGATCATCAGTCACTATAGAACAAATTCTGCATTTTTTACCCAGCCCATATTCCCATGAACTACAATAGGAGTTCTGGACTGGTTAAAGACTTCAGAATTCGATCTTGTAATTTCAGCAATCTGTCTAAAATATGACTGCCTTTAAAAATTACTGGTTAATGTTGATCCTGTTTTTTAGTAAGCATATGTAGAAGATCATAAAATAAATTAATGAAGTGAGAAATTTTATTGAAGAAAGCACGTCTTCTTGCATGAGTAACATGGTGAATTCTATAATCCGATAATATATTCACGGTTAGAGAGAGAGAGAGAGAGAGAGAGAGAGAGGGTATGTCTACACTAGCCCCCTAGTTCGAACTAGGAAGGCTAATATAGGTATTTGAAGTTGCAAATCAAGCCCAGGATTTAAATATCCCGCGCTTGATTTGCATCTTCCGCAAATCGGAAGATGACGGTCGCCATTTTTTGAAATTTTCAAGTCCGGACTAACTGCCCACGTCTACACGCGGCAGGGACCCAGTATTTCAAATTAAAACCCTAAATCGAACTACCTGTTATTCCTCCTGCAAGGGGCGCTGTGTAGGCACACCAAATTTCAAAATAAGCTATTTTGAAATAGATTCAAAATAAGATATGCAATTTGCATAGCGTAAATTGTGTATCTTATTTCGAGTTTAGGGTGCTGTGTAGATGCACTCTTACTGTTTCAGAGAATTTAAAGGCAATAGCACAGGGTAGAATCTCTACTAGGATCTGCTCCTTTTTTGATGCTCAGGTGGTGAAGCCACCCACAAGTTCCCTGCAAGGATATTCCCTGGCACAAAAGAGTTCCTCACATGCACAGAGCCAGCGTACCTATTTCCTACACCTCTCTCTCCACAGTCCCTTGGTTTAGGATTGCCATCTTTCAGAAAACTGAACACCCTTCCCACCCCCTTCCCCAAGGCTGCGTCCCGCCCTTCAACTTCTCTGAGGCCCCAGCTCCCATACATTCACTCCATCTCTCCTTCCTCTGTTGCTCACTCCCCCCTTCATTCACTGTCTCATTTTCACCAGTCTGGGGCAGGAGGTTGGGATATGAGAGGGAGTATGAACTGTAGACTTGGGGTGCGGGCTCTGGTGTGGGGCCAGTAATGAGGGATTCAGGGTGTGGGAGGGGGCACTGGACTGGGGCAGGATGTTGGAATGTGGGAGAGCACGAGCGAGAGGTGTGGGCTCTTAGGTGGGATGAGGGTTTTGGGATGCAGGAGGGAGATCTGGGCTGGGCAGGGGGTTGAGGTTTGGGAGGAGATATGTGCTGTGGGTATCGGTTCCAGAATGTGGCCAGAAATGAGGGATTCAGGGTGCCGGTGGTGGCTCCATGTTGGGATAGAGGTTTGGGGAGTGGAGAGGGTGCAGGAGGAGACTGGGGCAGAGAGAGGGTTCAGATGCAGAACAGGGTGCAGGCTCTGAGAGGGAGTTTGGATGTGGGAAGGCACTCAGAACTGGGGCAGGGTGTTGCGCTTTGGGAGGGATCTTGAGTGTGGAAGGGGTCTGGGGCAGGGGGTTAGAGCTCAGGGTGGGGTTTGGTTCTGGATGGTACTCACTTCAGGCAGCTCCCAGAAGCACCCACTGGACATGTGTCCTCCCCCCCCCACCATTTTCCTGACTAACGAGAGCTGTGGGATCAGCGCTTGGGGAGGTGTGGGAGCAGTGTGAGTTTCCTCCCTGGCTGGCACTGTGCCTAGGAGTCAAAGAGCTATGTCACTTCCAAGAGTGGTGCAGTGCTAGGTAGAGAGCCTGCATAAGCTGCAGACAGACTTTTAATGACCTGGTCAGCAGTGTTGACAGCAGCCACTGGGGTCCCTTCTTGATCGGGCGTTGTGATAAAAAATCGGACACCTAGTTTAGGTAAATAGGGGGAATAGTTAGAACATACTGTACTCTGGTTATCCACATTTAGTGTATAGTTCCTTGGGGACTACAGTCAGCCGTACAAATAAGAGTATCCCTCAGGCTGCTCAAATATTTAATGGGATTTGGGCAGAGAATCCAGGATCTATAACTGGTTATTGTTTCTCAGTTTCTTCTATTTTGCCCTTTCCTGGGGTGTTGAGGATGGCTGTATCAGCGAGGGAAGTCATCCTTTGCTGAAAACTCCCATAGAATCTGAGAAAGCCAAACTCTTGTCCTGTTTTCCTAGGCTCCCATGGTTTAGTGCAGTGTTTCTCAACCAGGGGTACGAGTACCCTTAGGGGTATGTGAGAGAAGTTTTTTTGGGGGGTTATGTTAACACAACTGAAATTTGGAGGAAAATGATTTTTTTTAAAGTTTTACAGCACTTTATTATTTTTGTACTTTTTACACACAACAATGTCATCGTCAGCTCAGCTATGATTAAGTTGTTTAAACAAATGTGTTGCAATGGTAGAAAAAAAATTGTGTGTCTGAAAACTAGGTACTGGGGGTACTTATAATTTTTTAAAGGGGTACTTTATAAAAAAAGGTTGAGAAACACTGGTTTAGTGTACAGAAACAGGTAATATCTATCTCATGCCATGCATCAGATGTCCAGTGAGAGAGCTGTTGAGATGAAAGGAAGAGACAGCAGCTATTCAAAGGGCTCACAAATTACATCAGAGCTGTTTTTAGGACTGTAAAGGGAGTGATGGGATGTATGTGGGGAGACAAAGCCTCCATGCTGTGGCAGGACCAAGTCTAATACTTTAATTTAAAAATCATAGAACATGGATGAGGGAATATATTTGAAATTTATGATCAAACTGATCTTCTACCCACAATTTAGAGCCTCAGAGACTGCAGGCACGTCCCCAGGCACAGACACTACTGCCAGAGAGTGGTATAGATTGTAATTATAGTATTTCATTTTATTTGCATCTAGGGTATATCCTGGAGCACAGTACGTTACATGATTGGAGAAGTGCAATATGGAGGTCGGGTCACTGATGATTTTGATAAGCGTCTTCTTAATTGCTTTGCTAGGGTAAGATAACTTGAAAATACAGTTCTTTGTCATTAAAAATGGACTCAGACAACTGTATCAATATTAATTTTCACTAAAATATATAATATTGTGGATAAAAATAATTGTGATTTTTGCAGTTAGAGTTCATAATGTGAATATTTACGTTAATATTGCAATTACATTGTACCAGAAGATCTACCTGGTGTTGCTGAGGTCCATAACTCAACTAATATTTGTTTTTCTTCATTTAAATCATTCTCTGGAGTGGGACTGGGGATGAGGGGTTCAGTATACAGGCTGGCCAGGAGAGAGAGGAGTGCCCCAACCCTCTCTCACCTCAGCAGTTTGGGGTCAGGTGAGAAACTCCTCTTCATGGCTGCTGCAGCTCAAGCAGGCACAGCCAGAGAAAGGGTGCATGCCCCCAGTTGAGGCAGATCTAGGTTCATCTGCTGCCTGTGTTCCCCAGCCAGAGTGAGGAATGCAGCAAATGACATACTTTCTCCTCATTCCTTGATGAATGGGAACAGCCAGCAATATTCCAAGAAAAATCAAGGAGTCGGAGCTTCAGGACCCCCGCACCCTGCCTAAAGGATACCTGGGGGTGGAAAGCTCAGGGCTGGGACTTTCCCAGGTGTGTGGGGGGAAACACTCCCTACCAGCCACTTTCATCTGTCTGGTGACTGTGCCTCTTTTCTGTATGATTTTATGTAAAACAGTCCCATTTGGGGCACATACCTTTTCTTGGCACAACCAAACCCTGACCTTGCTTTAAGTTATGATAAGAAGAAGATGCATACTGAATTTGGTGGTCCTAGCTCTTACTGTTTAGGAGGAGTTCTTGAAGAGACAGACAGATAGACTCTCTAAAATATATAGTAGATGAAGAGAATCATGTAGAGAGTCAGAACTCTTGTTTTTGGTGGATTTTTATCTCCTTAACACTACGGCTATGTCTACACTGGCCAGTCTTGTGCAATAACATATGCAAATGAGGCACGGTGATGAATATTTGCATACTTTATGAGACGCCATTTTGCACAAGGGGCTTTTGCACACAAAGGAGCAGTCTACACTGCTCCTTCTTGCGCAAAAACCCCCTCTTGCGCAAGAGTCGTTCTGCTGCTTATTTTCAAGCAGAACAGCTCCTTCGCAAGAGGGGGGTTTTGCACAAGAAGGAGCAGTGTAGACTTGAGTCCCTTGAGCAAAAATGGGAGCTCATTAAGTATGCAAATGAGGTTCGGCGATATTCCTCACTGAGCCTCATTTGCATATATTCTTGCACAAGACTGGCCAGTGTAGATGTAGCCTACTTGTAAAGCCTTGCCTTGAGGGTAAAGTATATAAGGATCAACCTGAAGGTGGGCAACCTGAAGAGACTTTGCCATCTGAAGAAGTGATGGGCTAACAGAAGTATGCCCAGGAACCAGGCCAGGTCAGGGACTGATCGGGGGAGGGACTGGTGAGAATTGTGAGTCTGGCAGTGAATGATCTCCCACATCCACTAGGCAGAAAATAAAATAAATGAAGAGACTGGGACAGAAAGGACCCAGGAGCAGATGGGGTGAACCCAGGGGCACAGAAGACTGCTGCAGAGTCCTCAACTAATGAAGGAACAGGACTGGGGAACCTCTATGGGAAGATGCACAAGATGCAGGGGAGACTAGCAACCGCAAAAGAGACTCTGCTAGTATCAGAGGGGAGCTTGGAGTTCCCAAGAACCCAGATCCCATGTGTCAAATAGGGAGAATATCTGCTTTCTCTTAAAAGGAGTAGAAGAAGAGAGGTCTGAACTTCGGGCTCAGCTGCAGGAGATGCTGGGTTGGAGACAAGAGAAACCTCAAGGTCTGTAGGCTTTGAAAGGAGGGTGTGTGACAAGTCACCTGCCTCACACTGGCTTTTAAAGGGTTAAAAGCAGCCTAGGAACCTGGCTGGCACAAAACTAAAGAAGTGATTCCAGGAATAGCCAGTTGAGGCAGCTGTTGAGAATCAGAGTGGTGCTAGACCAGCCAATCAAGCCTATATAAAAGGTAGCTGAAGTCAAAAGCAGGAGAGCCTGCTAGAGGGAGCCCTAGAAAGAAGACCGTCTTCCTAGAAGGTTACAGAGTCTAGCCTAGCAGAGACTGGGAGAGCTAGGCAGAGCCCCTGACATGCCACTAGGTCTTGCAGGTTTGTGACTCTGGGGAAGGGAAAAGGAGCTGAAGCCAGTGGCAGGAGCAAAAGGAACTGGGGATGCAAGGAAGTGGCCCAGGGAACAGAGACAGTGAGCTGGAAGGAAGAGTCAGCAGAAAGCAGCTGTTTCCAAGACCCAACGTAGTGGACAGGTCTGCCTCTCTTCCCACACCCCGCATTAGCCGCTGAATGAGTAGCCTGGCTGTTGACTGCCAAGCCATCGCAAGGGGTGGCTGGACTCTTGTTGAAGGAGTTTCCTAGAATGGAGAGCAACCAGAGGACTGTGCCACCAAGCAGACATCTTGGCTGTGTCTAGACTACACCTCTCTGTTGACAGAGAGATGTAGATTAGGCATGTTGAAATTGCTAATGAAGTGGGGATTTAAATATCCCGCGCTTCATTAGCATAAACATGGCTGCCGCTTTTTTTCAAATCGGAGCTTTTTGAAAAAAACTGGCAGTCTAGACGCAGATCTGTCGAAAAATAAACCCTTTTTCGAAAGATCCTGTATTCCTCAAAAAATGAGGAATGTTTATGCTAATGAAGCACAGGATATATAAATCCTTGCTTCATTAGCAATTTTGATGTGCCTAATCTACATCCCTCTGTTGACAGAGAGGTATAGTCTAGACGTATCCCTTGAGAAATGAGCCATAATGGGTCTGCAGGCGGAGGCGAGGACAGGAGAGTCATTGCTGCCTGAGGGTGCATTGCTGGTACTGAACTACTTCCCGAAATACCCAACAGGACGCACCAGAATTGTGAATGACCCCATGACTTAGCCCTCTGAAAATAGGAGCATGCATACTTTTAAAATAAGAAAATTAATTTACACAACTGGAATTCACTTTGAATCCCTCACTTTGTAATTATATAGTCTTACTTCTGTTTTAGAGTAAAACTACTAGTTTTAATCCAGCTAGAATTCTAACTTCTCAAGAATACTGAAGAAAATAAACACATGATTAAAATCCCTGTGTGAAGTAAGAAAGTTTTGATTTTTCTATAAGTTTCTTTTCTGCATTTTGCACAGGTGTGGTTCAGTGAAAAGATGTTTGAGAGCACATTTTGTTTTTATACTGGATATAAAATCCCAGTATGCAAAACTCTGGATCAGTATCAGGAGTATATTCAGACCCTCCCTGCCATGGATAGCCCAGAAGTCTTTGGTCTTCACCCAAATGCTGACATCACGTAAGTGGGTCGCAAACATTATGATACTGAGGATATTTTCTTTTAATTTTTGAAAACAGTCAGAGCCCTATCAAATATATGATAAAAAGCATGTATTTTATAGGGAAAATCTTGGACCTCTGCATAGTCCAATGCTTAAGGAATCCTTTATTAACTCTTTGAAAGCCCCAGTTTTCAATTTAAAACCATTTTTTTCAAAATATCCAGCTGTGGTAATGTACATGTAGACTGAGATCAGTTTAGCAGCTTTATGACATATATCCGATAACAATTTTACTTATTCTTTTAAAGCAATCATTTACTTTCTGAAGTAAATTGCTTTATAATGAAAGGAAAGTCATAGATGTCTTTTTTATTTTTGCTAACATTAGCCAACTTGTGTATTGCAAAATGATTAATGATTGTATTAATATGTGCATTCACTTGCAGTACCAGATATCATACAATTAACAATAAAAAGTGTCATTCTGCTGCTCCACGCTCCCGACTCTTTGCTACTATACACGTTTTTGCCAAATAAATCTTTGGATGACACTTTCTTTATATTTTGGCTTTTGATGTAACAGTAACCAGTGTTGCCATCTCTTGTGTATATTTTTGCAATTCCATTATTTAAAAATGGCTTTTTTGGCATCACTTAATACCTACTCAGTTTTAATTTTTATCTTTCACTTATCCACTTTTCATTCACAAACAATATGTGCAACAGCTTGGTTTTTATTATCTTCAACTAATGTATGATCTCTAGCGGGATATAATGAATCATGCTAATTTTTTTCTTGGAATTCCTATAATTTTGTCATGAACTATGTCATGTGCAAGATGTTCATACTCATTGTTACTAGGACTTTATAAACTGATCAGATGTTTCCTTTGCATTTTAAGAAGTGTTAAACACATGGGTTACATCTAGACTGGCCCCCTTTGCCGGAAAAGGCATGCAAAGGAGGCCAGTCGG
>CM057847.1:52215546-52232856 GCA_030068395.1 Apalone spinifera | reverse complement strand
GTGTTTAAGTCTCGGCTTGACAAAGCCCTGGCTGGGTTGATTTATCTGGGATTGGTCCTGCCTTTAGCAGGGGGCTGGACTTGATGACCTTCTGAGGTCTCTTCCAGCTCTATGGTTCTATGATACCCTAAACCACAGAGAGGGAACATATTACATGCTGCATACTCTTGATGTTCGAAGGGCACTGGCCTTTTACATAGACAGGACTAGAACTCTCCACAAACCACCAAGACTCTTCATAGCCATCACTGAATGCTGCAAACAGTGTGCCATCTCTAAACAAAGACTCTTTAAGTGGATCTTTGATTGCATAAAACTGCTACCTTCAATGCGACTGCCAACCCCCATGGGGATTCACATTCATTCCACTACAGCTATGTCAGCCTCCTTTGTTTTCCTCCACAATGTCCCCATCACAGACATTTGTAGAGCATCAACCCCTACCTTTACACAGTGATATGCCTTAGAGCAACAGACAATATCTGATACTTCCTTTGGATGCTCTGTACTGTTGTCAGTCATGACACCCAAACTCCAAAGCCCACTCCATCCATTGGAGGGCACTGCTCTAAAATCACCTAAAGCGGAGCACCCACAGCACTAAAAAAAAAGAGGTTTACTCACCTTGTGCAGTAACTGAGGTTTTCGAGATGTATGTCCCTATGGATGCCCCATTACGCTCCTTCTTCCTCTCTATTTCAGAGTTTTTTAAATGAGTCTCTGAGGTAGAGAAAGAACAGAGAGTGGTTGGTCGCACAGTGTCAGTTAACTGCCTGGAACAGCATGAGACAGAGACCAAGCATGTGCAACTCAACCCAACTAAGTACTGCTACCAAAAATCTCCAACTAAGAGCACAGGGATGCCCACACATCTCGAAGGACCTCAGTTATTGCTCAAGGTGAAAAAATGTAGATAGTATCATGAGCGTTCATGGACACAACCCACTTCTTCAGCTGAATGGAGCAAGGGGTCCAGAGACACAAATAAATAGCAGAAAAAGAGGAGATAGGGAGGGAAAGAGAAAGGAAAAAATTCTTGTCAAATTAAAAATAGACACTCTAATTGACAAGATGTATGATCAGCACTGTATGATCAGCACTGGGAAACAATCTACTGTGAGAAATTCACAAACTAGTTGCTAAACTAATAGGTGTTTTCTATTTTCTAAAGTCTATGATTCTATGAAGCATACAGTTTAGCTGTAATGAAACAATGTAATTTATGAAATATTCCTAATGATTTAATATTCCTCTCAGCTATCAGAGCAACACTGCAGCCAATGTTCTTGACACCATTACCAATATTCAACCTAAAGAAAGTGGAGGTGGAGCAGGAGAAACTCGTGAAGCCATTGTGTACCGGATAGCTGAAGAAATGCTGGACAAACTGCCTCCTGATTATATACCCCATGAGGTAAGCTAGTCAGGGTTTTTTAATTTCTTCTTTGGATGCATTCCACTCTTGGATGTGCATGCAATCTGCACACAGTTGCTGGACATTTTTTTGTGATACCCATTAGAGTGGTTTGATTGCCATCTGCTGCCGTGCACTGCTGATGCTGGTTTAAAGGGCCCAACTATTCTTGAACCCTCTCAGTTCCTTATACTGCCCATGACGGTCACTGGATCTGCTCTTCTTGGTTCTGCAAATACTCTCAGTGGACTGTGTTCTCCTGTATTTTATTGTAAATGAAATTATTTTCATTGTTTAGTTAGTTAGGTTTTTATCCCAGCTGAGAATTTTGAATGGTTCCTGGTGTGAAAGATTGCCGGGCTTTAAGCCCTGCATTAAGGCTATGGCCATCAGTGATTTTCACTCAAGTTCCTTAAGGTTCTACAAAGAAACTCCATCAGTCACCAGCACTATCTGGCATGGTGCCCTTAGGTCAGAGGAAAGAGAGAATCATTGTCTTTCAAATTGGAGATCAGGTCCTACTCTCTCACTCCTGCTCCTCCAGAAGTTTTGATCTTTTCTTGGGCCTGGGCACAGTAGAACCAGCAAGCAGTTGGCCAGGAGATCATTGGGTGTCTATATCTCTCCAGTGGCCTTTTGGAATCCTTGGGGCTTTCAGCCTGTTTTCAGATTCTATTCCATGCACTCCTACTTAATGGCATCAGAATAGTGTGCACACTTATACACTGGGTAGGCAGGAGTTCTCCTCACTAATGGATATGGCAAAATCAATGGCAGGGACCTTGCTGCGAACTGCTGTGGGTGTGGTTCACTCAGCAGCCAGGTTTTTAGTTCTCAAAGTGGTCATACCTAGGGGCTCTTGGTTACAGTTCTCTGGTCTCTTGCAGATGGTTCGACATGCTGTGCAGGACCATCATTTACAGGGATCCCTGCTCTTTTGGAGCAGACTGCTGCTGAGCTTCATGGGAAAAAGGCCTTGAGAGCAATATTAAATTCCCTTGGATTATACATCCCAGGCCCTTTCAGGAAGTAACTCAGGTCTCAATAACCCTTCCAGTATTCTGCTCCAGCTATCCAAGGGACTCTGTAGAGAAAGAATAGCAAAGTTTAGAAGCTTAGATCACCTCCTCTTTCTACTTCTGCATTAATACCTGCCCCTCCTAAACATTCAATTTGTTCTGAGCAGGCGTTTTGATGGGACAGCCTCCATTCTTCCTTTGTTTGTAAACCATCTTTCCCATTTCCTCAGTGTGTGATCCCATATCACTATAAGCTATAGATGTGAGATACACTCTCCAGTTTATTTCTACCCCTCCTTTGCATCCTCCCATTACAGACACTTCACACGAAGAATTTCAGGTCCATAAGGTTCAATCTGTCTTTCAGATGGGAGCCATAGAGGAGTTGCCACAGAATGTAAAAGGGAGGAGTTTCTATTCCAATTATTTCCTAATCCTGAAAGCCAAGGGATGTCTCAGAGCCTGCATCTATCTATCTGGCTCAACAACTATTTCAAAAAGATAAAATGTCACATGGTCATCCATTATTCCCTTTCTGGTTTCTGGAGACTAATATGCCACCCTTGATTTAAAAGATGCCTAGTTTCATGTATCAATATACAAAGGGCACAAAAAGTTCCTTATATTCATATTTGCATTACCAGTTCCCAGTGCTTCTGTACGACCTGTCTGCTACATAGGTGTTTACAAAAGGTATGATCATGGTATCAGAATTCCTCAGGAGACTAGGAGTTCTGGTCTATCCTTACCTGGGCAACTAGATAGTCAAGAGTCAGGTTATACTCAGTGTTCAACTCATTCAGTCAACCTTTAAGGCCTTTGGCCTAATGATAATTATAGATAATACTATCCTTTGCAAAAATAGAGGATGGAGTTTATAAGGACTGTTTTGGACTTTACTCAGGCCTGAGCATTCCTTCCAGAGTTGAGATTCCAGTTTATTCAATCTCTCAAGACAGACCTCAAGATTTCTCTAATCACAACAGCCCAATGTTGTATGAGTCTCCTAGGACACATGGCCTTGTACACATATGTAGAAAGACTGCCCTTCAGACCCCTCCAGATGTGGCTGGTCTCACTGTATTTGCCAACCTGTCTTAATCTGGATACTGTGCTCACAATACCTTTGCAAGATCTAACTTTGCTGAATTGGTAGTTTGGTCTTTAATGTTTGTGTAGGCATTCCCTTCAAACTCAAGGTTTTTGGTCCTCAACAGAGCTCACTCTTCATATCAACCTCAGAAAGATCAGGCTGATTCAGTTTGCTAGTCAGGCTTTCCTACCTTATATCTGGGATGTACCTATTTGTTCTTACAGAAAATATTGCAGCAATATTTCACCTCAACAGGAAGGGAGAAACTCACTCATCCCTCCTTGTCCAGGAAGCAATTCACTTGTGAGAATTTTTATAGCCCATTTAATCAACATTGAGGTCTCTTACCTAACAGTGGCACAGCAACCTGAACAGGTAATCTTGAGCAGGTAATTTTCCAGTCATGATTTCTTTGACTAGATGTAGCAAGATACATTTTTCAAATGTGAGGGACTTCCCAAATAGACCTATTTGCAAACAAGTATAACAGAAAATGTCACCAGTTCTGCTGCCTGCAAGGCCTGCCTGGGCTACCTCAGAGATCCCACTCCTACTTCTCTTGCACCTGGATTTGATCTCTTGGAACCACAATTGGTCTTGGATTCGTCACCGGCCACTCATAGCACCCCAGCATTATTGTGGGAACTTTCAGGAATGTTGAGGACCTCCATAGCACCAAGATCTGGGCACCAGTAGTCACACCACTCCCAATTCCCGGTGCCCCCCAAAATAAGAGGACACAGAAAGGAAGATATCCATCTTAGCACAAGCCCAGAGTGTGTCCTCAGATGGGACACTGTAAAGTGCTGGCCCCACGGCTGCATCCACGCACTTCTGTGACAGCTAGGCATCAATCTAGCTTGGTGTAGACAGTCAGCCCTGACTTGGAGAAGATGACAGTGCAAGAGGTTGATCAACCATCTACTCCAGACACGTTTGATGCTGCCAGAGACCTGATTGAACTAATGTCCTCTTTGGTCTCGGCACCAGCTACCAACTCCGGGTAGAGTCTCATGTAGCAGCGTCCCCAGCACCAGCCAATGTGGTAGCACCGAGAGACAGACAGTAGCTGATACTTAGGCCACCAATACTTTTGTCAGCGTTGATCGTGCATTCCATCCTGCAGTCATCATTGGGACCAACAACTTTTGCTTCGAGTGCACTGATACAGATTCCAGCACTGACACCGGCACAGACACTGGCACCAACTTCACAACTTGTGCTTATGCTCCATCCCCTGGTGATCAAGCACTGAGGCAAGCTGGTGGTTATAGCACAGCAGCTTTCTCTGCACCAGTCATTGGCACTGAATTCTTCTGCACCACCATGGTCAGCCTCTGAATACTCCTCTGAGTTTGAAGCAGAGTCGGTCACATCTAGGACAACTTCCCATCGGTCTTGCTCTTGATACCACTCTCCATCTTGGCACCATTCTCAGCACTGAAGTGTGGCCATACAGCCTCCGCAGCCAACATGGCCACCCCAGTGGCAGCCACTGGTGCAGTAGCCATTCTGGAACTCATGGGCCTACCACCAGACCCAGGGCCCTGTTACTTCTAGGCTGAGGTCTATGTACTCAGTTCTGCAGGATATGCCATCTGCAATACCCCTCCCATGAGCACCTATGTCTGAGCTTAGGCCTAGCCCCCAGAAAGAGACCCCATAGGCTGCTGTTAGTGGGTGACATCTCAGCTGAGCAGGCCAACATGGCTGAACACCCACTCCACCACAAGACCCTGAGCTACAGCAGAATTGGAACACTAGTATTGCATGATTCCTCATCTTCATCAGCCAATGAGGCATTAGCAGATCCATCACCCTCCATGGATGCCACAGCTCACCAAGAACTTTTGAAAAGGCTTGCCCAGAACTTGGGAATTCAGGTGGAGGAGATGTCAAAAGATTCTGATCCAATGGTGGATGTTCTAAAGGCTGAAAGTCCATCTAGAGTGGCTTTTCCACTTAATAAGATAGTAGCTAAGATCACAAAGACCCTTTGGCAGACCCGGCCTCTATTTCCCTCCACACACATAGTAGAGTAGAATGCAGATACTATGTCCCTCAAATGGGTCATTAACACCTTTTTACTCACCCTCCCCCAGGTACTTTGGTTGTGCCACCAATCATAGGGAAAGTCAAGGTCAGCCATGCCCTAATCCCAACGACAAAAAGCCAAAAAAGCATGACTTGCTACTGGCAGCCTTCAGCTTGGTATTGCCAATCAATGGGCAATGCTGAGCAGGTACACCTACAACTCCTGGATGACAATGGGGAAGTTTAAGGAATTTCTCCCTCCTGACTCTCGACAGGACTTGGGAGCCTTGACAGATGTGAGGAAGGTGGTGTCATGTACTGCCCTACAGGCGGTGCTGGACTTGGCTGATTTGGCCACCCAGACATTGGCCACTGCAGTGATCATGAGAAAAAACTCCTGGATGCAGGTCTCTGGTATCCCACCTGAAGATCAAACCACAATCTAAGACTTACCCTTTGAGGGGCTGGGCCTTTTTTCTGATCAGTCTGATAGTAAACCTCAGAGCCTGAAAGATTAGAGCCACACATAAGTCATTAGACATTCACACCCAGCACGTCAGAAGCATTCCTTTAAACCTAGGCTTCTACACCATTCATACCAGCAGGTCATAGGACAGATTTTATTACACATAGGGGCAGGAATGCCAATGGTAGAAATAATAGGAGGTGATCCAAATCCCCCTTGGACCAGGATGTAAGTTCTTCCAGCAAGAGACAGAGTCCCAAGTTGGGATTTTGAAGGTGCATCTGGAGGCAGCATCACAGTCAGGGTTCCCTCTAAGGTGTGTGCCTACGTGGGCACACACCAAAAATTTGCCTCCTGCCCACCTCCTCAGAAGAGCCATGCAGTGGCTGCTCAGCTGCTCCTGGACAGGGCTGCGTGGCAGGTGGCTGCCTCACCCCAGGAGCAGCAGGGCAGCCATCACATGGCCCTGGCCCTAGCTTCAGCTCTTCCCTAGGGCTGGAGCTGCGGGCTGCATGGCGGTGGCTTCTCCAGCGGCCCCGACCAGGGCCAGAGCCAAAGCTGCATTGCGGGCCGCTGCTTCACCAGCAGATCTGGCCAGGGCCAGAGCTGGAACTACATTGCAGGTGGTTGTCAGCAGCTCCTCCAGCTGTCCTGGCTAGGGCCAGAACTGGAGCCATGTGGTGGGCGGCAACCGCTCCAGTGGCTGGGGCCAGACCTGGAGGCCATGTGATGGGCAGCATGGCCCCATCTGGGGCCATAGTTGGAGGCCATGTGTCGGGTGACCCAGTTCGGGGCCAGAGCCGGAGGCTATGTGGTGGATATTGTGTCCCCAGCCGAAGCCAGAACCAGTGATCATGTGGGAGACAGCGACCCTGGCTAGGGCCAGATTTGGAGGCTGAGTGTTCGGCAGCACGGCCCAGGCCATGGCCAGAAGGAAAGGCCATGTGGTGGGAAGTGAGGCTCCAGCTGGGGCCAGAGCCAGAGGCTGCATAGCATAGCTGACTGTAAGTAGTAAGCATCACCCAGTAAGGGTGATGTTAATCATTCACATCCCTGTTTTGAATAGGAGTTTAATAGTTGGGCTTTATTGTTTTATATTGATTTTGTGTGTGTACGCTAGGTTGGTTTTTGTTTTTAAACCAACCAGCTGGTGGCCTTTTTTGAGCTTTTAAAATAATTTAAGTAAGAAATGTTATTTTTTGTATTTTATAGGAATACCTATAATTATTTTTAAATTTTTATTTTAATGATAATTTTTATTATAGTTGCTTTATTATTGAGAAAGGGATTTAGGGTGTTTATTTTGGGTTTCTCTTTTTATTTTCACTTATTTTATGTTTAATATTAATCACTTAAGGGGAAAAAGGTTAAACTTTGTGAAAGCATCAAGACACTTGAAGAACTAACTAATGAAGTTAAGGCTGTCAGTAGATGCTCACTGCCAGAGTAAGAGTTGCTGTCAGTTTTGTAACCTAAAATAAAATATTTGAATGCATTTTTAGTGGAATTTTTAATAAGCTGATTTTATATCTATATCTATATCATTCTTTAAAAGTATTTTTTGAAAATGTCAGGTTCCTTGCTATA
This sequence comes from Apalone spinifera, assembly GCA_030068395.1. NCBI lineage: Eukaryota > Metazoa > Chordata > Testudines > Trionychidae > Apalone > Apalone spinifera. The sequence goes on along the minus strand of CM057847.1, from coordinate 52,225,243 downwards.
TTTATTATGAGAGACTAAATATTTTAAACTTTCTTGGCTTACCTTTTACTAGCTGAAGTTTTGAACTTTTTTGTTTTAAAAATGATTTTAGACTTTCAAAGAGCTTTGGGGGATGTGTATATAAATTGCAAGTTATGAATAAATGACTCATTTATGTTGCTTACATTTCTAAACTGCTGTTCATTTTTATATTTAAGCTTTGACCAAATCATTGTCTTAAAAAAGGGTGATTTTATTAACAAAATGATATATATTTGATAAAGTATACTTGGTTGGTAGGTGTTACAGAGCAACTGAGGAAAGAACAGCTTAAAACACAAAGAAAAAATATCTCTCGGCACAGCTTGGGTATGGTGAATAGGGGGAGGGAGGCACATGGATTTCACACAGTGAAGTTTAATCAAACTGCAAATAAAGAAAAAATAACCTGATTGCAACTAAATATACATTTTCCCTCTACTTACAATCAGTACTGATCCGTACTTCAAAGCCCAGTCCATTCCCATGCCCAATATTTCTTGTAGGCATGGTAATACCTAACCTGTTTGATTACTTCATCTTGTTCCTCTAGCTGCTAACTTAGAATTCACACACAAAGAGAAATGGCAAGGTATATATTTACAATTTAAATGTCAGCACTGTATCCCATTGGTTCTTCTGGCTTCCTGCCAACACCCTTAGATACCTGTGTTTAACCCTTGAGTTACCAAGTACTGGCCAGCACCCCTCCTATCCATCACTCCTGTTTTACTTGTTTGTTCTTTACCTTGTATCAGGGCCCATGTCCCTCCTAGACCACAGAGCCCTTACCTCAGGGTACTGCCCTACCACAGTGCTCCCACATTCTGGGATCCTCCTCCTCAGTGAACCCCCAACTCTTTATACCCACCTTGCCTCAGTGATCCTACTGCCAGTTGTCATCTAGCCCCTACCTCCGAGGCAAGCTGCAGTCTGAAATGACTGCTCATCATTGGCAAGTGGATGTGGATCTACTGTCTACCTGCAGTCCTAGTACCCTTAGGCCTTGCCTTTGGTTCTGCAGCCTGGGGGTGAGATCAGGTCAGCTCTGCCTTCCTTTCCCCAGCATTACTCTGCCCAGGAAGCCTCTAGCTTCCCTGGCATCCAGGTCCCTCCTGCTCCACAGCTGGAGCAAGAGTGTCTCTCTCCTCCCCTCCAAGAGCCCTCATTTATACAGCCCTCTGTTGGGCCCTAATTTGCTGATATGTGCCACAGCTGTGGACTCCACAATCTCAGCCCTCATCCAGAGCTAACTTTAACTGTTGTTAGACCGTGCAGGGCAGATGCCCCGTCACATACCTACATGGCCAAGACAAATATAGTTGTTATACCTGTTACAGGTGGCAGTGAATCCACCTCAAACCCTTTCCCTAGTATCTCATCTCCAATCACAAGACATGGGACACATCCACCTTCCCAACCTTGCAGTACTCCACCACCTCCATGACTGAAAGGAATTTGTGATGATCTGTTTGGAGGAAGTAAAGGACACTTCAATGAATAACCATAGAACCAGCATAAGAAACACATATTTCCATAAGTGGAAACGATTTAGTGGGATTTCAGCCTTGTCTTATGCTGACTTCTTCTGGGAAAACTGTTTGAGCTACTTGCCATCTCCTCTCACTACTCTACCTAACTATGAAGATGGCCTTCCTCATTCCCATCATATCTCCAGACAGGTGGGAGAACTAGGTACATCCATAATAAGGGGTCTTGTGGCACCTTACGGTATGTCTACACTAGCCCCCTAGTTCGAACTAGGGTGGCTAATGTAGGCATTTGAACTTGCAAATGAAGCCCAGGATTTAAATATCCCGGGCTTCATTTGCATGTTCCGAGGCGAAACATTTGCATGTTCCTCCTGCAATGAGGTGTAACAGTTAATCCGAACTAAGGTCTTAGTTCAAATTAACTTCTGACTACCGCGTGTAGCCGCGGGCAGTCAGTTTGAACTAAAGGGATTTAAAAATGGCGCCCACCTGGGAACATGCAAATGAAGCCCGGGATATTTAAATCCCGGTTTTCATTTGCAAGTTCGAATGCCTACATTAGCCACCCTAGTTCGAACTAGGGGGCTAGTGTAGACATACCCTTAGAGACTAACCAAAATATATTAAATTGTGAGCTTTCGTGGGCAAAACCCACTTCATCAGTTGAATTAGTGCAATTAGTGGAGGTGATTCATGGCAGCCTCCCCCTCATACACAACCTTTTTTTTAAGACAAAGTTGCCTTAAGACCATACCCCACGTTTCTACCCAAAGTTGCCTCTCCTTTTCTTCTGAATCAATCTATTTACCTGTGTTTTTTTCCAAAACCACATACAGACAGAAGGGAGGCATCATTCTACACATTGGACATTCACAAAGCTCTAAATTTCTACACTGAAAGTACAAAACCATTTCGAAAACTCAATGGGAGAAGCTAAGTGGCTAGCAGGATGCATTCACCTTTGTTATAAAAAAATGTATTTACAAGTCTCAACAGGCATCTGCACATACTCAATCAGAGCACTTGCTGCATCAGTAGCCTTTCTCAATGATGTGCCTATTGTTGACATTTGCAGGGCAGCAATTTGGGCATCAGCCCAAACATGTACAAACCACTGTGCCATAGAGCCACAGTGAGCATCAGATGTTTGTTTGGGACTCGTGTTATCTGCCATCCATAACACAACCTGAAGCCCCTTCCCTACACTGAGGGGCAGTCTCAATAGTCTCCTAACATGGAGCCCCCAAAGGAATACCGCTCAAAGAAGAAGAGAAGATTACTCATCTTGTGCAATAACTCAGGTTCTTTGAAATGGTTGTCCCAGAGGGTCCTCCACTACCCTCCCTGTCCCCTTTACTTCAGAGTTTCACATAGATTCTCTGTGGAAGAGAAGGAACAGAGGCATGGGGCATGTAGCACTGTGTAAATGCCTGAAGCAGAATGAGACATTGGCACCACCTAACTGTACACTAAGCAAATCTCTGATTGCAAGCGCAGGGCATCAAGACACCTAAAGTGGAGAGCCTATAAAAACAACCCTCTCGAAGAACCTCAGTTACTGCACAAAATGAGTCACTTTCTCTTTAGTCATGGTTTCAGCTATTGAGCTGTATAAACGCATGTGCTTCACCATCACTGCTTACTTTTACTGTAAAAAATGTTCACCTTCTACAAATTTCATGTCAGCCTTTTTGCCTGACTTCCTCTTTTGCAGCTGTAAAAAAACCATATTCTCCTGCAAACTGAGCCATCTATGGAGCTGATTTAAGATCCTTGATTATTTCATGTCTGAATCTAAATTGCTAAGAAAAAGATGGATTCAATAAGAATATTCATTGTCCCTTGAGTGCCCCTTCCTCCCTCTAAAAATCCCATGGGGCTGAGTTTCTGCAATCCCAAATCACAAGACTATCATTTATTTTTCTCAAGACTAAAAAGCATTTGAGTATTGTATACAACAATATTATTTGCAAAACTTCAAAATTCAATTGACTTGTTTTCTCTACACTTCTTGTATTTTAGGTGAAAGCCCGCTTAATAAAGATGGGACACCTTAATTCTATGAATATTTTTCTTCGGCAAGAAATTGACCGAATGCAAAAGGTTATTACAATACTCCGAAACAGTCTGAATGATCTTAAGTTAGCCATAGAAGGAACCATTATTATGAGTGAGGTAATAAATATGCATCTTTATCATAAAAATACTAACTTTATAACTAACACATTTTAGCTATTTCTGTTAATTCATATATTATAATTTTCACTTTTTCAGAATTTGAGAGATGCACTTGATAATATGTATGATGCTCGAATTCCTCAACTGTGGAAAAGGGTTTCTTGGGATTCTTCAACACTTGGATTCTGGTTTACTGAGCTCCTGGAAAGAAATACTCAGTTCCATACCTGGATATTTGAAGGGAGACCAAATGTATTTTGGATGACCGGATTCTTTAATCCACAAGGTAGGTACTATCAGGATTTTGCTAATATTTATAGCACAGTATACTATGTTTAACCACAGTTTAAATGCATTTCACTACCTATGTAATTAAATATAGTAGATGAAAAATAAAATAAAATAGTGAGAAGTAATTCTTTTCTTCAATTCAGGAATGTCAGAGTCTGGGTAATGGATCTAATGTAGCAAAAAATAATAACATAGCTTCTAAAGAAAATATACTTGTATTTCCTGGTTTCCTTCTGACTTGTAATCTTTCAGCTAATTTTAAACTGACTGCAGTAGGTTTATGCCAGGACTGTGTGCCATGAAAGGGGTGCCTCTTCCTGCTGCAGCAGGTCTATCCTGGGTCCTGCAGACAGGCCTGCCAACAGCGGGGGAGAAATGGAGCAGTTGCCCCCACATCTGGTGATTCAAAGGGGTTCTCCATCACCATGACTACTACTGCAGCCGCAGAGGCAGCTGGAGTCCCAGGCCCTTTAAATTGACACCAAAGCCTTCTGAGGGTTGGGAGGGGAGAGAGTGCTGTGAGAGCTGGGAAGAGAGAGCGCACTGTTGTCTAGGAAGCTCTAAGGATTAGCTGCCCCTGGCTCTCCTCCTTCCACCCAAGTCCCTACTCCTTCCAGGAAGCTGTTGGCTCTCCTACCTGTGAAGAGAGGAGCCTCTCCCTGCTGAAAAGGATACAGAACATGGGGAGAGGCAGCACTGAGCCCTTTCATGGAGTTTAAAGGGGCTGTGGCACAGCCGCGCAGCTTAGAAACAACTTAAACTCAGAATGTTACCCCTCCCCCCAGATTTCTCTGTCACTCCCACACTTTAAGGACACACACCTTTACCAAATTCCTAGGGCTCAAGTTGGAACCCTGTTAATTTAAGTACATACCCTAGAGTGTAACTTCCTTTGAATTTGCGCAGTAATATCTTACTTAACCTCTATTAATTATGAAAAACAGAATGCACACACCAGGCATACAGTGCTCACCATTCCCAAGGAGACAGATGAACTTCTCTTGATGGCCAGTCAGGATCAGGTCCATCTGGAGAACTCCAGTTTCAGCCCAGTGTCATTGGCACAGGGTTGAGGTCTGGCAGCTCTGATCTTGGAGTGGTATCCTGGAGGTGGCTCCCTTTCAGGTTTTTCCTCCTTCTTCCTTCTGGTTTTTTTTTTCTTCCTTTTCTCTTTCCTTTCTTTCTTTGGTTACTCTCAACCTTCCTGTTGTCCCAAGTATATAGTAATATTTTCAGGTATACCTTAACCAATCATTCTACTAAAATTAAACTAACCAATCATAACATATTGTAACATGATCATCTAACCAATTATATCCCACCACCTTAATTGGTTTACACCCAGTAAAATTAATTATACAGGAGACATAGATAATCAAAAGAAACAATAGAGTGGAGATGGCCAACCCATAGCTTGCGAGCCACATGCGGCTCTTCACCACAGAAAGTGCAGCTCGCGAAGCCACCCCTGCACCTCTACAAAGGGCTCCCGGTTGCCTGTGTTCACGAGATGCAGGGGAGCCGTCTGGGGCAGCGAAGCAAAATGGCGCCGGCCACAGGAGCCTGATGTGGCCAAAAAGCCAAACCATAGTTTTCATTTAAAGGGGCAGCGTCTTTTTTTTCCCCTCAACCAAACGCAGCAGCTGGGGCCTTTTTTTTTTTTTTTCTTTTCCTCAACAACTTTTTTCCCTCGGCTCTTTGTGCTATGTCCACCCCTATTTTGGCTCTTTGCCTGTAATGGGTTGGCCACTCCTGCAATAGTAAGACGGGGAGTTGATCCTTGCCAGGCAGAGAGCTCTCATCCTTAGTTTCAATGAGTGATTTGGAATGCACCTTCCTCAAAAGAAACAATAGAGAGATGGTGAGTGAGTCCTTGCAAGACAGAAAGATATTAAACTAAGTTTTCTTTACCCATCTTGAGATCTGTTTATTTATCTGGTGATAGTGGACACCATTGGAATGAATCTTCACCTTAACAGCCTGGTATGGTATGACACTATTGTAATGCAATTTAGATGGAATGTGAATATGTGACTCTAAGCTTTACAGTTAATGGCTGCTGCACTTTAATCTGGCTGCAGAGGAAGGCTTTAGGTCTTTCAATATGGCAACAGGCCTTCCAATATGGCTACAGAAAAACGATATTGTGATAAGAGCAGTGTACATGAAAGGAAACACAGTTTATCAACATGCTTTTATCAACATCCTTCCTCAACTGGTGGAAAGACTCTCACACTACCTGCTCAAGTGTTTCCTTCACTCAAACAATCACAACATTAATATTGACAACAGACACATCATTATTAGGATGGGGCGCACACCTGGACACCCACACTATTTAAGGCATATGGTCCTGCTCTTTAATCCACACTTCAATTTACTAAAATTCAGAGCAGTCAGGAATGTCTGTATACATTTCCTACCACTGATCGGGCAACATATAAAGATTGTGGCAAACAACACCTCTTATGTTTTATATAAACCACCAGGGAGGAGCAAGATCACTTTCCCTTTGTGCTAAGGCAGTGAAACTCTGGAATTGGTGCATCTGATATCACAGCAACATCTCAGCAAATTACCTTCTGGACATACCAAAAACTACAGCAGACACTTTTAGCATGACATTTCCTAGGATCATGAATGGGAAATAAACCCTTCCATTCTTCATAGCATATTTCTACATTGGGAAGTCCAAAAGATAGACTTATTCACCACAGCCAGAAGCAAGACGTGCTCCCACTTCTGCTCCAGTGCTGGTCTGGGTCATCACTCTATTCAAGAAGCTTTGCTCCTAAATTAGAACACAGGTCTTTTCTAGGCCTTTCCATCAGTTCCTCTAATATCCAAGGTCCTGCTCAAGACACACACACAAAAAAAAGAGCCAGGATTATACTTAAATACCCACTTGTTCAAGACCAACATGGTTTTCATTCCTTACTCAACTGGCAGCTTGCCTACCAATCACTCTCCAGCCTATTCCTCATCTCCTCTTTCAGGATGCTGGCTGGATTCAGTACCCCAATCTACTGGTTCTCCAACTCAAGGTGTGGCTGCTCAATATTTCCAAAGATTACAAATGATCGGCTTTGAGATTATAAAGACAATGCAGCTACATAACAGGAAACAAACTACTCATCACATCTACATTCAAAAGTGGAAGAAATACTAACTTTAGTGTGAGTTAAGACACTTTACTCATACATCTTTTCCACTACTGCTTTTGTTAAATTACATCCGAGAGGTAAACAGATCTGGATTATTGCTAAACTCCATAAAAGTGCTACTTGGAGCCATCACTGCCTTCCATCAAAAGATAGATGGTTAAACTGTTTTGGCCCATCCCACAAGAAGAAGGTTTCTCAGGGGTATGAATAATCTTTTCCCACAAATCTGGTGCCTGAGACTATCTAGCATAGGATCTCAACCCTGTTGTCCTTGGGTGTCTTACAATACCTCCTTTTGAACAATGGCCACTTGCTTTCTTCTAAACTGCTCTACAAAAACTGAATTCTTGTGGGCCGTCATGGGTACATCTACAGTACATAGCACACTTATTTCGAAATAAGCTGTTTTGGATTTTTTTTCTGAACTATCTTATTTTGAAATAGCACATCTACACTATAGGGTGTTATTCCTCATGGAATGAGGTTTACAGATTTTGAAATAAGCTGTCCGTTATTTCAAAATCATTTCAAAGTAATGGAATTGCTGTGTAGACACTTGCACTGATGTTATGTCAAAATAAGTGCGCTGTATAGATGCACCCTATGTATGTTTTAGGGGATGAGAAGATAACTCCTGCTTGCAAAAAGGAATAAGCTTATTTCAAAATAGTTATTTCGGGAGTTATTATTTCAAAATAACATGGTAGCGTAGACATAGCCTAACTGCAATCAGCCAGGCTCTGAAACTTAGTGCCACAGGTTTTTTTATCATAGTGTAGTTGAATCTTGTCATGATTATGAGGGTTAGCCAGCAGCCTGGGGACTAAAGGGTTAACTACACCTAGCCAGGTGGAGTTGCAAATAGGAATGTAGGTAGGAGTTTCAGACTGGAACAAAGGAATGTGGGGTTTTCCCTCCTTGGTCTCTGAGAGTTGCTCTGCAGCTACAGAGAGACAAGTATGTCTCTCTCTCCCTCCAAGAAAAGACTCTTTCTTCACTTTCTGTGAGTAGGGTAAAGTTTAGATAAATCTGTTAGGTTTCATTGTTTTTTGGTTTGGGAAATGGGATCTGCTGTCTGTGCACACTTAAACAATGTTTTGGCTTTTTTTGTAACTAAGTTCCAGGCCCATGGAGTTTCTCCATGAGTATATTATTTGTTACTTTTCCATCTAGTTATTATGCTTGCAACAGGAATAGGGTGGGAATAATAAAAGTTTTCTCTTTTCTTGTTATTAACCTGGTATTGGTTAATGGTGGTGTCCTGCTTTTTACTTTAGTGGTGAGATTTTCACAAATTGTCTCTCTCCTGGTTTTCTTTATTAATTTGGGTGGTGGCAGCGGAAGTTTTATTCCCAAAATCTAGGTTTTAAGATTTTGGGGGGAAGTTTTATACCAAAGCCTGGTAGATAAGATTTTGGGGAACACTTGCTGGCCCCCACTTCTGCATTTATCGTGCCAGAGTGGGGAAGGAGCCATGACAAACCTATATTCATCAACTAACTATGAGGTGGACTATAAGGTGGACTTTCAGAACTATACGGTGGACTTTCTTCACAGAGCCTTCCTTTGGCAGGAATGTGTTGCCAGCAGTGATCCATGCCACTTGAGCAGTTCAAGATGGAGTCTTTTCTATTTCTTATGTTCTGTTTTCTAACCCTCCATCCTTTTGTTCCCTGCTTGATGTGTCCCATACATATCAGAACTGTGCACGATGCTTGTCTAGAGAAAGGAAAATTCTTAACCAAATAATTTCCTTTCTGATGTTAGGCTCTCCCACAATTCTACACACGCAGGATAGCTTCATAGTTAAAGGTCAGCATTGTATCAGAATATTTACCATGTAGGCAGTGGCCTGCTTACATTATTAATTAGTTGGCACTGACGTTATTGTTATTAATAATTTTCTAAGAGTTTTTTTCAAAACTTTGTACTGAATAATCAGATAGCAAGCAAGAGAAGGGGGTATGGTTAGCACAAGCTCTGCTGCAGTTATGGACCATCTCCAGAAACTTCAGACAGGCCAGAATTAGCCCAGACATATCAGAACTGTGAGGGACTCTGCTAGCAGATAGGAAATTATCAGGTAAGAAATGTTCCATTCCTTCATAGCTCCTCTGAACTTTCTCATTGACTAGACAGCCAGCATTCTCTCCCAAATTCTATAATCCTGTATCTGTACTACTCTAATGTTCAGCATTGATAACCACAATTTTCCTGTCTCAGGTCCACTCAAAATATTGCCTTCAAAATCAACTTCCTCGCTCATTGCTTTCATCACATCACCACCTCCTCAAGCCTTTTTGGTGGCTCCCCCTTCTCCACAACATTCACACAAACTTCTGTTTTTGTATTTCCAGTTACACAAGCAGCTCTGTGTCTTTTCTTACCTACTTCCTATAAACAAAGACTGTGCAGTGCTGTCACTGTTGTCTTTTTACCTGAACTTTGGATTGGATTCCCTAGAGGTTCTGACAGATGGCAAACAATATAGAGCAATCACAGGTCACACTGCTCTACAGCCAAAATGCTTCTGAAATAAATGTAGTCAAACTT
>CM057847.1:52188973-52199856 GCA_030068395.1 Apalone spinifera | reverse complement strand
CCCCCCCCCCCCCCGTTAAACTTTTGAATCCCGCATGTTTCTTGCGTATGGAGCCCATTTCATGGCTTTGATGCATGATTTATCCCTATCATATACCTTTCCCTTTTGTCACTAACAACAGCGTCCAGAGCACAGTGGCCCCAGACCAGCACTCCACATGGGCACACGCCCTTAAATCCAATCCTGTCACAGTTGTTTGGTGCCCTGTGCTCTAAGAGAAGCCTTCAGCCATTGAATGGTTAGGAAAACTGACCTTGCTTCTTAGTTAAGTTCTGTTTTGAACTCCCTTTAGTTTGTCCAGAGCTGGCTTTTCATCACATCATTATTTCAGAGTAAAAAGCCATCCCGATTTCACTGTAATTTGAGTAGATAACAAAATTAATTTAAATTATGCACTGGTGGGTAAGGTAATATCTTTATTGGACCAACTTCTATTGGTCAGAGAGGAGACAAACTTTCTAATTGCCCTAATAGGCAACTGAAACAAGACAATCAGTGTGGTCTTGCATGAGCGCTCATGGGAAAATGATAAAAGACAAAAACACCATATTGCTTGGGGGTGAACACTTCAGAAAGTGATCACTATATTGGACCTATCAGTCCTAATCCTCAAAGGAAACCTCCCTGGCTCTTTCAAAAGATGAGCTTGGGAGCTTAAATTTGTAACTTCACTAGACACTCAAATTCATGGACTGACTATAGACACTGGATTCATAGCTTATTACAAGAATCTGTAACCTATTAGCAACTTCCTCTCAACTGCTCCACTCTTCTTTTCTTTCCTCACTCCAAACCCCTGGGCTCCAGCCCAGAGTTTGCACTCTGGTGAGTAGTAATAATTTGTAATGTATTCACAGTTATTGTAAAGTTAGAAAAATTCTAACTTTATTCAAACCGATTTTTAAAATAATTTAATGTAAACATAATAAGCAATTATTTAAATATGACAATGAATGGGTCACTGTGTAATGTCTTGGCCAAACTGTATTGTTAAATAACCAAGAGGGAGGAAACAGATGCAGTTCATTCTCTCACTTGTTTTGTTTATCAGAATTTTTTACATCTGCTGTAGACTTGCTATCTTTGTGTGTATGTACACAAGTAGCTTTGCGTGTGATGCTACTCTCAAAATATTTTGGTCAAAGAGAAAAACAAAAAAAGCTCTTATTTGAAAGGTAGCCTGAAGCCACATCTTCACTTGCCATGCTGGAGATCGGTATTTTGGTGTTAAATTTAATGAGTCTAGTTAAGACCTGCTAAATCGGATGCTGAGGATGGCCCAGCTGCCGCCAGTATTCCTGGCAGTCGCGAGGAGTAAGGGAGGCCAACAGGAGCAAATATTCCCATTGGCTTTCTTCTGTGAAGACATCGCCAAGCTTGGCATATGGTAAGCCGACTCCATCTACGTATTTTATGTAGCTGGACTTATGTACCTTAATCCAACCTTCCAGGTCTAGTGTAAACCTGGCTTGAATTAGTCTGTGTCTACACTACTTACAGTCATACTGCTATAAAGTCTCTTTGTAGGTGCTTTTTGCTGGTGGGAGAGAGATCTCCTGCCAGCATAATAAAATCACTTCTAGCAGTAGGCATTCACTTGATCAGCAGGAGAGCCTCTCCTACCAACATAGCACTGTCTATACACAGCAACACTTTTGTTGGTAAAACCTGTGTTGGTCAGATGGATGTTTTTTCACATCCATTACTGACGAAATTTTACTGTCAAAACTGCTAGCACAGACAAAGCCTTAGTTTTTCAGACATGAAGAAAGCTTTTCTCCATCCCCACCAGAAGTTTGTCCAATAAAAGGTATTCCTTCATGCCACCTTGTCTAAGATTTTTATCAATAAGCTTCAGTAAACATCGATTTCACTATACGTGGACCCTGGAAAATATATCTCCATAACTACCAAAATGTAGAGATAAAAAAAGAAAACTTGAGAACTTATTAGAATTTGATTGAAGGTTGTTCACTTTGTCAACCACACGTCAAAACATACATCTTATGTTGTAATGGTTAAAAAGCTTTAACTTTTTAAATCTTATCTTTTATTAAATAACTATTGTCTGGCCCCACTAAAATGTCCTGCAAATGCAAATAGATAAAAATGCATTAAAATAAGCATTGATATCATCCATTCAAATTATACAAGAAATTTAATTCTGCCAAGGTGTATTATATTGTAATATGTTACTTTTAATCACAGGAAATAGTGACTGATACTGTGAAGTATTGGACAGAGTAAATAACTGCTGCATGTTAAAGAGATGACAGAGCGGGGAGGAGAGGCTGAGGAAAAGAAGGCTATAGTAATTCAGGTGACAGAAAGAGGACATGATAGCAGTAGGAACATAAGGGATACAGTTGGTAAGAAGTTGGATGGGCAGAAGAGGAAATTAAGATTGTGAGCCTTCGTGATAGGGAAGAGAGTGGAAAAGAATAAAAGCAAGGAAGATCCTTTCAGATGGAAGGTATTGTGTGTGTTTGCAGCCGCAGCTCTAGTTGGATGTGCAGCTTTTCTTCAAAGTAGGAACTAGAAGCTCGGTAATTAATAATCATCTCTGTACCTCAGCAAATAGATTGTCCTGTCCATTATTTAATATCCCCCTAAAGGAAGACAATATATTTCTCTCTCATCTATATTAGCAATTGAACTTCATCATTCCTTACTGACTCTCCTAAACTTGATATAGTACTTAGCTGCTGCAAGCGTGGGATATAGGATGAGGGAATTTAGTACATATCTGCAATACTACAAAAAATGGGAGGACTCCTAATACTAAAGGGCAGGACTGAGCTTGTGAGCAGGATTCAGATGGTAGAGGCAAAGTGAAATGTGTGACTCTTGCAGAATGAGTTTGAAGAAACTTTCATTTGTCTGGAAAAAAATGAGGTCAGCGTAGAACATGAGGTATCACTGGTTTCATCTCAATTGCCCTTCAGTTTTAACCTTAGTAATACTGTCTATCAAAGCATGCATGTTAACAACTTAAGCCCTATCCAGTTCCATCAGGTCTGTCCCTCAGGCAATGCAGGATATTTCCTGTTGTGTACATCCTCATTCCGTGTCCAGTTCTCAATGTCCACAACTGTGTTGCTTTTGCTGTTTCCCCTTGCAGGCTATTCCCCACTATCTAAAACAGGTCAGCAATCTTTTCAAACCAAAAAGCCAAACTACATCAAAATTCAGAACAAGTGGTCAACAAAGAGCTGTATACGAATGTCCATTTGCATGACTGAAAATATCCAACTTAATATTATTGATTAATAATACCATAAATGAAACCTTGTACTCACAGACTTTATTTAATGGGACTTCTGCTGCTGCATCTTTTCTCACATTTCTTTGAAGTTTTCATCATGACTGGTCAAATCCAGCCTCACGCGCACATTCAGGCTGTTTTCTGTCAATCTTATGGCAGGGGGCTGGTGATATGAGGGTGCAGAAGTCTGGGTTGGATGTATGAGGGGCTTGGGACAGGGGATTTGGGTGTATGATGGGCTCAGGGCACAAGGTTGGAGTGTGTGGGGTGCAGGAGTGTTATGACAGGGTAACGGGGATGTGGAGGTGCAGGAGTTTGAGGATGTGGGGGGACAAAGGGTTCAGGGCAGGGGGTTTAGGTGTATGATGGGCTCAGGGTTGGTGTGGGGGCAGGAGTGTTATTATGCTGCCAACAGAAGGAAGGCTCTACCCCAATTGGGGACTTGTTGGCTAGGCTTAATTTTTAAATAAAATAAAATATTATGTCCAACACAGAAAGTTTCAACTTTGTCTTTATTTATGACAGGAGTAGGAAACCTTTTTTGGGTTGGGGGGGGCTACTGACCCACAGAAAATCAGTGAGTCATAGGTTGCTGTCCCCTGTTCTAAGATCTTGCTGCCATTAGTCTTTTCTCGTTGATACTCAGGGGAAATGTTTCCTTTAATGCCATCCCATTACTCCATTATTGTATTTTGGTAGTGCCGAGGGACTGATTGACAAGGGTCCTTGTGCAGAGCTAGGCATTGTACAGACACAGTAGTAGGCAGTGCCCATGCCAAAGAGCTTATCATGTAACTACACAAGCTAACCACAGGGTAGAAAAACTGAGCAATGTGATAGTGGCAAACATCATGGCAGTGCCATTCTGTATTTTTTTAAACTCATCATGGTTGGGGTTTTGTAAGAGGTGATCATCTAAATGTCAAGAGGAGGGAATAGGTGGGATAGTGCAGAGAAGAAGCCTGTCCATTACCTTAAATAGTGTTTCACCATCCTATTCTTGAGACTTGCTTGTTTGTTTTTCCTACTTCATTGGAAGTAGTGAAACAGTAAAGAGTTGCTATAGCGTTTCTATGGCGAATGGCCACTGTGCTACCACATACAAGCCTGTACCCTCTTCAGATCATTGCAGTCTGAGCAACTTTGCTCTGTTATAGATTCATAAAGTCGCAAATAGCTTGTCCTGAGTTTTTCAAAGCCCTGTTTCCCTCCCCAGATAAAACCAGGTGACGCCAACTGTTCTCCAGAGGCCTGGAGGCAGGGCATCTGCAGGGAATTGTCTTTGACTCTGGCACATGTGTACCAGTGGATTCACCAGAGTCAAGATCTGGGGGATGGAGACAAGGAAGGAGGGTTATACTGCAAAACCAGTCTTTTTCATAGAAGGGTGGTAGACTGGGAGGACCTTGTACCTGGATACTCGTTCCCATTTGTTAAAGTTTGGGAAGGGTTAGATCAAAGAAACAAAGTGAGACTATTAAGCAAATATCTTGGAGAAACAAGGGGAAACTGGCACTAACATTAATCCTTTCCATTGTCCCTTTTCAATCAGCAATTCTGATCTTCAAACCATCCTGGCATCTGTGTTTGTTACATTTAACTGTGGTGTTGGTAAGCTCCTGAAGAGATGCACATAAACACAAAGTGTAGTTCAACTGAAAGGTTACAGATCTTGTTCTCTTCTCTGCTCTTATTCCTGAGGCTTCTTCTGCTGAAGCAGGCAGGCATGTTGTGTTAGTATAAAACTGCACATCTCCTGAGTAAGTTAAAACAGTGCGTGTGGTAGCTGTCATTCTGTAGCTACTAGGATTGCTAAGCCTGATGTTTGGTTTGGAGGACAGAATAGCAGTTGCTCAGCACCTGTATGGCTCCATGAAGTGATTATAGAAAGTGCAGAAATAGTGCTTGCCATTCATCCCCCTAAAAAAATCACCACTGACACTGATCCAACAGCTTGCTAACCAAGTTAGCTAAAATCCATCTCCACTTTAACTGCAGCATAGGTTTCTAGTAGCAGCTAGGTTTTATGAGCATCCTCTCTCAATCCTTACATTGTACTGCTTTTAATAAAGCTATTTAAAATTGCATTGGGGTTTGATTTGAGCAGCACTTTATGTAAAAATCCCAATTCTGCACTTGCACGAGACTTGCTGTTTTAATGAGTTCCTGTGTTCTGTCACACTCATATTTGCCTTTCCACCCAAAGAAGTGGGCTTTGTCTACACTGCCGATTGAATGACAAAACTTCTGTTGTTCACAGATGCTTAGCTCTCTTCCCCCTCCCCCAATTCCTCCAAAAGACAATATTTTGGCTTTGGTAACCAGTAGCGTAAACTGTTTGTTGTAGGCAGGAGTGCTTTCCTGTTAATCATGTGAAACCACTCAAGGTAGAAGTACTTTTGTCAGCACAAGTACTGAAAAACTATATTTACACTGCCCAACTTTTAGTGACATGAGCATGTGTCTAAAAGCTGTGCAGTGTAGATAAAGCCTAACAGGTCTTCCCTTCTCCCTGAGGATAAGTAAACTTCTCTCATTGTGAGGCACGCTCCTTCTTGTGGCTGGATCCTGGACAGATGAGCTGGTCAAAAGTCAGCAATAGGGAGTTGGAGTGCATGGCCTGGAAAGGGAGGATTTCCAGGAGCAGGGTTACAGTGCAGGACTTGTTTCTAGCAAGAGCCTTGACCAATCCTGTCTCCCCCTTGAACAGAAACTCTTCAATATCTATATTAGCATTTTTATTCAACTCATCAACTGCAGCTTCACTAGTGCTAGCAATAGCGAGAGTGCCTAGTGTACACTGGTAACCAGTGTCTTACTCAGTGGGGACTGGTATACAGTGGTGTTCCCCTAGTTGCTATCACTAAGCCGGCAATGCAACTGCAGGGAAATTTGAAGAAAAACTATTTTGGAAAAGGCAGGACAAATAAAAATGTATCTTCTAATTTTTAAATTGGATTCTTAAAAAATTTAAATACAAGTTTAAATATGGGTTGATTTTTAAAAAAATCAAGGCCCAAATTTACTGTAATCTCTTAATTACTGAAATACAAAAATAATATTAAGTGATATATGTTTGCTGGCAAGCAACAGTCAAACAACTGAACTGATGGAAGTCACTGGCTAAGCACCTGGAACCAGCATTTATTGAGGTGCAGAACCGGCTTTTGACAAGTGGTAGACACTTCTGAAAGTACAAGTAGTTCAACTAATGGGTTTCTTATCTTGAATGATTTAGCTATTGAAGAACTGAAAAAGCAGGAAGGCTTGTTATTCTTCTCCAATCTATGAATTAAAAAGTAGGCCTGAGAGGCTGGGGGTATGCGAGTTCTAAATCTGGAAAGACATGGTGATCAGAAATATTCAGTTCAATTTGCTAATTATAGATAATACTACTTTTGTTTTAACAAATCAGTTTTAAATGCAACATCTGTTTTAATAAACACACTTTCTTCTAGTGTAGGGCTACTCAACTTTGGAAGCCCCAGGGGCCAGAATAATACTCCCAGCACATGCCGAAGGCCGCAACTTAAGTATGGTTGCACATGCATGAAAATATATGCAAATAGCTTCTTTCACACTGACAGGCATGAATACAAAAATGAAGACAACTACACAACACGCAGGTCCTATTTAATTCAGTTCTGCCGGTATTAATAAAATGCAATATTTACCCAATTTCCACCCATATGACAGCACTTCTTTTGAATAATGAGTAATTATAGTCTAGGAATTTAACTTCTAAAATGCATATCAACAAAAGACCGTTATATTGACTTCTTTTTTGTTTTGGCTTCCCAACCATCCAGGAATTTAACTACTAAAACACTTATCAACCGAAACCGCACCGTAAACCCAAACCAAGCCGTGGGCCGCAAACAAACTGGCTGCGAGCCACATGTTGAGTAGCCCTGTTCTAGTGTATCCAGCACATTTAATTTACGCAAAATGTTTTTGTGAATATACAAATATGGCGTAAGACCAACCAGAACAACATCATCTAATTAATATGAAGTGCATCATTCACCATTTTCCAATACAATAAAAAATGTAATATAATTGCCTAAATAATTAAATATAGTTATGGCATTTCCTCTCAGCTAGCAAAAAGAACCTAAAGGGTTAATATAAAGGACGTTTTAGTTACAAACTTATAGATTTTAAAGTTGACAACTAGAAAGAAATAGAATCAGCTTCTATAACTAATGACTGGACGATAGCTAATGTGATGCTACTATTTGAAAAGGGCTCTAGAGGTGATCCTGTCAGTTACAGACTGGTAAGTCTAATGTCAGTACTGGGCAAATTAATTGAAACTATAGTAAAGAATAAAATTGTCAGACACATAGATGAACATAATTTGTTGAGGAAAAGTCAACATGGCTTCTCTAAAGGGCAATCATGCTTTACTAATCTACTAAAACAGTGGTCGCCAACCTTTTTGGTCTCCACAAGATCACTCTTTCAATTTTAAGTGCAATGTAAGATCTACCTCAAACCCAAATACCCTTGCCCAGCTTCCTTCCCTTCCCCCCCCCCCCACACTTCTCTGAGGCCCCGCCCCTGCTCACTCCATCTCCCTTTCTCCCCAAATCTCATTCACTTTCACCAGGCTGGGGTAGGGGTTTGGGGTGTAGGCTCTAGTCTTGGGCCAAGGGGTTTGCAGTGTGGGAGGGTACACCCTGAAGGTAGGGTGGTGGGGTGGCTTCTGGAGTGGACTAGGGGTTAGGGCATTTGCCTCAGGAGCGCAGGGTGGGGGGCTCAAGTCCCTTCCCCCTCTTCAGGAGCAGCCAGACAGCCAACACAGGATGGAGCTGGCTCCCGAACGAGGAAAGCAGGATAAGGGACTGGCTGAAGATAGGGAGTTGGGGTAGGCTCTGGAGTGACCTAGGGGATACGACATCAGCATGTGGAGCACAGAGTGGTGAACTTGCATCCTCCCTGACCACGCTCCACCCACTCAGGCAGGGGCCTGGCAGCTAACACCAGTTGCCCCAAGGTGGGCCTGGCTCCCACATTAGGAAGGCAAGATAAGGGATCTGCTAAAGGTAGGGAGGTGGGATGGGTCCTGGAGTGGCTTATTGCATTCACCTGGGGAGCACAAGGTGGTGGGCTCAAGCCCTGCTTTCTTTTGCCACCCTCCTCCTCCCCTCCCCATCCCCGGGAAGCCCAAGACCCACCCAGGAAGAGACCAGATAGCCAGCACTGGATAAGGGACCGGGTGGAGGTGGGGGGGAATCTCCAATGAACTTGGGGATAGGGCATAGGGTGGTGGGCTCTATACCTCCACCCACTCAGGCAGTGGCCAGGCATCGAACATAGGATGGACCTGGCTCCCGCATTAGTGAAGACAGGATAAAGGGGGTGCTGAAAGTAGGGAGGTGGGATGGGTTCTTGAGTGGACTAGGGGATCAGCACCTGGAGCACAGAGCGGTGGACTCAAGTTCCCCTGGCCCCCACTCCACACACAAAGGCAGTGGCCTGGCAGCCAACATCGGCTGCCCCAGGGATGGACCTGGCAAGGCAGGGTGAGGGACCGTCTGGAGGGAGGGAGGTGGCTCGGGCCCTGGAATGGACTAGGGGATAGGGCATTCACCTGGGGAGCATAGGGTAGTGGGATCAAGAGCTGCCAGATAGCCAACACTGATTGCCCCAGGGATAGAGCTGGCTCCTGCATTTGGAAAGTAGGATAAAGGACCTGCTGGAGAAGGGGTGGGATCTTCAGTGACCTTGGGGATAGGACATCAGCCTGTGGGGCATAGGGTGGTGGGTTCCATCCCTCTGCCCACCCTGGGAGCAGCCAGACAGCCAACACCAGCTGCCCCAGGGATGGACCTGGCTCTCGCATTAGGAAAGCAGGATAAGGGAGCCTCTGAAGTTAGGTAGGTGGGGTGGATTCTGGAGTGGCCTAGTAGCTGGGGCATTTGCCTCAGGAGGGAAGGGTTGTGGGTTCATGTCTCACCTACCCTGGGAGCAGCCAGCCAGCTGCCTCAGGAGTGGAGTTAAGGCAGGCTTTCTCTAGTCCTGCACCACTCCTGAAAGCAGCTGGCATGCACAGCAATGGTTCCATGGCGCTATGTGCTGCCCCCTCATCTACAGGCACCCACTCCACAGCTTCTACTGGCCATGGTTCCCCAATACTGATCAATGGGAGCTGCAGGCAAGGACAGCATGTGGAGCCCCTCTGCTCTGCCTCTCTCAGGGGCTGCTGGGACATGCCAGCCCCAGCCACTTCCATGAGCAGCAATTACCACAGGGATGATGACTCCTGCCACAACAGGTTCGGCATTTGAGAACTCACTGCTCAAAGAATTAAATGTAAGCGTAGAGAGAAATGAAAATGATGAAATGCACAGACCAGTCAAGACCCAAAGATAACCCACTTTGCAAGCAGCAAAAGTAGTAACAACCCCCCATGTACGTGTTGGGTCAGGAGATGAGAGGGAGGGACACTGGGTGTTTGTGAGACTGACAGAGGCACACGTAGAGTGTGTGTGTGTGTGAGAGACAGAGATTTTCATTGCCAAGCTCCCTCCCTCCTCTTCTCTCTGTGTGGAGATGGGGTACAGGAGTGGGGGAGGAGGGACACCCTAACATCAGTGCCTCCCCTCTTCTCCCTCCCACACCCAGCACAGCAAGCTGAAAGCTCCCAAGGGCCAACTCCAAGGCAAAGGGCAGGAGATGCACAGCAGTAGGGGGAGGGGCAACTGAAGTACTGGCACTTGATGGCCTCTTGGCCAAACCAGTCAGGATCACCTGTCAGGCTACAAGATATACTTGTAGAGCCCAAGCTACTGGTTGGTGACCACTGGCCTAGAGTACTTTGAGGAGGTCAAATAACATGTAGACAAGGGGGATCCAGTGAATATAGTGTACTTAAATTGCCAGAAAGCCTTTGACAAGATCCCTCCCAAAAGGCTCTTAAGTAAAGTAAGCTATCTTGGGATAAGAGGGAAGATCCTCTCATGGACTGGTAACTGTTTAAAAGACAGGAAACAAAGTGTAGGAATAAATGGTAAGTTTTCAGATCGGAGAGAGGTAACTACTGGTGGTCCGCAAGGGTCCATACTGGGACCAATTCTTTTCAACCTATTTATAAATCATCTGGAGAAAGGGTAAACAGTGAGATGGCAAAGTCTGCAAATGATACCAAACTGTTCAAGATAGTTAAGACCAAAGCAGACTGTGAGGAGCTTCAAAAAGATCTCATAAAACTAAGTGATTGGGCAACAAAATGGCAAATGAAATTTAATGTTGATAAATATAAAGTAATGCACATTGGGGAAAAAATAATCCCAACTATACATATAACTAAATTAGTCCCTATCATTTTGTAACTATTCAAGAAAGATATTTTGGAGTCATTGTGGATAGTTCTCTGAAAACATCAACTCAGTGTGCAGCGGCAGCCAAAAAGCAAACAATGTTAGGAATCATTAAAAAAGGGATAGAGAATAAGACTAAGAACATCTTATTGCTTCTATATAAAACCACGGTACTCCCACATCTTGAATACTGCGTACAGATGTGTTCTTCTTATCTCAAAAAAGATATATTGGCTTTGGAAAAGGGCAACAAAAATTATTAGGGGTTTGGAACAGATCCCATATGAAGAGAG
>CM057847.1:52168367-52185359 GCA_030068395.1 Apalone spinifera | reverse complement strand
GGGGGGGGGGGGGGGAATGTTGTCGCACTGAGCCATTGTTAGTTTGTTCTCTGCAAACCAGACCTGGTGCAAAGCCTTGCGGCTTTCTTCCCCGTCCCTCCCCTAAGGAAGCTGGTGCTGGTGTTCCAATCTTGCAGGAGGCCACGAAGCTGCAGCACCAGTGCTGGCTCCCTGCTGCAGGGGGAGCTGAGTTGGGGCTCTAGAAGAGCCGTATATGGCTCCCTAGTGAGCTATATTAGGCTCATGAGCCATAGGTTGCCGACCCCCAGTGTAGGGAATACAAAGAAAGGCTCGATGCTCTTTCGATCACAAGACACATCTTCCAACATCTTGGGCTACAGATAAATGAGAGCAAGTCAAATCTCATACCCGCTCAGAGAATTCAGTTTATAGGTGCTTACCTGGAGTCCCTATGAACTCTCGCTTTTCTTCCTACAGACTGTTTTCACAAAATCATAGACCTGATCAAGCTGCTGCAATCCTCTCCCCAAATAACAGCTCCTGACTATCTACAACTCCTGGGTCACATGGCAGCTTGCAACTGTGTAGTCAAATGTACATTTGCACATGAGGTGTCTGCAGTGGTGATGCAGGACGGTTTACAAATCTAGCATCCACCCAGTATCAAAGTCCCTCACCATCCCACCCTTGGTAAAGAAATATTTTCTTTGGTGGGTAAAACAGGAAAATCTGTGTTCCGGCATTCCGTTCCTTACTCTAGAAACGTCCGTTTCAATGACGACCAATGTATCCCTTAAGGGCTAGGATGCACACTTGAAGCTTCATCTGGTCCAGGGATTGTGGTCCAGCAAAAACAGAGGTCTCCACATAAATGTGCTATAACTGAAGGCAATGAGATACATTTGCAAGCTTTTCCTCACTTTAATCAACAACAATCATATGAAACTATACACAGACAATGTCGCTGCAATGTTTTCTATAAATCACCAGTGCAGGGCCTAATCACATGCCCTATGCAGAGAAACACTTGCACTTTAGAATTGGTGCCTGAAGCACAGTGTATCTGTCATGGCAATATGCCTTCCAGGCAACCTTCAGTACCATGGCTGATGCACTAAGCGGGGCGCTACCCACTAAACATGAGTAGCAAATCAATCCACACATCCTCTCATGGCTCCCCCATGAATGGAGTGGCCTCCCTATAAGCCTCTTTGCCACTCAAAACAACAAGTAGTGTCCACAGTCATGTTCAAGCTAGAATGGGAAAGGGCTCCCTCAGAGACACCTTCCTCATCAACTGGTCACATCATCTCCTATATGTCTTTCCCTCTGATATCCCTCATAAACAGAGTGGTAGTCAAGGCACAGATCGACAAAGCACATTTAATTCTCATAGCACCTTTTTGGCCATGTCAACCCTGGTTCCCCTTTCTGCTCAAAATGTCTTGAGTACCGTCAATCCCTCTGCCCCACAATCATCATCTCCTCTATCAGCCAGGAAATGTACCCGAATGTGTGGTTCCTCAATGGTTTTCTGCACTAGAACTGGAGTGCTCCCAGCATGTCCTACATGTCCTACTTCAAGAGATGGGGAAGGTTCTCCAGATGTGTTCACAGCGACATGCTAGCCTGTCTACATTATCTTTAATCTTGGACTGTGTGTTGCACCTTAAACAGACTGTGGTCTCACACTGAGCTCCATCAAGGTACACCTTGCTGCTATAACAACCTTTCATCTCAAAACAGATGATACCTCGGTATTTACACATCTTCTTACTAAGAGGTTCATCAAAGGCGTTGAAGCACTTTACCCAGATGTTCCCCCCCCCCAGGATAACCAGGGGACTGCCACCTGGTTTTAAATATTTTCACCAAATCTCCATTTGAGCCAATGGCAACATGCTCCCTTTTGCACCTTTCTATGAAAACAGTTTTTCTTGTAGCTATTACCTCTGCAAGACAGGTAGGAGAGATTGCAGCACTGATGGTGGATCCCCTATATACTACCTTTTCCAAAGACAAGATCACCTTACAAACTCATCCCGAGTTTTTGCCAAAAGTTTGATCCTCCTTCCCTCTGAATCAGACCATACATCTACCTACTTTCTTCCCCAAACTTCACGCTAATGCATTTGAAGCAATCATGCACACACTGGATTGATGCAGGGCACTTTCCTTTTAGTTACAATGTACAAAGCTGTTTAGGTCCTCTAGCGATGGAGACAAACAAACCGTCTAGGAATTATAATAAAGGCCAAGCCATCACAGCCCAAAGACTTCCTCACTGGATTTCAGACTGTCTAAGATTTTGTTACTCTTTATCAGGTGCTAACCCTCCTGACAACATAAGAGCACACCCAACCAGAGCTATATCTGCCTCAGTGGCATTTCTCTGAAAGGTCCCTATAGGAGATATTTGCACAGCTGCTACCTGGTCATCACAGCATACATTCACAAAGCACTGTTCACTTTCCCAGGGACCTTTCTCTACCCTCAGATTGACTAAGGCAGTCCTATCCACTGCATTCATGCCAGATCTGAAGTCCCTACCTCCTTACACAGATACAGCTATGTAGTCACCTGCTGTGGAGCACCACAGGGACATCTCTCTCTCTCTCTCTCTCTCTCTCAAAGAGGGGGTTACTCACCTGTGCAGTATCTGACATTCTTTGAGGTGAGTGTCCCCGTGGGTGTTCCACTACCCTCCTGTCCTCTCCTCTGCTTCGGAATGCTGGTCTCTTCAATGGGCTATATCCTATCAGGGTAGAGAAAGAACTGAAGGGATGGGGGGGCCTCACGCATGCGCAAAACTTGCACAGTAGGAGCGCACAGCAAGAGGTGTGTGCATGAGTGGCCCCAGGGACACTGCTCTGAAGACTCCTCCTCTTCTGGAGAATGGGTTCAGTGGCAGCACATGGACCTAATGTGGAACACCCATGGGGACACTCATCTCAGAGAACATCAGTCACTGCACAGGTGAGTAACCTCCTTTTGTACTTGTTCCTTGCATTCTGTTGCGGTCTGGAAACTAAAGCTCTTTCTGTTACTATTCTGCATATTGCTTTATTTAATTCAGTCCAGTTAATTTAAACCACATTTTAAATGTAGCCTGAGAATTGTACTGTTTTGCTGTCCTGAAACAAGATTTTCATTTATATGCGCACAACTCCCAAACCCTAATTTAGCTGATCACTCTCACAGCAAATGCCACAGTGTTCTGAAAATAAATGACTTTGGACTCTGCAATGATACGGTGACTGCAGTTCTCAGGGGGACCACATTGAGGTTCCTCAGTTAGGACAAATTGCAAAGAATAGGGCAGACAACCCCAAAAGCTGGTGATTACGCCGATACTTAGATCCACCAAATTAGCCATTAAACAGCGTGTATAATACCTTACTGGTTACACAGAAGCCAAAATACAGGTTCCTTAAAAGCAACCCAGCCTTTGGGCTCCCTCCCAAACTGTCAAATCAAATATAAACGTTCTTCCAATTCCAAAGGATTGGACACAGTATCTCCCAGGTTAATGAATATTCCATACTTTGCCCAAATGTACAGTTACATTTGTGTATTGACTAAACAAATTTATTTTAAAAGTATTGATTAAAAGCCCACTATACATACAGACATGAGTACAGTTCTGAAAAAAACTGTAAGCTTATGGCCTAATAAATCTGTAAGTGTCTGAGATGCCACAGGATTCTGCCTTGTTTTTACTTAAAAAATAAATCAATACAATGATACCACTATATTTACAGTTCATTTAAATATTACAATCTCCTTTTGATCTCTGAGGTAACAGAACACAGCATAGACAGGAACTGTTTGATTGCTTTGTCAACCCCCTCCCCCTACACACACACATACACACTCTCTCTCTCAAACCATCTCAACCAATATATATCCCTGAAGGTTTGGGGCCTTTATCTTTCAGGGTGCTTAACCTTTCCTGGCCATATGTCACAGACACTGTGGTAAACTGTTCAGACAATTACTGTGAAGTATTATAGTGTATACTTGTAAGGAAGGGGCTGTAACTATATAACCCTAGACATGAAAGCATACCTGACCTTTGGTTGCTATGAGTTGGTGGATTGGGCCCTGAGATCCCTTGATGGAGGCCCAAGATCCTGCCACACTCATCCCAGGAAAGGAACAGTGGAGCTAAGTCCTCCAAGCAGCCTACAGAGCTGGTGCAGGAAGCTGCCAATCCATAGGTTGCAGATTAGTATAAAAGGAGCTGCAGTGCAGACCAGAGTCAGCTCTTTGCTAGAGTCAGAGGGGTGCAGGTGCTGCTCTTGGCTGACCAAAGGAAACTTCAGTACCATGGACAGCTCAGTGCTGGTAGGGATATGTCTGTGTAAGAGAGCTGTTGTCTGGCTGCTGGGCCTGATTATAGAAGAGCCCTGAGGAAATCGTGGGTCTTTGGTGAGGGCTGTGGCAAAGTGGCCTGGGGGATGGAAAGCAGTTTTGGTAATGGGACCCGAAGATTAGGGCTAGGCTAGATCCGAGAGTACTGTCTATTCATGTTATAGGTTACCCTCACTGCTGGTTGTCTCCTTCTGGGATATGCTTTACTGGGCAGGAAACAGGAATGGCTAGCTTCTCTGTTCCATTGGTTGCAGTGCTCTGTGATACACCAGCAGCTGATGTAGATAAAGTTGTTTCTTACAGATACTGTCTTCCAGATAAACCTACTGAATGGACAGTAACCAGTTTATTTGCTGTGTCAGGATTTAGTGTTGGTATCCAGACACTGAACAAAATTGTTTGGAATAATATGTGCTTCAGTTAGGGTGCAATGTCACTGATTTTTTTTACCCAAGTTGTAGTTCTATGCAACTTAATTTCTTTTTGTGTTTCTTTCTTTCTCTCTCTCTCTCCTTTTTTTTAACCATTTGTTTTTGTTTGCTACTATTTATTTGTTGATTAAACAATTTAGCAATGCTATGCATATTGTAAATGATGTACAGAACATATATGGGAGATTGAGGTGAACAGTCTTATTTATAAAGCACTTAATTTTTCTTTTCTTGATGCTTGGGCATTTCTTTACTGTATACTGTTATCTAATGTGTTTGGTGAGATCTTCTGGTGGTTTTTGGTCTGTAGGATGACACCTTAAAGCTTCAGTTTATATAATACATATTTTTGTTTGTTTTTTATATTTATCTAATTTTTAGTAACCCACATTTAATAAAAGATTAGTTTAGTTTGTTTATAATATAATAGGGACCAAGTATTTTATAATACAAACTAAACTTTTTCAATTGGTGTATAGGCATTTAGTTTCACTTGAGATTTATTACCAGTATTGTATCCTAAACATAATGCTTAACTGCTAAAATAGATACTCACAATGTTCCATGAGAAGGTTTATTGCTTTCCCCTGCTAAACACTCTGAGCAAAAGAGTTAGTAACATAATTTTTACCAAACTTTTTAGAGTTATTTGCTTGTGACACCAATTCCACTTTAGTTAACTGTTTAAAAGCACACACATTAATGATTACTACTTTCCTTTATCACAATATAAATTAGAATTTAAATCAAAATGAATTTTAAAAACAGGTGTATCTAAATACTTTGAGGATATTAAACATTCATGATGCTTTGTTGTGAGTCCAAGGGGGAAACCTGTTGATAAAGTTTGGTTAGCTGTATATATTATTGCTATGCCATTTTAAAAACTGCATTTAAAAGTAAAAACTATTTTATAAAAATCCATACAAAAATTGATGTTTTGTTAATGTCACCTTACCCTTAATGTTGAGGTTTCCCCTTACATTTTTTTAAATCAAAAATAAAAATAAAACAATGAACAATTTTGATTAAGAAAAAAAATTGTTTGTAATTGCATTATTTTTTTCAGCAGAAATATATATACATATATTTGTTACTGAAACCTTTTTAAACTTCACAAAAAAATAGTATTCACAATATGATTATACCCCAATCATAACAGCCAAATTGTGTGGTAACACGTTATTAAAAAAAAAGGTATAAAATTGACTTTTGTTGCAACAAAATAAAAATAATTTTAAAATAGTCACATGACACACAACATACAATGAAGACATCATACATGACATATAGGACAACTTACAATTAAAAAACAAATGGCACCAAAATTATATTTATTTTGTCTTACACAGTAAGACAAAAAAATTTGGAAAAACAAACAAAAGGGTTAAACATTTAAATAAGCAAGTTATTACCTTATTTAAAATTTTTAACAAAATTATAAAAATGCATCCTTCTAAGAAAAGCAGCCTTCTCACTTTATTTTATTACTCTGCATGCAGAACAATCCTGTTGAGCTCATTTGCCACCTATAACATACTGACTGTTTGTCTTCAGTGCTGCTGAGTTTTTATGAATTGCACAGTGAAGAAATGAGTCTGTGTTTGCCGTGGACTTATTCCAAAAAAAGATTCCTAGTGCATGTGGCTTTTTCAGATGAAATATTCTGCAAACTGTGCTGAGGCCACTCACAATAGGGCTGGTGAAAATTTTTCTGTCTATTTTTGGCAAAATTGCGTTTACCTGAAATGTTTTCATGACAGCTTAATATGAACCCCTCACCCCCATCAAAACCAAAATAGTCTGGCCTAAAAAGTGCTGCTGCACGCCTTATGGGGATGGTAGTTCAGGTTCTCCCCCCCCCCCAAAAAAAAAAACCCTCTTCTATGGGGTAGACTCCCCCAAATAGTACGTCTTCTATGATGCACCACAGCAAGGGACTGCACTACTGAGAGGAGAATGATGCATTATTGAAAAGGGAACGCAGCCTGTGGCGGGGACACAAGTGATATTTTGGGTGCTCCCAAGTAGCTTTTCTGAATTGCAGTATTTCAGCTGTCAAATTACAGCCAACAATTTTAAGCTTTCTGACTGATGGCAGGAGATGTGTGTTCTGAGCAGCTCTCTTCACAAGCCCAGCTGAGAACTCCTCTGGGAAGGGTGACAGACCCATCTTCTGCCCTCTGAGAGGAGGGCAAAGAGTATAATAGAGCATCCTACTCTTGTGGTTTGGAAAGCTTTAACACTCTTGTAAATGGTTAAGCCATTTAGTAAGAGAGGGGACATAACCAAATAAGCAGCTGCCTAGAGTTTTTTTTTGAAGTGGCTTCTTGAGTAGTAACATTGGGCCTTTGAGATTGTTTGCTTGTAAGACAAACTGAATCTCTCTCCTGTTTCCAGCAGCTTTGGGGTCACCCCATCCCATCATTGCTGCCCTCCGTTGGGCAGATAGTGGTGCCCTTTTGGGAGGAGGAGATGATATAAAGAGTGAGGAAGGAAGCAGAGGACGGCTGGAGTATTTGTCATGCTAACTCTTCGTCTAATGCCCCATTTCACATGAGGCCAGGTGTTCTGAGAACACCACGGCAATCTTCGAATGGCATAGAAACGTCAAAGGAGATGTATATATCTTGAGATCCATCCTTGCTCTGCCTGAGCTTTCTGCTACAGTGGGACCTGGAGAGTCAGATGCTATTCCATGCCCTTTGTCCAATTTGGCCAAAATGAACAATGTTTCAGCAGTAGAAGTAGCAGTAGCTGTTTCCTCCTGTTAGAGGGCATGTGTTAGATGCTTAAAACATGTGCACACAATGAAGGTGACATTATCACTGCTCCTTCCTGAGTTGGGAGAGGGAGTATGTTGGTTTTTGTTTTTCCCTCCAGCATTTAAAATCAAGAAGAAAGATTGTGGGGAGAGAGAAGAGAAACCAGGATGCTCTGAAGAGAGGCTAACACCTGTAGGATGGTGGTGTGCACTTTACATAACTGTTCAGTGCTTAGCTACCCAGGTGACAGGTGCCTTAGAAACCCCTGATATCTAGGAAGGCAAAAAGCACTGAGCCATCCTCTCACTGAGTCAGAGCAGAAAGAGCTCGTGGCTTATTGTCTGATACTGCTCCCACTCTCAGACACTGCAAAGTCAATCAGTTAGTGAGTCAACAAACCTCCAAATCCATCTTCAGGAAACAGTTCTGAATATTTAACTATCCCATACAGCATTGTGGTGGGTGTTTTTTATGCAGACTCCTGAATAGGGAAGGAACTAACTGCTAAACAGTGTTCCAAAGGCCATTCTTCTGCTACTGCCTTATAAGTTCACAAATATATAAAAATCCCTTTGTAGTTAAAAAGGAAAATCCTCTGACACCTTCACCTCTTTTCCTGTTTTGTCCCGTGGCTTTTCCTGCAAGATTCAGCACCTCATTTTGAGTGGTGGCTCTGTCTTCTGAACTGTAGTATCCAGCTATCCCTTTAAATCCTTCTGGAAGAGTGTGAGCATGCAATGGCTCTTGGTCCACCCTAGAAACATTCTTTTCTGTCCTCTTTTTTTTATCTAGATTTATTCTCTCTGCAATGCTTTGTGTAATACATTGCTTAAAAAAAAAATTCAGAGCATCTCAAAGCACTTCATAGACATTGAGCCTTCTTACCTCTGAAGCAGGTACATATGTATCATACTAACTTTATGGAAAGCTAGGGAGGGTAAACGACTTCCAAAATAGCATAACTAGTCATAGCAGAGCTGGGAAGAGTAATTGGGAATCCTGACCTGTGTTTTTACAAGTTTTCTGGTTTACAGACTGCCAGATAACAAAGCTTTCACTGTATATAACTGTAGTGAGCAGGGGTGGCCGCTCACTGACCCCGAGGGAGCCCAAGTGGGTCAAGAACCCTTCTCCGAGCCCAAGTGGGTCGAGCTGTGTCCTGCCACTTTAACTCCCCAGAATCCAAGGGGCGGGGCAGATAGGATAAAAGCCCAGCCCATGAGCTTAGTAGGGGCCCAGCCTCTGGAGAAAGCAGAAGCCTGCCCTGAGCTTGCAAGACAGGATGGCCCTGAGGACCTTGCAGAAGCTGAGGAGTGGCCCAGACTTAGGGATCTCTGCTCCAAAGAGGAGACCTTCTACACCCTGCCCAAGGGTTCAGACTACGCCAGCCCTGAGAACCAGCAGCCTGTGAGGGGCCAGGTTGATGCTGGGGGGAGTTGGACAGAGGCCTAGGAGACGCCGATGACTGTTAGGCTGATCTTATAAAACTTTAGAGTGTGTCAGCGTGTTGCGGACTGGATCCCCACTGACCCCAGTGGCAGCCAAGGGTGCCCTTGCTAGGGCCCTGGGCTGGGACCCCTCCCCACACACACATACTGGGTGGCAGTCTCTGCCCCCCTCTGGCCAGTGAATGGCATATGTTTACTTGCCCTATCTTGAACCAGGGTCTTACTAACTGTTGAACTGAATTTTTTTGCTGCCCCACCCTGAACCAGGGCCTGGTTCATTGACTGTGGGACTGTCTGTGCACCTGCCCTGCCCTGAACCAGGGCCTGGGCCTTACTAACTGTTGAACTGTGCTTGGGTTGCTGCCCACCCTGAACCAGGGCCTGGGACTTACAAACGGGGGGACTGCTATTTATTTGTCTTTATTGTGCCTGACCTATGTGGTTACTCAGGGCCCAGGGTTTGAAGGGAACCACTAGACATTTAGTTCCAGGCCTGAGCACAGGTCAGGGCCCCAGGACTTAAGCGGCCAGCTTACCATAACAAATGAAAAGATGATGAAGTTAATAGGAATGAGTACAAATCATCAGTTAAGAAATAGACAATTGATAACAGAAGCCAAAACAAAAATCCCTGAAAAATCTGGCTGCATAAGTTAAGAAAAAACAAGAATCTAACAAGGTATAGGCTGGATATGAGAGAAGGGGGGTAGAACTATCAAATCATGATATAGAAAGGGAAGATGCATTTAATATTTTCTGTATTTGGGGAAAAAAGCAAGATGATGTATTCCTCTCTTAATATTCCATTAGTAACTACAAATGATGTTAAAACTTCTTTAAAGTATCAGATAATTTGTGCACCAAAATATCAGCCAACGAACTTTTTGAAACATTAATATTGCTTTTGTTTTATGTTATTTTGCCCCTAAACAGCGTTTTACCAAACCCTTTGGGTCAGTATTTCTGACTGTAACCTCCATGCCAGAAACTTGTCTGCCAGGTGTCCCATATTCTACTTTGTCTTCCAAATCAGTTGAAACCTGGAGCACGTTTCCCGTTCTCCCCAGGCAGAACACAAAGATGTCCCCAGGGCACCTGCTCATGCAAATGAGGTATGAGATAATCCTAACTCATGTCCCATCTGTTGTTCCAAAACAAAATTATGTCCTGCCCAAGGCCCAGTTGCAAGCCCTTTGCCAAATTAATGTTCCCTTTTAAGCCTAGTGCACAATGCTGAGCCTGCAAATCAGTGTCCTTAGCCTTGGGCATGCTTTGGGAGCCAGTCCCTCATGGGGCTGTCTCTGCTTATCTCATACCTCATCTGCATTCCCCAGGGACACTTGAGGTCCCACACAGAGAGACAGGGAAGAAATTCTAAAGTTGAGCCATTTCCTCCATTAAGAAATTTGGTAATGAGTGTTCAGTTCATTCATCATGTACCTGGTGTGCTTACACAGTAGCTAGTCTGTGCTCTCACGAAGCACTGTCTCATTGGAAGAATTCTGCAGAGCCAGTAACTGACATGATTTCAGCAGGACTGGCCTGCAAGGACGGAGATGGACACCCTGAAAAAGCCATTTAAGACAGAGTCTAGGAGTTCAGACAGTGTCTGGAAAGGGTGGTTAAGCTCCCACCTATACTAATGCTTGGATGGAGGCTCCAGTTAGGACATAGAATTCAGGGGAGCTGCCTTTGGATTTTGCATTTACACAAAGAGCAGATGGAGCCTTGCAAAGACTACATCATGCTATGGAAAAGTGGTCAACTTCATGTGTCGTGAGGGACAGTGGTATGACAGGGACTGCTGTGTTTATCAGTATCCCCAAAGGTTGAAATTCTGAGAGAGAAGTGTCTCCTAGAATCTTGACAAGCAGAGTAGCTTTAGCTTCCTAACCCAGAGTTTACTGGAGGGGAAGACATTGGGACAGTCTCTGGGACATTATACAAAATAAATTGATAATCTGATCCATTCTGTGCAGCTTTGTGCACAAGCACACACTGCTGTCTTTGGAGCGGGACAGATGTTAATACAGTTTCTGCAGTCTAATGTCCTAACTACATTATGTCTCAGAGGGGTAGCCATGTTAGTTTCTATCCGCAGAAACAGTGAGGAGCTCTGTGGCATCTTAGCGATGAACAGATTTATTATTGCTTATGCCCTAATACATCTGTTAGTCTCTAAGGTGCCACAAAACTCCTCATTGTTTCAGGCACAAGAACTATGGGTATGTCTACATTTGCACCCTCTTTCGAGAGAGAGATGCAAATGCAGACAAGTAAAATTGCAAATGAAGCACGAATTTGAATTTCCCATGCTTAATTTGCATAATCACGGACTGCCGCTATTTCGAAATACCCTATTTCGCAATAACAAACGCCGTGTAGACGCGGTTATTTCAGGAGAAAACCCTTCTTCTGAAATAACCGGTAAACCTTGTTGTATGAGGAATAAGGGTTATTTCAGAAGAAGGGTTTTCTCCCAAAATAACCGCATCTACACGGCGTTTGTTATTGCGAAATAGGGTATTTCGAAATAGTGGCAGTCCACGATTATACAAATGAAGCATGGGGAATTCAAATCCGCGCTTCATTTGCAATTTTGCTCAGCTGCATTTGCATCCCTCTCTTGAAGGAGGGTGCAAGTGTATACATACCCTATGCTAGGGTCAACCAAAGCCACATCTGTACTTACCTGGAAGTTTGAATGAAGATATGCAACTCCAGCCTACACTAATTGTATAGCTGGAGTTGATGTATTTTAATTCGAGCTTTCATGCCGGCCTCACAGCAGTGCTCCCATCGACTTGACTTGCTCCTTGTGAATCGCAGTACTAGCATTGACAAGGGTGCCCTCAGTGTTTGATTTAATTGGTGTTTACTAGATCTACTAAATCGAACACCAGAAGATTGACTGACATATCTTTGATCTTCTCACGTTGTATAGACGTGGCCCTAGCCTCAGACCAGAGCACTTAAGGCAGTTGTCATGTTAACCTGCTAGAACAGTGATGGGACCAGGGAAGCACTACTAGACTAACAGAGCAAGGTTAAATCTGCCCCCATAGGTCAGGGAGCTTGCTCCTGGGGAGCATTTGGCTGCAGTAAAGGCAGGGAAGTGCATCTCTAGCTGCTGCTACCAATTCAGGTCCTGCAGAGCAACTAACAGCGCCCCTATTGGCCGAGGCAGCCATCCTACCCTCTGAATTTCTAACTCCCTTGTTCTACTGCTCTGAATCCTGCGGGGCACTTTTTATGTTGGCCCAGAATCTGGTCCCTTAGCAGCTTTGCACAGAGCTGGGCAGCGAGAGAGCAGTGTTCTAGGTGTGTTTGATCCCAGCATATTAGAGGGGACCAGGTGGATAATATATCTTTTATTGGCCTAACATCCATTGAACAGAAATTGGTTCAATAAAAGATATTGCCTCACCCACCTCTTCTGTCTGATTATTGCTAGACAGCCACTGCTCCCAGTAACACTGAACATTGGAGTGTATGGGAAGGGAAAGTCTTTGTGTTCACCTTACACTGATCTCGGGCAAAATTCAGAGGCTCAGTCTGAATCAATTCCTTTCTCTCTTGCTTCCGCTAGCCCAGTTAGATCAGTTTTTCTTCTCAAAAGTCTCTTTGCATCCTCCTTGGTCACCCTGCAAATCCTTCCTACCTCTGCTGAAATACTATGGAGGGTCTTCTGTTTTCTATACAGACCAAGCACCCATCTGCTTCCTGTCCGAATAGCCATTTGAGAGAGAGTGAGTGTGTGCACTTGATGGCTCTGTGGCCTGTCCTCTGTAGCAAGCTGCATTAATTCTGCCTGACAAATGGCAGCTGGCTTCTGCAGGCTCATAAAGTTAAAGGCGCAGAACACAGAAAATCTTTGTAACAAAACTCCATACACCACAGAGGGCATACAGCTGATCATGTTAATGGTTGTAAATCAGTTCCCGCACAATGTCCACATGCTTTACACACTAGCTGCCTAATCAGATTTAACCTTGTACTGTTCCTTAATAAGGGGACACTTTACGTGTTGATCCAACTTTGTATCACAGTTTGTTCAGCTGTGAGACTACTGAGTACGTCTACCTTGCAGATATTAGTGGCACGGCTATATCGCCATGTTACTAAAAGTCAATTGACAAAATACTTCTACCCCCACAAGCAAATTTTGCAGCTTTCACACAGGCACTTGCTATGACAAAAGTTTTACTCATGGAGGTAGAATTTAAGTACCCATGAATGACAAGTTTTGTCGAGCAGGAATAGACGTCATCTGACAGAGGCAGGAGGACATAGGAACATGGCAAAGGCTCTGAATTTTACTTGCAAGAATCCATCAGCCATGGCTCAGTGGACATTCTTGCAACTTGTGCATTGATTGCCAGGATTGCTCCACAGGACAGAAGTAGACTGTAATGTCTAACTATTGCATATGCATGGCTAAAGTAGAGTTGTGGCGATTGGTCATGGAAGTGACATCACACAGGAGATTTTGGGGTGCTGAGGTTGCTGGGCAGCCAGCTAACTTCCATACAGTATACTGACAACTGTGATGTCTCTTTTTTTTCTGGATTTACACCTCAAAATGAAAGATTTAAGGCATGCTTGTTGCAGAGCATGTTGATCGGAGATGGTGTGGGGTCCTTCCTGGATGAGGGAGGTGATATGATGATGTAGGAAAAGCTGGAGTACTCAATGCTTGTTTTGCCTCTGTCTTCACAGACAAGGTCAGCTCCCAGATTGTTGCACCTGGCAACACAGTATGGAAAAGAGGTGGGCAACCCTCAGTGGAAAAAGAACAGGGTATGAACTATTTAGAAAAGCTAGACATACACAAATCCATGGGTCTGGATTTAATGCATCCGAGGGTACTGAGGGAGTTGGCAAATGTCATTACAGAGCCTTTGGCCATTATCTTTGAAAACTCATGGAGACTGGGAGAGATCCCGGATGATTGGAAAAAGGCAAATGTCGTTCCCATCTTCAAAAAAGGGAAGAAGGACAATCCAGGGAACTATAGAACCAGTCAGCTTTCCCTCAGTCCCCGGAAAAATCATGCAGGGTATCCTCAAGGGATCCATTTTGAAGCACTTGGAAGAGGGGAATGTGATCAGGAATAGTCAACATGGATTCACTAAGGGCAAGTCATGCCTGACCAATCTGATTAGCTTCTATGATGAAGTAACTGGCTCTGTGGACATGGGGAAGTCCGTGGCTGTGATATATCTTGACTTTAGCAATACTTTTGATACTGTCTCCCACAATATTTTTTCCAGCAAATTAAGGAAGTATGGATCGGATAAATGGACTGTTAGGTAAATAGAAAGCTGGCTAGAATGTCGGGCCCAACGGGTAGTGATCAACAGCTCAATATCAGGTTGGTGGCTGGTTTCAAGCGGAGTGCCGAAGGATCGGTGCCGGTTTTGTTAATTGTCATCCAAGGTGACCTCCTCCTCCTACCATGGGTGATGACTGCAAGTCTGTCCAAGACTTGTATAAGAGAGTGGCTGATTCTCTCAACATATCACTAGTCGAGGTACCCGACATACAGCAAAAGCTGACTGACGTATTGCAAGCCTCGCCCTCGGCGAATATAGCCCTATCGGTCAACGAGGCCATATTCAACCCAGCAGAATGTTTGAGGCACACACCAGACTCCATTGACAAGGGTAGACAGGAAATATTATGTTCCGGCTAACGGGGTTGAGTTCCAGTTTACACACCGTGCCCCAAATTCACTGGTCGCTGATGCAGCCAATAACAGGGGTAAGCAGATGCAGTTTAAATCCACTCTGTGTGATAGGAACTGGAAGAGACTTGATCTTCGAGAGAAAAAAATTTGCTCATCGGGATATCAAATTACTCATAGACTCATAGACTTTAAGGTCAGAAGGGACCATTTTGATCATCTAGTCTGACCCCCTGCACAAATTACTCAGCATTACTGGCCAAATACACTTATCATAGAATAATAGAACACTAGAACTGGAAGGGACCTCGAGAAGTCATCAAGTCCAGTCCCCTGACCTCACAGCAGGGCCAAGCACTGTCTAGACCAGTGGTTCTTAACCTGGGGTGCAGGTACCCCCTGGGGGTGCGAGATGCCCTTTCTGAGGGGGCGAGACATGCCAGATTTTTGATATATCTTAGGTTTAAAACTGACCTACTTCAACGATTTGTAATAAGGGGTGCAAGAACATATGTTGAGAGCGAAAGGGGTACAGGCTACAATAAGGTTAAGAACCACTGGTCTAGACCATCCCTGACAGGTGTCTGTCTAACCTGATCTTATATACCTCCAGTGATGGAGATTCTACAACATCCCTAGGCAACTTATTCCAGTGTTTAACCACCCTGACAGGCAGGAAGATTTTCCTGATGTCCAACCTAAACCTCCCTTGCTGCAATTTAAGCCCATTGCTTCTTCCTCCTAATAACACCCTTTTAGATACTGCATTCCCATGGCTTGGTGGGCAGATCTGGCTTGTGGGCTGTATTTTGCCCAGCCCTGCTGTAAGGGCTAACCTGCACTGTTTCTACACTGAGGAGGAATACAGTGGAAACATCCAAGAGGATCCTTGGGACCTAGAGCTTGAGAGGAGTTTGGAGAGTTCTGCTCCTGTGGGCTCAGTTCTCAAGTCTGTCTTGTAATTCCTATGTTTTTGAAGACCGCTGTGGGAGAGAGCCAGTTAACAGGGAAAAATCAGTACAGGAGATAGCTGAACAGTGGATCTTGAATGTGGTGACAATGAGCTGCTAACAAGTTACTCTGCAACTGGTTAAAACAAATAACTAGCCTCTCTCAACTGGAACTGCAAAAGCTATAGAGAGGTAATCACATTTTTCTCTTGAAATCAGTTATGATTAGAAGATGCAGGAACCATGAAATTATGTACTAGAGATTTCTTTAATAGCTGTGTGGCTATTTTACTGTCTCAAATCACTTGTTTAAATTGGAGACTAAGGTCGTACTACCATATCTGAGCAAACATCAATAACAGAGGTAGAATAAAGTGTCCCTATCAAAATTAATGACCCAAGTCTAAAGAGTCACTGTTTTGTCTTAAATAAAAATGTGGGTTGAATATGTAGGGTGGAAGAGAGGTGTTAAGACTTTGATATATGTGGTGGCTTTTTTTCTAGAAATAACTATGAAAAATTGAGACCTTGTTTCTGTTCCTGCTTTTGCTGCTACAGTCTTAGACAATTCACTTAACCTCTGTGCATACTTTCGCTTCATCTGTGTAAAAGGGGCTATTGTTTACTCTACAATAGTATTTATTAGACTTAGCTAATGCTTTGTCAGAGAGTTTGAGACTCTTGGATGCAAAGCCCTAGCATAGAGGAAAGAGTTAATAAATTGAGGGCCCTTGTTCTGTTAAATCACCTTGGGCATCTGCTGTGTGGCAGCAAATTCTCAGTTCTTGGAACTGTGATGCATTTTATCCCTTAATGGAGACATTCTCTTCTTGAACCTTAAATGTCTTCAAAGAATCTTCCCCTCCCCCCAACAGCTACCCACTCCATGTTCCAGTTTTATAACTACAACAGGCAGTGGCCTGCAGCAGCACATCATTATACTTCCTTTATATTTTCTTGTTTTGCCTATTCGCTGATGCTCAGCTTGCCTGCATCATTTACAAATGAACTAATTTTCTATGATCATGACCTGAGGGGCTTTACATTTACGTGGTACAGTAGGCATTGCTATTTCCCTGATGTGGGTTCACTGAAGTCATTGGGGGTCAATTTGACTCATTGCATTTTAAACCACAGCAAAAATAAGCAAGAATAGGTGACTCCTTTCCTCTCTATCACTCAAAACTGCTGACCTCTACTTCTCAAATCTCTGTATTTCATATCATGTCTGCACTTTCACAAACACCTTATATGGTCATCAATCTTTTTTTTTTCCTCCTCTTCTGCATCCTTTGAAAGATTCCATATTATAACTGCCCTTCTTCTGATAGGGGGCTGAGTTCACTTCCCTCTGGTGTGTTGTCTGAGAGATAGGGA
>CM057847.1:52148862-52163868 GCA_030068395.1 Apalone spinifera | reverse complement strand
CCTGCTGCAGCGCAGGGCGGAGGGGCCGGGTTAAACCCTTGATGCATTACACTGCTGTGAAGCCAGCCAGCTGCTGTTCTTAGTGTGAGTGGGGCTCTTCTGTGTCTGGTTCCAGCCATCGGGATTAGATGTGAGCTCTGAGCTTTAGCTTGCCAAGGCAGGTGGACCCCTGAGCCAACCTTGCAAAGAGAAGTCCCCTTGCTACTGGCCGCATGACTGTGTACTGCTCTCCTGGGGGCTGGCTGCTCGGTCCTGGGGGGAGGAAGGTTCTGCTGCTCTCAGAGGGTCAGGTGTGGGCCAGGAGCCATCAGCCCCCAAGGTCCGTGGCTCTGCAGGTCCCCTAGCTCAGAGTCCCCTCCTTTCCTAAATTTTGTTCCTCCGGTTTCCCAAGCAATGCCGGGTAAGTCCAGCTAGTTAGAGCTAAATAACAGCACTGAGAGCCAGGACTGATGGCTGAAAACAAACTTTATGGAGCCATGGGAAACTTGGCCCCACCAGCAAGTGGAAATCTAGCTAACTAAAATCATGCCAGATTGTGGATGTTGCTGGACCAGAGAGTGCCGTACTAGAGAGGTTCAACCTGTTCTGATGATTAGTATTTTGCATCTACAAAGAACTGTACAAGCACAAACCTATATAGATGTACACAACCCCCTTTTGGAATAAGTATAGTATTGTTCCTGTGTCACAGGAAGAGAAACTGATTCAGGAAAGTGAAGTTACTTGCTATAGTTACCTGGGGAGTCACCCTGGGATTTGGGCTTAGAATTTGGCAGTTCGTAGCTTCTACTCTTCATCTTCACAGTTGATAGAGTTCCGGATCACAAAAAGGAGAACTTTTATTTTCACCCACAAGGCTGGGCTGGTGATTGTATGGACAAGAAGGAAAGAAGCGCAATAGGATTCTTAATAAAAGGCCACTTTTTCCAGGCCGTATTAGAGACTGGGAGAGAATTTACTCAGTTATGCAAGACAGCAAGTGAGTTCTGTGACACCTCCACTTCCACTGACTTCAAAGAGAAATGGGGTTGCTCAGCACCGTACAGTTTTTAAGCTCTTGTGCCATGGAACAGCACTTGTGCAGCAAGGATTGTGTTGAGATCACAGAGATGAAGTTACCTGATATAACAAGAGTAGCTCCAGGAACAGGACAATGATAAAAGTACTTTTTGTGCAGTAAAAGCTACTGCAACAGTGTGTGAGCGGGGAAAAGATCTCATATAAAGGTGTCACTGATTCCTAACCAATTCATTGCTTAGACTTTCCTAAATGGGATAATTTATCACCTGAGATTAGTTGTGCTTAATGATAGTACAGCCGCTCCCCGAGTTGCGAACGGTCGAGTTACGACTGTTCGCACTTACGACCAAAGCTTCCATGGAGCGGTCGCATGTAACTCAATGGGATCCAAGTTATGAACAGTTCGAGTTACGGACCAAGTGTTGGTCCGTAACTTGTTCGTAACTCGGAGAGCGGCTGTACTACAATGAATGGCTCACTGCGCTTGTCTCTCTATAAAAAATGTTTCCTGTGGGATGACAGAGTGATGTAATCAGGTCACTCTGCATTGCCTGCCCTGTCCATCTCGCCCCCAGCCTCCACAGAGTCAGAAGCAGTGGCCATGGCTCAGGGTTCCCCCCGCTCCTTGGGGGCATGGAGTGCCCTTGGCTCCTCACTGGCCCGGACTCCCCTGAAGGAGGACCAGAGGGTGGCAATGGGAGACACCTCTGGCCCCGCTTCTACCTCTGGGACTAGAGAACTGCCGCCTGCCTGGTGCTCCAGCCTCATGCCTCCCCTTGGCTTCTGCAGCATGGGGGGAGGTGAAAGCCCTGAGGCTCTGTGACAGATCCAGCTTCGGGGAAGCCTACTGTGCTGCTCCTCCCCTCTCTATAGCAGCATACATGCTTCCCTGCAAGCCTTATCCAGCAGGGGCCTCAGGGCTTTCTCCTTCCCTTCCGCCCCAGAAAGCCAGTGTTAGCACTCTAATCTTGCAGGGGGAAAGGGCACGAAGCTGGAGCACCAGGCAGGCTGTGGCCCAAGGCAGGTGGTGGTTCCCTGCTGAGTCTCAGCACATTAGAGCCCTGGACTCAAAAGCAGAAGCGGGGCTGGAGGTGGCTTCCCCATTGAAGCAGCGGGGGAGGGCATGCAGCACAAAAACAAGTGCCTCACTCTGCCCCTCATGCTCAGACCCTGCACCCCCAGCACCTCATGCACCACTTTCCCCACCTCTCCCCCAGCCCACTCCTTCCCCCGCCCCCTACGCCACACACCCTGCCCCCACTCTCTCCTCTGTTCCTGCATCTTCCCCCCTGCTAGCCACGCTGCCCACAGCCTGCGCCTGTCCCTCCCCTGTGCCTACCCCCTCTCTCCAGCCAAACACCCTGCCCAATCGGGGCCCAGCCCCCATTTGGTCAAAGCCTTCTATTCCTCCCCCCCACCCCTCAATCCTGGAGCAGGCCCTGCAGTCTAGCCCCCATCTGGCTGCCAGAAGAGCTGCTGGCAGCCCCCCGTTGCTGTGGTGCGGGTAAGAGGGGAGACCACAATCTGTCTGTGGCAGACAGATGGAGGGTTGGCGAGTGTAGCG
Source organism: Apalone spinifera (assembly GCA_030068395.1). NCBI lineage: Eukaryota > Metazoa > Chordata > Testudines > Trionychidae > Apalone > Apalone spinifera. The sequence goes on along the minus strand of CM057847.1, from coordinate 52,161,284 downwards.
AGCAGGGACTCAGCCCCCTACTCTCTCTTAATTCTCATGAATCCATTTCAAGTCACCCAGGCTGCATCATTGTTTACCTCCTTTATGTGCTGCTCCCATTTGTGCCTCTCACAGCTCCCCATGTGCCTTGAAATCCCACCACCTCAACCTCATCTGCCATGCCTGCATCCTCTCCTCTGTCATTCCTTGGACACACCTTTCCTCCAAAGTGGCTATTTACCTTCTAGTGCTTCTCCTCTCACTGTTCGGTACTTAGCAAAGAGCTGAAAGTAATAATTGCAGGATGGCAACAAACTAGTGATGAAAATCATGATACCTACAAGACATGCTTCTCTACACTAGTTGCCTGCCACAACGCCTCCTCATGCCCATGAATTGTTCATTTAGGTGCAGGCCCTTTGGAGCCAGAGGCCTTGTCATTGTGTCTGTCTATAAAGTGTCTAGTGTACAGACACTAGACAAATAATAGGGAGCTTCTCAGTTACATCTTATCTCTAGTTTGAGTAATTAATTACATTGTACATCTATAGCTCTAAATAAATCATATTGCTTATTATTCACCTGGTATTCAGTCCCTTTGTAAGAGTAGGTGTCACATATAAAAACTTACATCCAGTGACTAATTTTTTATTCATCTGAGTGACAAGAAATGATATTCAGATAAACCAGACTATAAACTGCTGAGTGTGTTGAGCAATAAAGATATTGTGCAATCTATTATATTTGTGGTTCGTTGTTTTTGCAGCATGCTGTTGGTAATAAAATAATACAATATCCGAAATGAACTCTTTACTAAAGAGAAAATGTCTGATTATTTTCCTATTATAGTCTGCAAATAATTGCATTCTAATTGCCTTAGCATAAAATGAAAAATCCTTGCAGATAGAACTTCTACTTCTGATTAAACAGATGGACAAAGATTTCAGTTTTCTCCAGTCATTTTTAAAGATGATTATTCCTTTATGACATTTAACTCTACGTCAGAAAATTGACACTCCCCCTCCCCACCCCGCCAAATGATTGTTTTTTAAAATAGTTTATTCTGGAAAAGGTAACAATCCTGTGTACGGATGATTACTAAATATTTGTGAATCCTAGTATCTGCACAAATTTAGAACAAAGGATTGTCCATAAGATTATCCTGGTCGTGCTGGTTTTTGGTTTTTACAATTTCTAAATCATTTTCCATGCTGTTGGAAAAAGATGAAGTAATTTTGTATGATTTATTTAGATGGCCAGCCATCTAAGAATAATGGACGACTGGTTACAGTGAGCAACCTGTAAACAACCCATAGTCTGAAAACAACTTGTTTAGCAGCTTATTTGGTGAATATTCAGGAACAGTTAATCCAATTGAAGAAATGAGCTCTGACTTGTTAGAAAATTATTCACCTAATAAAGGAGAAGGCCACAGCACCTAAATATGTGGTGAGGGTTGGTTTTGTTTTTTTGTTTAAGGACATGTAATCCCCTCCAGCCTTCTCTGTGTTGGTTTATAGACACATGTATAGAATAAAAATTCCATATGACTGAATTCTAATCCTTCAGTCAGGACTATGGGTAAATCCTGACTGGCCGCGCAGTCTTCATTGGCAAGATACAGACCAAGCGGCTTTACATCAGCTAGACAAAGACTGTAGTGCTATTAAAATCTACACTTACCTAATACAGGTCCATGTTGTGTATAGGCAAGTCGGTCACACTCCTGGCTGCTCATTTGGGCTTCTGGGTTATTTGTCACAGAAGAGTAGCTCATTTGCTCATCATCAGAAGCTTAGCCTAAGAGTTCTGCTGTTTTTTATCGTGAGCTCTGATCTTTGTGTACAGTACTAATATGTTTGTCAGGAACAGTGAAGCACCTGGAAGCATGCATGGCCAGTAAGGTCCCAGCTCTCACATAGCTCATGGTTCTGAGAGCTATATTGTCACGCTTGTATGTCTGAGCCTGGTTGTGATGTGCTCCCATTAGTGACCCCTATTTTCACTGGGTTAGTTGCTCAAGACAGAGGCTTGATGTGCAAATTTTTCTTTGCAAACATTTTAAATGTTTTGTATTATTGGAAAGAGCACAGTACTGGCAGGGGAAACATAAAGTTCTGTGTTGTAGAATGTAGGGTCTAATTCTGTTAGTATTTACGTGAGTATAAAATGCAGGGTAATTCCATGGGTTTCAGTTGAGTCACATTGGTGTAACGGAAAGAATCCATCCCAGTCTTCTTTAAACTCGTGTTTAATTTTCTGGACCGCTTTAGAACTATAATTTTTAGGTCCTTAGCTTCTCCCCACCCTCACAAAAAAGATTTAGATATGTGAAGGGATAAAAAACCCAAAATGGGCAGTTAAAGCAGCTAGGATAAAATTACAAGGGTTATTTAATCCTCATGCTTCAAAGCATGAGCTGATTAACAGCTGGGGTTAGATGACATTTCCCCCACTCCATGATAGAGTATAGACAATTAGGTTCATGCTGCTGGTTTTTATGCCATCTTCTGAAGCATCCGTGCTGGGCCATACTCTGAAAAACAGGATGCTGGGCTAGATGGACCATTGGTCACTTACAGGATGGTAATTCTTATGTTCATAATTCAGATTGTGTTAGTTTGATGTTTTCAAAAGATAGGCCATTTGGAGCCAGTTAGTGCTGATGACTTAATTCATTTGGTTTCACCATGGCTACATAAATCATCAGTGACCAAGTATAGAAACTTCTCTCCCTTAAACCAAGTAGCTGGCAGTAGATGTCTGTGCAATCCGTAGACATGTGCAGGAGATTTCTGCCTTATTTTCCCCCTAAGAAGTGTGCTTCATATTGGAGACGTGGCCACCCAAAGAGGCTGTAATACTTGCAACTGTAGCCAAGTTCGACCCACCCTGCACTTTAAATTATCCAGACTGTCTGAGAAATAGCTGGTTTGGCTCTTAGTGTACCTGAGACCTTTCTCTTACAGAATGCATATGGGTCCCTCTCTGAAGTGATGCGGAAGTGGAAAGACTATCAGCTGCAGTGCCTGAAGTATCTCTATGAGACTCCCCCTCTTATGGCAGGTAAGCCTGCTCTGCAGGATAGGATGTTGTTTTACTTTATAAAGCATCTGCTAACTGTGGTAAAGAGCTGCTATGGGCTTGAAATCACTCCTGCTCCATAACTCAACTCCATTTCTGTTCCCATTTTCTGCAGCCCACTGCTTGTGGACTGTTTCCTGGGATAACCAGTTTCTTCATAGGCCGCGGGAGAAGAGATTACATGGAAGGGATCAATTATAAAGCCATTAATCTCTGTGGCCCAAAGTATCTTGTTGTACCATGGCTCATCTTTGGTTCCGAGATCCATGGTGTCTGCCATGCAGCCTCCAGAGTGAATGCCAACCATGGAGTTCTGCAGTGTAGTGTGGCCTGCAGCCTTGAATATAGGGGATCAGCCCAAGAGAGACAGTAGGCCCTAGCAAGGAGTGTTCTGCAGGGATTTTCAAGGAGAGTCCTGCATTCGATGCCTAAGGCCATGCCCCACTTTAATTTACACCCACTTTAAGGGCCCTTTACCTGTCAGAGTGGTATAAAGGGGCCTAAGTGTAAATGAAAATGCAGTTCGTGGTCTCTATGGGCTGAATCATTCTGTTGAAGAGAAGGGCAGCTCTCAGTGTAATTGCTGGCACTCACTGACAATGCAGCCCACAGTATATGAACTAGAGTGCCCCTGTTCTACAGCAGAGCTCTGCAAAGGGCCACACAGATCTTAAATTTACATTTAGAAAACACTGTTTCCCCATATCTGTCTCTGTTAGCTGTATTGCTACAATGGGGTGTATAGTGATAGCAATTGTGGGAGGGCAACACATTCATCTTCCTTTGTTTGGTTGTGCTCAGAGTGCTGCACTCCGAGACTGATGGCTTCATAAATGTGAAGCTGTAGCATTAGCACATTGAATAAGCTGTAATGCTGATCTATGATCATTTGTGTGGGTATTTCAGCAGTGCATCAATGTATTCGTTAGAATTCACAGCATCATGACAGCAACCAGTTCTCAGGGCAAGATTCTATACAGCAATCATAACAAGGATATTTGCTGCTGGGGGAACCAAGACAAGACCAGGATACACGAGAGGAGAGGGATACCTAGTGCTAGGGAAGGATGGAAGCCTCTGGCTGCAGGTGTTGTGGCAGCATGGCATGGGATCCTTGTGATGTCACCTCCGCAATCCTCCTGCCCACTTGTTCAGTCAAAGAGCAGCCTGAGAGGTTCAGTCCCTTCCCTTTCTTCTTGGGTGGGATGAGACTGTATGGCAGGGGTGGCCAACCTGTGGCTCCAGAGCCACATGCAGCTCTTCAGAAATTAATATGTGGCTCCTTGCATAGGTACCAAATCCAGGGCTGGAGCTACAGGTGCCAACCTTCCACTGGGCCAGAGGGTGCTCACTGTTCAAGCCCCAGCTCTTCCCTAGGCACTGTCCTCCTCCACCCTTTCCCCCTAGGATCCTTCCATTTCCCACCGTCTCCACTGAGTCTGTCACCCCCATGCTTCCCCCTCCAGTGTCTCCCACTGAGAAAGAGCTAATCCCAGTGGGCAGGAGGAAAAGGAGGAGGAGGCACTGACCGGTGGGGCTGCCAGTGGGCGGGATTTGCTGAGAGTGGTGGTGGGGAGATGAGCAGGGCTTGTGACATAGAACTGTGGCTCTTTGGCAATGTGCATTGGTAAAGTCTGGCTCCTTCTCAGGTTTAGGTTGGCTGCTCTATGGTATCTCCCCCTGCTCTATGGTATCTCCCTCCTCTTCCTAAAACACAGCTTGTTACAGTTATGTGGTACAGCTGCTTCACCTCCTTCCCTCTCTCTGTTTTTCTGATGATTGTTCTTCACGGGGATCCCATTTTCCATCTCTCTGCAGAAGGCAAATTCTGCAACAGAACATTTGACGACTACGCCTGTTGGCCTGATGGGCTACCTGGGACCTATGTGAATGTAAGCTGCCCTTGGTATCTTCCTTGGGCCAGCACAGGTAAGGGCCTGTCCTTTCTGGGCAAATCCAATCCCAAGCATGAGATGTTTGTCTCCCAGCAGCCTGTTAAACTTACACAGCTATTGCATGGACAGGATTGCTTCCGATCACTGTCAGTACAGCTAGGACACTTAAAAGGTTCTAGTACAAAGACATTAATTCTAGCCCACTGTTGCAAAATACTTTGCCATTTCCCCTTTGCGGTAGGTGGTGGAAGAGGAGGGTGGGGAAACTGTCCTAGCAAAAGCATTATGCTCTGATTGGACTATGTGCCAGGATGTGCATACCTGAATGAAAAGGAGCCAGAAGCTAAGAATCAAGTAATATCTTATACTAACCAGAACCAAATGTGATGCTTCTCAGGTACAACCTCTAAAAACCTAGATAGAAGCTACATACAGTTGATAGATAGAGCAACATACAGTCGATAAATAGAGACTGAGAAGAAAGTGTTTTAATGGTCCTTCATTTTGCATTAATTTCTGGGGTTCATTGTGGTCTGGTTTGCCAGAATATGGTCAGTAAAGAGGCTGTCATTGGAAACATTGCAGCCTTAAAAAAATCTGTGCTGGGACCATTATGACTGTTGTCTCAGGTACAAAACTTAGACCATAGAATTTTTGCCCAGCAATTCTTGTATTGCACTCAGTGACTAGCAGAGCATGTCTCTTCAGAAGGACCTCCAATTCTGATCTGCAGAGTCCAAATGTTGGGAACTTACCACCTTTCTTGATAGTCTGTTCCAATAATTTAATTATCCTTTCCATTTAATTGATTACTGTAGGTAAGACACAACACACCAAAAACATCAGCTTCTGCGTGCAGTGAATTGTGGGAAAGATGGCTGGGAGACTGGAGACCATTGCATCTCTCTGATTCTCTGGCTAATTTTAAGCCAGTCCTAGGAATATTAATTGAGGGATCTGCCTCAAACTCTGTCAATAGGTAAATTGAGACAAGGCCATTTACCAACTGGGAGTTGATGGTCACAGCTTGTCCACCTGCTTGCCCCTGCTTGCCTACATTGGGGCTGCAAGGTAGTAATACAAGAGCTGGCTGCATTGGCTCTGCACCAGCTTGGACTTCCTCACACTCTGGCAGAAATCCTCTACTGGGGATTCCATTCGCCTGAACAGCCCCGAATCACACTTTATTTGTATTGCCGGGTAGTGGGTTGCTGTGACATACCGGGGTACGCTTTGGAGTAATGGGTAGCTGCATCATTCCTGCCCTATAACCTGGGGTGCCCTTTATAATGCCTTGCTCCTCACAAAAAGCCTCTATCATGTAAGTCACTCCTAGCTGTGTGTGTGCTATAGCCCAGTGTTTCTCAACCTTTTTTTATAAAGTACTCCTTTAAAAAACTTTATAAGTACCCCCCAGTACCTACAGTTTTCAGACACACAACATTTTTTTTCTACCATTGCAACACATTTCACCAAATGAAATTAATGGGTAGCAGGTTTAAAACTAATAAAAGAAAGTTCTTCTTCACACAGCGTGTAGTCAACCTGTGGAACTCCTTGCCAGAGGAGGCTGTGAAGGCTAGGACTATAACAGAGTTTAAAGAGAAGCTAGATAATTTCATGGAGGTTAGGTCCATAAAAGGCTATTAGCCAGGGGACAGAAATGGTGTCCCTGGCCTCTGTTTGTCAGAGGCTGGAGAGGGATGGCAGAAGACAAATTGCTTGATCATTGTCTTCGGTCCACCCTCTCTGGGACACCTGGTGCTGGCCATTGTCGACAGACAGGCTACTGGGCTAGATGGACCTTTGGTTTGACCCAGTACGGCCGTTCTTATGTTCTTACATTTGTTTAAACAATTAATTGTAGCCGGGAAGACGATGAAATTTTTGGGTGTAAAGAGTAAAAAAATAATAAAGCACTGTAAAACTTAAAACAAAAATTCAGTTTTCTCCAAATCTCAGTTGTGTTGACGTACCTCCCAGACTTCTCTTGAGTACCCCTAAAGGTACTCATACCATTGGTTGAGAAAAACTGCTGTAGCCAACCACTCACACCTTGGTTCTTAGCAGCCATAAAAGTTATCACTGGATGACACCAATGTGCTCAGTGTTAGATTTTTCCCTTCTTCCCCCACAAATCATAGGTCCTGTACTGCCCAGTTCTCTTCTGGACAGTATGACTGTGTTAAATCCATCATTCCTTTAGGAGAACAATATGCAGTTACCACAAATGGAGTTACCCAGATATTTCAACTTGCAAAACAATACAACAGCTGGACAAAATAATAAAACAAGGTTACTAACTACAAAGAGAGATTTTAAATGAGTTCAAGTAATGAGGCATCAGTCAGAAATGGTTAGAAGAGAAAACACTTATTGGTTCCTAACTTAACTACGTGTTAGATTAAAAGCCAAGTTTTTTCACCATATCTTTTCAGCAGTTTTACTGACCAAGTTGTTTGTCAGAACCCCTCTTCCAGAGTTCAACACCTGTTTCCTTTCACTTTTCAGGTGCACAGTATGCAATAGACAGAAAGCAGGGTCCCTTCGGGTATTTGTCCTTTCTTTTAGGAAAACATTTATAACAGTTGTTATAGCTGGACTTCCTCACACTCTGGCAGAAATCCTTTACTGGGGATTCCATTCGCCTGAACAGCCCCGAATCACACTTTATTTGTATTGCCAGGTAGTGGATTGCTGTGACGTACACTCCAGAATAATGGGTAGCTGCATCACCCCTGCCCTGTAACCTGGGGTGCCCTTTATAATGCCTTGCTCTTCTCAAACAGCCTCCAATCATGCAAGTCACTCCTAGCTGTGTGAAGTTGGAGTCTCTATGTAGAAGGACATTCCCTTCTAGGGTTTTTTTTTATCTGTTTGAACTTTTTGTCTTCCCTCTCATTTTAAATGCATATTAAGCAAAGTGCACTTTTCTTTGAAGTGCAGACCTGTTTGCCAGCTTCTGTTTGGGTGGGACAATGGGTTTGGAACCTGTTGTTTTAACATCGTACAGGGGCATCTTAACTTCATGTACAATGTCGTCCCGCCTATTTTTCCAGGACAACAGTTCTCAGCAAATTATGAGTTTTCAAATGATACCTTAAGAGGCATACCAAGATTATTATAACAGTACGTGGGGTATATTCTGTCACAGTTGCTCGCTCCTTTTTCTCTGTCTATCAGCAATGACTCTTACACTTTTTACATTACTCCTTTACCAAGACTTCACTTAGGGCATGTCTATACTTGCATGCCAGAGATTGGTCTTCTGGCATTCGATTTAGCAGGTCTAGTTAAGTACTGGTTGGTGCTGGTACTGTGCACAATTGCAAGGAGTAAAAGAAGCCTACACAAGTGTTTGCTCCCAGCGACCTCCCACTGTGAAGACAGCACCAAGCTTGGCTTAAAGTAAGTCATCTCCAGCTATGTTATTTTCATAGCTGAAAATGCATACCTTAAGCCGACTTTCCAGGTCTAATATAGACTTGGCCTTATACTAAATATCCCTGTTGGAGATAATGTTTTCAATATATTTATTTTGCATTTGTCTAAGGTGACTATAATTTTCTTCCTGTCTATATTTCTGACTTCCCTACATCACTTTAGTATTGTTTCTCTCCTGTTGGTAGCAACTATCAATGTCAGCTGGGAATTAATATGCTGTTTATCCCCTTTGGATCATTAATAAAGTTGTTAACTTGTAAATAGCTTTAAAGATTTTTCTTTTACTAATGCACAGGATCAATGTTTACCTTACAATTACTTGACCTAAAAGCCCATCACATGCTCCAGAACTCTTTCCAATAATTGTAATCTTTTTTGGATGTCTAATAACCTACATATAGGAGTAAACTCTTTCCCTCCAGCAAACCCATTTATTTTCAATCCGTATGACTCTACGTGCTATCATTTGAGTGCTAATAGCATTTGAAATCATCAGTGCAGGAGAGAGTTAGGATTTAACACAATCCTATGGGGTAATAAGTTATCAGAATGTGCAATATCTTTCATATACCTCACAAATAAATAACAGTGAATTACTCTGAAAGCACAGTATTTGAGTGCAAATAATAGCTGTGCTTTGTGCTTCCATAGAATATTGCACAGGAGGATTGCAAAAGCATTTTAGATACAAATTAAACCTGGCAATCCTCTTCCCTCCTCATTGCTAGTTGTACCCCATATTATTCCCCATTTGACAGAAGGGAGGTGGGGGAAAGAAGGGGAACAAAGAAATCAAATGATTTGCTGAAAATAATGAAAGTTACTATGAGACCTGGAAATGCATCCAGGTGTCTGAATTTCCATTGCTTGGTTCATCTCTACACTGTCCCTTGTCGAGTCCTTTACATGACTGCCATGTGGGTGTAACTTTCTGCCAGGCTAGAAGGCTAGCATCCTTACCCCTTGCCTGGCATCTTTTGAAACATTTTTCTCCAGGGCAATAGTGAGTTGTCTTCAAATCCCTTCTATACCCCTGAACCACACTCATTGTTTGTTCTAACATGGCAGTGCATTCCCATAAATCCAAAAGAGGCTTCAGCACTACTGGGTGTGGGGCCCCAATCTTCTATGTTACCCACGCTGAAAATGGAGAAAATGAAGTTACAATTGAGGCTTTGTTCAGAAAGTATCTAGAAAGGCCCTTTGTTATGGTTTGAGATTACTGAGCATGAAGTACAACAGTTAAACGCAGCTTGAAAAGTGACTCTTAAGCTATGTCTTCACTACAAATGCTGCAGCAGCACAATTGTAGAGCTGAAGCTGTGCCCCTTAATGCTTCAGTGTAGATACTTGCTAGAGTGATGGGAGGGGTTCTCCCATCATTATACTTGATCCACTTCCTCAAGAGGTGATATCTAATTTGAAAAAAGAAATCTTCCTAGAGCTGACTACGCTGGGGGGGGGGTCAGGTCCCATTTAACTACGTGGCTCAAGGGTGTGGATTTTTCACACTCCCAAGTAATATATCTGGGCTTATTTAACTTTTCAGTGTGGACCAGGTCTTATTGTAGTAAACTTTATGCATGGGGATCATCCCATTGATGGAGGTTAGAGTAGCCCGGCTCTTAGAATGCTGAGTACAGTGGAATAGCTGGGATGCCTCAGTGCAGATATTCACTATGGTGACAGAAGGGGTTCTCCTGTTGCTGTGGTTTAATCCACCTCCCTGAGAAGTAGTAGCTAGATCAATGGAGAAAGTCTTCCTTTGACCTAGCACTATGTACATTGAGGATTAGGTGAGCTTAACTAAATCTTTCAGGGTTTGATTTTTTTCATACGCTATGAGATGTAGTAGCTATGCTGATTGTCACTTTTCAGTGTCGACCCGCCCTTACGAGTAACTTCTCTTGTCACAACAGGTTAGTCAACTGTAAGGCTTTTTGTATCTTCCTCTCAACATCTATACTGACTGCTGACCTGGCTAGCCAATCCTCTATTCCCAATTTGTGCAGTGATGCTGTAGCCATTACAGATGCTATGGAGCATGTGAATTGCTGCTCCGGCTGGGATAGAACACAGAAAGCAAAGTAAATGGGGAGAAAAAACCTGCAGCACTGTTTGGCCTAGAAAGGTGTCACATTAGGACTTGGGATATATGCATTTTTTTTCAAGTAAGTGCGTAATGTGATCATTTTGTGTTAAAAGGTAATCAGATTCCATCTAGCTAGTTACACTAGCAATCCGGAACTGGTGCCAGTTTGAGTAGAGGGCTGGAAAAAGACCCCACACTGTGACTGCTGGCACTGAGAGATTTTGTAATGCAGGAACTCTTCTTCATACTTGGCCAGCTTTGTATTTCCGCAGCTACTCTGTCATTGTCCTTCACCGGCTCCGTTCTCCATCACTACTCTGGTGGGCTGAGTGTCTTAGCACTAGCCTTACTGATAGCTTTGCTGGTACATAGCACTCTGCTGGGTGACTAGCAGGACCAGAAGTTGAAAATGATTTGAAATTTTTTTTTTCCTTTCACTTAGTGAAGACATGGCTGTGCCATTAGCCCAATTCCCAATGCTGTCAGTCTACTTTTCTCTCTTGTCTGCAAGTACTGACTTTTCAGGGAGATGACACTGTGTCCTACAATGTGGTAGTTTCTGAAACTCTGTCTGCATCGAACTGGTGACCTATACTATGGTATCCTGACCAGAGAGTGTGGACAGGTTGCTGTTCCATTCTAGAGTAGATAGGGAGAGTCAAAGAAAATTCTCCCACTTTTGAGGGGAGGCAGAAGCTTGCATTTTCAAATCCATATGCCTAAAATTAGGCACTTAAATCCATATTTAGGCATCAAGCCAGGGAATAGTCCAAGGAGCTGAAGAGAATTAGGATCCTGGCTCCAGTGAATTAAACAGTGAGCTGAATCTCAGCAGTGTGACGTCATACTTCATAGCAGTTTTTGCCTTCTGCCAGACTTAGATGAGCGGTTCCCACTTCCAAGTTGTTTCGGTTGCCATGTCAGCTCATCAGACTAAGGTCCTGGCTGAATTTTTTATAATTTGATAGTGGGGGTTTGTCCCTTATGACTCTGAGACCGGAGGAAGCTCTAGGCCATAGGGTACAGTACACATCAAGGATTTGGGACACCTGGAGTGTAGTCTGTGTGACCACAGACTTCCTATGTGACTTCACGCAAGTTAGGCAGGCCTGGACCCACAAAAAGACTTAGTTACTGTGATGTCCAGTGTTGCTGCGCCTAGAAGATCACAGGTACAACACTGCAATCTGCAAAGCCTGCGGTGTTTATATAATGAATGGGAAGAAATAAGCACCTAAAAATGCAATCCACAATAGCCAGCATGCTGGGCAGGAACCATCTAAGCCAGTCAATAAGAAATGCCGACAAGAGGAGTATGTTCCAAGTCCTGGCCCTCTCACAGTTTAGTGCCTAAGACCATGGTGCAGGGAGGCACTTTTCTTTGCTTCCAGTCCATAACCAGGAACCTGTTTTCTGGAGTCAGGTGGCTTCTAAGTAGTGTCTCGGGAGCAGGATGGGGACACTTGCCCTGTGACACATGAAATGCAAGAGGGTTAGTGATGCCTCCATTGTGACTTTCAGCCCACTACTTCGCACTCTCACCTGGGAGGCTGGCAAATCTAGGTTCAATGCCCCACTGTCTGCCAGAGGTGGGACAAAGGGTTTGAATGGGGGTCTCTCACATCTCTAATGAGACCACTCCAAACACTGAGCTACAGGATATTCTGAGGTGGAGCTTCTGCTGTCTCTCCTGCTGAAGGTGTTCCATTTGGCATAAAAAATTAGTCACTTGGCCAGACAGAGTGCAAATAACTCTAGGCTGGTCATTAGGACACTCATCTAGGAGGTGGGAGACCCCATGTCCAGTTCCCCTGCTCCAGGAATTGTTTTTGTTTATAGGCAGTTCAGCAACTTCAGTAAGGGCATGTCCACATTGCCACCCTAGTTCAAACTAGGGTGGCTAATGTAGGCATTCAAACTTGCAAATG
>CM057847.1:52121887-52145454 GCA_030068395.1 Apalone spinifera | reverse complement strand
AGAAACACATGCTGATGGACGTGGGCACTGTGGGTGCTCTGTTAATCAGATGGGCGGCACCTGAATTCCTCCTAGGTGGCTGCCCAACCACCCAATTTACAGGGAACACAGGACCTAATCCAAGCCTACTGAAGCCAACTATCAAACCAATTAACACACTCTTGCCATTAGGACTCTGGGTTCTGTCCTGCAAACCACGCCTCAGAGAAGCCTTGAATCATGATCGACAAGAACCTAACTCCTCACTCAGTCAGTCTTCCCTGTCCAATAAGACTGACTTGAGCTTCAACAGACTGTACACTATCTGTAACTATACTCCATCTGCAGGACCTCTGTGTGTGTGTGTGTGTGTGTGTGTGTGAATGCATATGCTCTTTTCATTTTGTATTTTTAATAAATGTGTGTATTACCTTTTCCCCTAGAAAAGATCCCGTGTTCTTCTTATAAGCACAACATTTTGCGTAGAGAAATCTGTGTCATAATCAGCAGGAACATTAAATCGATACTGCATGTCTTGTTTGGTTGGTTTTTTTATGTGTTTTGATACAACTCACTAACAGCATAAAAACCAAAGTTTGCTTTGATTATATGAAAGCAGTGCAAATGCATTTACGGTAGAACTTAGCTCTGAACATCTAAATGTTAAGACTGGGTAAGGAACCTCCGACATGCTGGCTGGATATGGTTCATCAGGATTACCATATGGTTTCTATACCTTAGGGGCCACAGCCATTCCCAGCTTTCACTGGCCATGATTGACTGTTCCTGGCCAATGGGAGCTGCAAGAAGCAGTGGTCTGTCCTGCACCACTTCCCAAAGCTCCCATTGGCCCTCCACCCTCTCAGTGCCTTCTTATCAGACTACTCTGATGAAGGGGAGGTAAGTGGGATTGGAATGGACACGAGTAAGACATCTCGAAGAACAACAGTTACCAGAGGTAAATAACCATTTTTCTTCTTCAAGTGCTTGCTCGTGTCCATTCCATGTAGGTGCCTCCCAAGCAGAAACCAAGTAGGCGGGGTCGGAGTCCTAACCCTCCACACAACAGAGAGCTGCCCTACCATGAGCGGCATCCTCCCTAGCTTGGTAAGCCAGCACATAATGGTTGGCAAAGGTGTGGACCAAGGACCAGGTGGCTGCCCTGCAGATATCCAGGATAGGCACGTCAGCCACGAAGGCTGTGGAGGAGGCCTGAGCCTTGGTGGAATGAGCCATCAAAGGAGGGGCCAGCACTCTGGCCAAATCATAACACGTGATACATAACAGGAAGTGATACATGAAGAAATCATGTGAGCGGAGACCAGCTGACCCTTCAGCCTCTCAGCAGTTGCTACAGATAATGGTGGGGACTTACGGAAGGGTTTTGTTTTACCTAAATAAAAGGCTACGGTCCTCGTAACATCCAGAGTGTGTAAGGCCTGTTCTTTACCGGAGGCATGGGGCTGCGGTAACACACTGGAGGGAAAATATCCGGGGAAACATGAAACTAAGATACTACCTTGGGCAGAAAAGCCTAGTGAGGGTGGAGCCTGACCTTATCCTTAAAAAAGATCATGTAAAGGGGGGAGGAGGGTCTGAGGATAGTGCTCTGAGCTCTGACACCCATCTGGCTGATCTGATAGCCACCAGGTATGATACCTTCCAAGACAGAGGAAATAGCAAACATGTCACCATAGGTTCAAATGGGGGTGTAGTAAGCTTGGACAAGACCAAGTTGAGGTCCCATGGAAAGACAGGTTGCTGAACATGCAGGTAAAGCCTCGCCAGACCCTCAGAAACTGATAGACAATGGGATCCATGAAAAGCATCTTACCCCAGGAGCCCAAGTGAAAAGTGGAGATAGCCAAAAGGTGGACCTTGATGGAAGGAGGACAGCTCCTGGATCCTGAGGTCAGAGAGGTAGTCCAGGACTAAGAGGACCAGGACATTCATGGGAGGAATTCCCCACTGAGTAGCCCAGGTAGAGAAATGCTTCCATTTGGCCAGATATGTGGCTTTAGTGAAAAAATAGGAAAGAGGCAAAACCACCTTACCCCTTACAGCATATGCCAGCAACTGATGACATATGCAAGTGAACAGGTCCTGCTGCAGCTTGAAAACCATTTTTGCAGCCATCATATGACCAGAAATACTGTTCAAACCAACTGGAAGAGATCCCGGGTGACTGGAAAAAGGCAAATGTAGTGCCCATCTTTAAAAAAGAGAAGAAGCTTAATTTAGGGAACTACAGACCTGTCAGCCTTACCTCAGAAAAATCATGGAGGGGATCCTCAAGGAATCCATTTCGAAGCACTTGGAAGAGGGGAAAGTGATCAGGAATAGTTAAAATGGATTCACCAAGAGCAAGTCATGCCCAACCAATCTGATTAGCTTCTATGATGAAGTAACTGTCTCTGTGGACATAGGGAAGTTGGTGGATGTGTTATACCTTGACTTTAGTAAAGCTTTTGATACAGTCTCCCACAATATTCTTGCCACCAAATTAAGGAAGTATGGATTGGATAAATGGACTATAAAGTGGATAGAAAGCTGGCTAGATTGTCAGGCCCAACGGATAGTGATCAACGGCTCTATGTCTGGTTGGTGGTCGGTTTCAAGTGGAGTGTCCCAAGGAAAGATTCTAGGGCTGGTTTTGTTCAATATCTTTATTAATGACCTGGATGAGGGGATGGATTGCACCCTTAGCAAGTTTGCGGATGACATTAAGCTAGGGGGAGAGGTAGATACGTTGGAGGGCAGGGCTAGGGTCCAGAGTGACCTAGACAGATTAGAGGATTGGGCCAAAGGAAATACGATGAGGTTCAACAAAGAGAAGTTCAGAGTCCTGAAATTGGCACAGAAGAATTCCAAGCACTACTACAGACTGGGGATTGACTGGCAAAGCAGCACTTCGGCAGAAAAGGACCAGGGGATTACAGTGAATGAGAAGTTGGATAGGAGTCAACAGTGTGCCCTTATAGCCAAGAAGGCGAATGGAATATTAGGGTGCATTAGGAGGAGCATTGCCAGCAGATCTAGATTAGTGATTATTCCCATTTATTCAGCACTAGTAAGGCCACATCTGGAGTATTGCATCCAGTTCTAACCTCCCCTCCCCCCGCCCCCCACTACAGAAAGGATGTGGATGCAATGGAGAGGGACCAGCAGAGGACAACCAAAATGATTATGCAGCTGGAGCGCATGATCTATGACGAGAGACTGAGGGATTTGGGCTTATTTAGTCTTCAGAAGAGAAGAGTGAGGGGGGTTTTGAGAGCAGCCTTCAACTTCCTTAAGGGAGGTTCCAAAGAGGATGGAGAAAGGCTGTTCTCAGTAGTGACAGATGGCAGAACAAGGAGCAATGGTCTCAAGTTACAGTGGGGGAGGTCTAAGTTGGATATTAGGAAAAACTATTTCACTAGGAGAGTGGTGAAGCACTGGAATGGGTTACCTAGAGAGGTGGTGGAATCTCCATCCCTAGAGGTTTTTTAGTCCTGGCTTGACAAAGCCCTGGCTGGGTTGATTTAGTTGGGGTTGGTTCTGCCTTGGGCAGGGGGCTGGACTCGATGACCTCCTGAGGTCTCTTCCAGCCCTAGGATTCTATGAAATATATTCTAAATACATTAATAAGAGTTTTACCAGCAGAGTATCTGAAAGCTCTCTCTTCTTCCTGCTTTCATTTGGTAGTTCAGTATAGTTCGGTTTTGTTTTATGCCTTTTAATCTTATCTCATTTCATAGCACTGGGCTGTGGCTGTTGACTTTGTTGTTGGCTTTACTCATGGAAAGAATGTGTGATAAGCTCCAAGGGAGTTACAGCTCAGTTTTTGGATTAGTGGGTAGACAGGCATCCACATTCTTGTGTCCACTTCTGAGGGTATACCTTTTGAGTGTTTCCTGTTACCACAGTTACTAATGTTGGGACTAGTTGAAGCAAAGAGAGGAGGGTATATGTATTCTTTGTTTTCCATCTTCTGAGCAGACCTAGGTATTTTGCTTACATTCCTGTTAAGGCAACTTTGCTTTTCATAATGGCTCTGCTTTCAGGGAGACTTTGCCAGCAACCTGCACATAAGAATAATTACAACAGATGGACTTCAGTCACAAATTTCAGGATCAAAGTTTCCTAAAGTTCTGGGGTGTTTGAAACTGGGCATTCACGTTCAATCCATTTTTTCTTCTTATAAAATAAACACAATTTTCTTAGTGAGCTGAGGGTTTGTTTTCAGCTGGGTTACTGCTGCTGACCATTTGGAGCACTCTTTGTGCTGTTGTTTTTGGAAGCCATACACCGGTGGTTGTGAGAATGAATGACATGAATGGAAGTATTCTGCTACAGGAAAGGAGCAAGATGAAAATAGCCCTAGAGGTGAGGGGGAGAGCTTAGTCTAGGCTTTGCAGTTGTTCTGTTCTTCTCTCCAGCAAGTCTGTTCTTTCTCTCCTTTTCTTTGGCAGTGCTGCATGGACAAGTTTACCGCTTCTGCACTCCTGAGGGCACTTGGCTACTGAAGGAGAATTCCACTCTGCCATGGAGGAACCTTTCGGAATGTGAGGCATCAGACAGGGTAAGGGGAAGAGGTTTTGCTTCTTAAAAACTGTAATAAGTCACCTCTTATGTATTATTCCTATCAGCTTTTTCAACCTGACCACTGTAACTGGCCCTTATGAATCTAGCAGTAAGAAATTTTAGAGCTATCCATTTAATCTCACTTAGTGTTTGGTGTAGACTGGTGCTTTGAAGAGGTTATGCAGACAAGCACAGTGCTGATCCTGTAAGGAGATACCCTGTTCAGCCTCCCATAATACCACACAATAGAATCAGGCTAGGAGTTGCAAAGCCTTAAAAGAGACCAAGTTCATCTGAAGAAGTGCGTTGTACCCATGAAAGCTCATGATACCATCTACATGTTTTGTTAGTCTTTAAGGTGCTGCTAGACTATTTGTTTTTTAGAGTTTTTTCAAGTTGTCTTAGTTTTCTGCACAAAGATGAAATACAGTAGTATACACTCACTCTAGTGAAAACATTTAATGTTCATATTTTTTTCTTCCCACAAGAAAACATTGTCAGGGCAAAAAGAATGTGTCTTTCCTTGTGTTGCTAATAACAGCTTGTGTGATTAAAATGAAGTGAACTGTTAAAAAGAATAAACCTTTCTGTCATTTACCTTGACAAATGGGGAGGAACTGGTTGAGAATCTGAAGTTGGAAGGCAGCTTGCATAAAAGTGATCATGAAATGACAGAGGTTTTGATTCTAAGGGGGAAAACATAAGAATAAATACAATGAACTTTCAAGAGGGCGAACTCAGAGAATTGGTAGGTAGGATGCAATGGAAAGCAAGTGTGAGGGAGTAGTATTTTTAAAGAGGCATCATTAAAGGCACAAAAGCAAACTATACAAATGCAGAAGCATTGTAAGAGGCAATCATGGCTTACCCAGGAGACCTTCAGTGACCTAAAACAAAAAAAAGAGTCGTACAAAAAATTGAAATTGCTCCCCCCCCCAAATATAAAAAATCTCAAACATGTAAGGACAGCGTTAGAAAGGCCAGGCACAAAATGAGATTAAATTAGCTAGGAATATGAAAAGTAAGAAGCATTTCACAAATGCATGAGAAGCAAGAGGAAGATGAAGGACAGGATAGGCTCATTATTCAGTGAGGAAAGAGAGGCAAAAAAAAAAGAAAACACAGCAATGACCAAAGTGTTAAATGCCTCTTTTATTTCAGTTTTCACTTAACAAAAAGTTAATGATTGAAAGACAAACATAGGAAGCATCAATAAATGGGGTAGAATCTAAGACTAAAATAGGAAATGAACAAGTTAAGAATTAATTATAGATGTCTTCAAGTGTCTCCATTTCGGGAGAGCACGGGAGGATAGGGGGGCAGAAGCCATGCATATCAGGACATGGCTAGCTTTTCTTCCTGTTCCCTGATAAGGAAGAGAGGGGAAAGTACTTGGATTCCCTGAATTACTCTCTGCCCCCTACCTTCACCAGCCAGGAGTGAGATGCATGCACAGAATCCAAGTACTTTCCCCTCGCTCCCTTATTGTCAGGGGAACAGGAAGAAAAGCAAATCTCAAGCTGATATGTACCGCTGATGTCCCGGCCCCCTTCCCCTCCCGGCCCCGGCCCCGGCCCCATTTTCCACAAACAGCGCCCTTGTCTTCAAGCTGGCAGGGCCTGATGAAGTACATCCTAGAATGTTGATAAATGCCTGGTAATACACATTGGAAAACACAAATCTAACTATACATATAAAATAATGGGATCTAAATTAGCTGTTACCACTCGAGAGAGATCTTGGAGTCATTGTGGGTAGTTTGCTGAAAACATCCACTCATTGTGCAATGGCAGTCAAAAAAGCAAATTCTGAATATTGGGAATCATTAAGAAATGATAAATAAGAAGATGGAATATTATATTGCCTCTGTATCAATCCATGTTATGCTCACATCTTGATTGAATGCTGTGTACAGATGTGAGATGTGATTGCTCCATCTCAAAAAAAATATAATGGAATTGGAAAAGGTTCAGAAAAGGGCAACAAAAATGATTAGGTGCATGGAAAAGCTTCCATATGAGTAGAGATTAAAAAGCCCAGGACTTCTCATCTTGGAAAGGAGATGACTAAAGAGGGATATGGCAGAAGCCTATAAAATTGTGACAGGTGTGGAAAAAGTAAATAAGGAAGTGTTGCTGTGCTCTGAGGCGTAAACAGGAACTAGAGGTCACCAAATTAAATTAATAAGCAGCAGATCTAAAACAAACAAAAAACCTGTGAGTTGTCTGAAGAAATACTTCAGCTGCGGAACTCTTTCCTAGA
The DNA here is from genome assembly GCA_030068395.1 of Apalone spinifera. Taxonomy (NCBI): domain Eukaryota; kingdom Metazoa; phylum Chordata; order Testudines; family Trionychidae; genus Apalone; species Apalone spinifera. Next base: position 52,138,647 of record CM057847.1, on the reverse strand, counting down.
AAATATTGTGAAGGCCAAGTCTATAATAGGATTCAAAAGAACTAGATAAGTTCATGGAGGATAGGTCCATCATCGGCTATTAGCCAGGGTGGCCAAGAATGGTATCTCCAGCCTAAGTTTTGCCAGAAGCTGGAAATGGACAACAGGGAATGGATCACTTGATTATTAGTTGTTTTGTTCATTCACTCTGAAGCGCCTGGCACTGGCCAGGACTGGGCTAGATGGATCTTTGGCACTGGCCAGCACTGGGCTAGATGGATCGATATGGCCTTTCTTATAGTCTTAAGTCTGATCCTGCTTCATCTCAGATAGTGGTTGGGACTCAGTTGGAGCTGACAAAGGTGGCAATATCATCTGAGTTCTCTCAAACCCAGTCAGTCAAACGTCTCTCAGAATCGGGATGATGAAGGCAGGGGTTTCTAGGAGGTGGTGATGGAGGGTGATTGTGAGGCTTGCTCCAGTAGCCCATTTTTCTCCCCACAGGCTTTCTTTAAGGACCCATCAAGGGAGCGTTGGATGGAATACCCTATCCCCTCGTTATTTTCTCCACCAGTTAGACTTAGTTTCCAACAAACAAGTTTTGATTCACTGATTTTTTTTATTCCATGCTTTTCTTGTTTGCCAGGCATGATCTTAACACAGTCTCTGAATTATATCGGTATGCCTTTTTGCTGGGATTAAATCCGTCTGCATCCTTTTTGTATCTTTTCCCATTAATACATGTTGTTATAGGTTACTGTGACACCTTATGAACCTTCATGTACTTTTTACAGTTGAGCTGCCAATTAAGGTACATTTTTAGTCCCAATTATCACACGATGCGTCAGATGGCAAAGGGTTAGGTTTGTGAAAAGATCACTGTGTCGCATTGTGGGCATCCCCCAAACACAAACCTGTGAGGAATGTTGGAGGGAGACTCTGCCCATTCTGACAGCATTTTGCTGTCACCCTAAGATTTATTTTAACATAACATCCTTTATGATGAGAGAGGGGGCATCATGCTCTTTAAACATTACACATCAGTTTGGGCTGCATTGATGTTTCAGTTTGTTGAATCGCAAAAGGTGTTCCAGGTTGTGATCCTGATAAGGTCTCTTGTCCTGGATTAAGCAGTCTTCACATCCTGCTTTGTAAAACACTCTCATTCCACAAAACCTGTAAGCAATGGCTTCGGCACTCTGTTTGAACTCTAACATTCTGTGCTGTGTGCCTCTGAATGTTTGTGCCTATTTCTGGGGCAAGGAGAGTCTCTTCCCTTGTACAGCACAGTGCGCATTGCTCAGTGATTATAAAGTCATCAACCCAAAGTGGGGAAAGAAAACGGATAAGTCTTGGAAATAAGTTTGTGTTTAGAGATGAGCCAGAATCAGAATACAGACTCTAAATCCTGCCACACCACCCAACCATCGTGATTCAGGGCTATTTCCAGCTATTCTGTGTTATTTACAAAAATCTTTTCTCCCCACAATAAGGACCAGAATTTTCAAACATAGGTACAAAAAGAGACATGAAATATGGCATTAAGGAATATAATTTTAGGCACCTCTGCTTGAAAATGCTGGTTTCAGAATTGATATCTGCTGTTACAGAATTGATATCTGCTGTTGATGTGTCTGTCGGTGTGGAAATCTAGATAGCAAATCGTGTCACTTGGGTTTGGAATTCACTCTTTCCCCATGCCCACAAGCTTTGCTAGTCCTGTTTTATTGACTTTCTGGGCTTGCTGCAAAACTCATGTATTTGAATGGGAAGCAGGGGTGGGAGTTTTGTTTGGAGAATTTGAAAGGTGGAAGCTTCTGATTAGTAATGTGTGTCTGAGTGCTTAACAAAGGGGTGGAAAATAGTACCAAAGTAGGGTTGGAGGGATGTAGGGTAATGTGGAGATGGGAGAAAAGAAATCGGTGCAATGAATGCTATCTTTTCTTTCTTTCTATGCTATCAGAAGGCACCAGAGGAACAACTCCTATACATGTCAGTCATCTACACTGTTGGATATGCTCTTTCATTCTCTGCCCTTGTGATTGCAACTGCCATCCTCCTTGGCTTCAGGTAATCCTGATTCAGCTCAAAGCAGAGCAAAAGCAGCCGTTCTGTTCTCCCAGTGTGAATAGCATCAGATTTCGAAACATTCGGCTTCTCCCATTTTCTTATTTTATTCCTTTCAACATCTCACCCTCCCCTGCTTCCCTTTTGCACCATATCTCTCCCAGATATCTTTAAATTCTAAATGAGTAGGCCCTACTAAGAGTGCTGGTTGAAATCTTTGTAATACAAATGCTGGTTTTTTAAGTTGAAATGCTTTGTGGAGATGTATTGATTTTGACAAAATTTTCATTGGCCGGGAGGTGAGGAGAGACTGATTCTGTCATGCTCTAGGTTGGTGAGGAGGAGTGTTCCCTGTAAACTGAACACTTGTATGGCCACTCAGGAGAAATTCAGATGCCTCCTGGCTGATGAGCAGAGTGCCCATCGCTTGGTTTTGTATTTCTGTTCGTGGTGTACATTTACACCTGCCTCAGTGCACACAAAAAATTATTCTGTGCATGGATGGAAAAAAATCGCACATGGTTTGAAAAAATTAGAGGGAAAATTGGTGAGGGGCTTGGCATCAGGCATGGAAAATCCATGCTCAAGCCCCTGCTCTGCCTAATTCAGAGCAGAGTTGTTCATCCCAAATCACTCAGAATCTGGGACTCAAACCTGTTAGACCAGTGTTCCCACATGAAGGTTTTGATCTGAAAACCAATACTTTAAACCAATTCTATTCTTGTCAAAGAATTTGAAAGATTTTTGTTTCACTGTGGAATGGTTCCCCCCCCCCCCCAAAACTCCTAATGTTGCCACGAAACAGAATTGTCATCTTCCATTCAGTTCTATGTATTAGTTTTCTGCTAGGTGTGACTCCGTCAAATTCTCTGGAAAGTCGTAGAAATTAAAAGTCTAGTGACTGGCCATTGGCAAGACCCTGGAACAGACATTAGATTGCTTAGGTTTGGCAAAAAAAAATGATGGGAGGCTGATCTAGACTGAGATCTTTTCATAAATGCATTATGCATGCAGGCTGCAATTTCACTGACTCTAGCCTGGATCGTCTGAATTTTGGAGATACTGAGCACAGCAGTTGAAAGTCCAGGGACATTCAGAATGAGATTGTGTAGGAGATGCAGAGAAATGATCCCAGTCTATTGTATTTTATTTTCTTCCAGCTGAGAAACATGGGACTGATCTCTTCCCTTTTCATGCCAAAGGGGGTTTAAAATTACTACAGCTGAATTGAAATGACAAGGAAACCCAGAAAAACAAGTCCATCCTCTGTCAATGCCATGGGAGGAATATTATGATTCCCATAGCTTCAGAGGGGTAGCTGAGTTAGTCTGTTACTGGAAAAACTTAAAAAACAACACATAGTCTAGCAGTACCTTAAAGACTAACTGAACATGTAGATGGTAACATGAGCTTTCGTGGGTACAACCCACTCCTGTCATCTCAGGAAGTGGGCTGTGCCCATGACAGCTCATGATCCTATCGACATGTTTGGATAGTTTCTAAGGTGCTATAGGACCATGCATTGTTTTTTAAGTTTTTTTATTATTCCTATGTTCCGGCACTAGGAATTCAGAGTCACAGCTTTCTGGCTAACAATAAATCACACCTGCCAGAGATGACTTCTCCCTAGCATCCATAAAAGTAGTTCTGAGGAGCAATTTATTATGTTATTGAACTAGAGTAGTTTGCGCCAAAATGTGTGTTCAAAATCTTCTTGGGGAGGATGTCCAAAACTCCCAAACATAGTGCTCAGCTGGTGTGATTTGAACTGTGTTCTGCTGCCGGTCCAAGAACAAATAACGTTAGTGAAAAAAAGAAAACCAGTAAAAGTGCTAAATGACAAATGTGCTTGCCTTTTGCATCATTCATAAAACTTGAGCCCTGTAACATAAAAAAGAAAAGTTGAGTAGCATCAGTGTTTGAAGCCTCACAAAAACTTCAAAAAGAGCCATTTTTAAAGTCTTTAAAATTTAAAAAAAAAATTTAACTTATAATTCAGGACAAACTCTAGTTCTTTAGGGTTAAATCTTTGAAGCATGTATTTTTTTACATTTTTCCTTAGACTTAACATCTGCATTGTAGTTTGGTCTCTGACTACAGCCTTAGCTTCTAGCTACCTAGTGTGCTTAGAGAGCTGGGAGTAGAAACCTGGTTCAGCCGTTCCAAAATACAGATTTTACTCTTGAACTAAAGGAAGATCTCTGTTAACAATATAACATCCCTTATGTTAATTCTAAGGTGAAACCAGCCAAGAGATCAGGCAACATGCTATTAAACAAGTAGCATCAAATTCTGCACCCACAAAAGTTAATGGTAGAAATCTTCTGTGTCCAGCATTGGAAATGAATAGTGCCCATATCTCCCACTGAAATCGAAGGTTGTATATGTGAATGAAAAGTTTCAAGGGATAGCAACAAGCTAGTTTTGAGCTAGAGGGAGAAAAAAGTTAAACATGGTTACATTACAACATGACCTGTAACTCATAAGTGGCTTAATGAATTTACTTCAGACTTTGTAGAAATGTTGTTCTTTGCCTTCTGAATAAATCTAGAAAATTTCAGGCCAAGCTATTTTCCAAACCAAAGTTGCAGGACTGAAAAAATAGGATTTCAAAATATAGGAGCAACAACTGTTTATAATACACTCACAATATTTTTCAGACATAAAAAATAATCATTTCCAGCAGACCGTGGCTCAATACAAATTTTCCAAGTGGCATTGCCTACATTTTTATCCTAATGGTGAGAATGTGTCTTTGTTCAAATGGAAAAACAAATTGATAGACTTTCCCCATCTCTCACTTCTGCGACATGCTGCTTCTTATATGGCATCTCATATAAGCTAAGGGAGGAAATATTAGTGGAGAAGTTTGGTAAAATATTGACACTTCATTGCCAAGTTTCAATCACATGAATCATTTCCTTTGCTTGCCCAAAACACATTCTTATAGGTGGCAATTTTGCTGTCTGTGTAGTTGGCCATTGAAATTCACAAAGAAGATGATCTTTCATCATTGTTTTTTATCATCATCGCAAAGGTGAAAATCATATTTTTTAGACTCATGGTAGACATTTGTGATCATCTCAGAAGACTGTTGATGAATCTAATCTTCTCTTGTTGTTGAAGTGATAATTAACATATGTGGTGATTTCTTTTCCCTTTACAGGAGCAATTACTTTAATATAGTCTGCTGTTATGCTTTGCACCAGCACACAAGCCCTTCAAAAAAATCTCTGTTGCACTCTTGTTTTCCTTTCTGGAAGGTCATTAATATAGTTTAGATGCAGCACTATGTCAAAAGTCCAATCCCTCAGGTGTGATCACTGTAATTAAGGTTGTAAATTGTGTTTCATTATAACTTCCTATTTTTCACACACTCCAATTCTGAAATACCTTTTGGGCGGAAATTCTGGCTAAAGGTCAATATTTCTTCCAGAGTTTGACATTCTGTAGCTATTCACAAGTAATGGGTTTCCAGTGACTCATCTGTGTGGGAATCCACTGATTTTGAACAGAGTCCGTCAATTCCACCCTCTTGGATACCCAAGGTGGTATTGCAGCCTACACACAGTCGCTGAATCAGGCTTTGTTTTCTTGTTACAGGCATCTGCACTGCACTAGGAATTACATTCATCTGAATCTTTTCACTTCTTTTATCCTTCGTGCTGTATCTGTCTTCATTAAGGACTCTGTGCTGAAGTGGATGTATAGCACAGCTACGCATGAGCATCAGTGGGAAGGACTCATCTCCTACCAGGTAGGGGCAGGAGACATGTTTCTGAGGTCAGTGCTTTGTAGTTTCACTTTGTACCGGGGTTTTCCGGAATATTTTCTTCACTTCCTCAGGGTTTTCCTTCGATTCCCTTGGCTTTGTACAATTCTAGTCATGAAATCCCAGTTTTGTTACCAATGAATAATTGCTGCCCAGTGTGTCTCCTGTCCTATTGGAGATTTGTCCCCTGGGGACAGAGAAAACACAAAGAGCAAGGATTCCCCCTACCACTCTCTGTATTTGTAAATGTCCATGCCTCTTCCCCTCACTCCATACTCACCGTTTCCAATGGTGATGACAAAATATTCTTACAGATGCTCCATCACAACAGGTGACATTGTCCAGCCTGTCAAGTGATCCAACCAGCTAGACATTCTTAGGGTACTTTATAGTCCTGCAAACTATGCTGATTTGATTTGAATGCAAGTCCAAATCTGGAAGGAGCTCTAAAGTGGCATGTCACTTAAAATGTTTAGATGATGCTGTAACCAGAGAACTGCTTTCTCTTCCCCGGGAGAGTTGGTTGGTAATGTGTAACCAAGCTGTAGGAGAAAGTGATCTGGAAACTAAATGGGACTAGATACTTAATTACAGTGATTCTAGGTCATGTGCATGAGGCAAAGGCACTAGAAAATGTAAAATCAGGAAGGGTTTTTAATCTCTCCTTGAGCACTGTGATAGATACCTTGGACATTTTTCTCCTTCCACTGAACAGGGACCAGATGGGTACATCCCACATTATGATCACTTTCTTGTGATTTGTAACATGCAGGCTTAGGGGTGCACCGAAGCATAAATGTGAAAATTGGCAATGACCTCCTAGGTTGCCAGTCAGTCCTTCCTTGAACCAGGGAGGGCTGAGTATGTCTGTATACTGTGTAAACAGTGCTGTGTAGTTCAGATCTGTTCCATGATTTGATAGGCAAGTGAATTAGTTAATTGTATTTGTTTAGATTCCCGATAACTAGTAAAATTTAGAGAAATGGCCAAGACGGTTTGCAGTCAGATTTGGCAGCATTGTGGCATCAACTGTGTGTTTCTTGCCTATAGACTATAGTGCCTGTGGGCCTGAAACTGTGTAGTGACAGATTTCAGGAACTAGTAGCTACTCTTCTCTTCCTTTCTCTCATGTTGTACTCTTGAGGTATATATGGGGAATGTACAGAGCAGTAGAGGCATAAAGAAATAAGGGTAAATCTTCTGTACTGTTCTCTGCTTTGGAATTCCCTTGCTGCGTTTTTGAACTACAGTGGCTGATACTTTGTCATCCCAGTGGTTAGGTGTGAGCCATTTAGTCAAAATATTTTTGAATGTGGGGAGTTAATCTTGTTCTTCCATTCTGTTAGAACTTCTGGGAGTTTGTCTTTTTTTTTCGCCACCCCTACTGCATTCATTCACCTGTGTGTTGTGCTCTCTCAGGAGTCACTCAGTTGCCGCCTGGTCTTTGTGATGATGCAGTATTGTGTGGCTGCAAACTACTATTGGCTATTGGTGGAAGGCATGTACCTGCACACACTGCTGGTCCTCTCGGCCATTTCTGAACAGAGGGTTTTTCGGCTTTATCTCTGCATTGGCTGGGGTAAGTCAACCTCTCTTTTTTTTTTTTTAACATTATTTACTGATTGCTGAGTGTGTTTGCATACATACTCACTATGGTGGCAACATAGCTCATGCTTTGGGACAGAAAACATAAGCAAAGTTGTCTCTGTAACTCAGGGCAATTGCCACCCCTGTTAGGCAATGGCAGCCATGGGGAAGGCACGAGCCCTTTACATAGAAGCAGTCGAAAGGGCTCACGCATCCTGGCTCCCAGGCAACGTGCTAGCAGCGGGGCTGGGAGCAGCGAGTGCTTTAAATAGCAGGTATTGAAAGGGCTCGCAGCTCCCGCTCCCTTGCTATCATGATGTCTGGGAGTGCAGGGGAGGCACGGGCCTTTTCAATGCTAATTTAAGGTCCTGTCCACCCGAGGCCCTGTCCCTTCTGCCTGAGGCCCTGCTGGGCCCCCCTTCAAACATTATTGCCCACCCCGAGCTAACCATATTCTTCTCTAATAACTGTTGAATTCAAATCCTGCTTCCCATTCCTTTTCTGTTGCTAATACCAGACCCAACATTTTTAAAATCCTTACTGGACATGATATTATTTTAGTTTCTCATACGAGAGCCTTCAGCCAAGTGGTGTGGAATCTTTTTAGGGTTGGGACCACTGACCCACAGAAAAAATCAGTCAGGGGCCACACACAAGTGAGAAGTAAAACAAACAAAAACAAACCCTCACTGATGTGGCCCCCCAACTGAGAGGGAGAAAGACACTTCCCACATTCCCCTCACACACCAGACCTTGGGGGGGGGGGGGGGGGGGAGAAGGGGCCAGGCTAGATTTTGTGTGCTCCAGCCCCACAGGGAAGCGGGGGGGAGAGGGGTGTACTGGAGCACCAGTGCAGGCTCCTCAATGTTGAGGGGAAGACTTGAGTCTAAGGGGCCAAATCCTGCCCCGAACCTGAGGTTCCCCATCCTTGCTTTAGCTGAAAGCAGTGAATGTGCCTAAATCTCTTAAATTCATATCTCCAGCTCCAGGGGACTTCTGTATAACTATAAACTCACTGAGACCCTGGAAAATTTACTAACAGACTTGTGTAAACTGGATGACGGGCACACAGTGCTTTACCGCTATATGCTAATTGCTTCATGTGAAAGACCATTGTGCTGTATAACTGTAATAACCTGGAACAGGGCAATCAAGAATAGCCCCATGTAAAGTATCTCATTTTACATAACAGCTGTGTGTTGTATGAAGACACCAGCCCTCTTGGGAGTAAATGCTAGTCACATGTGGGTGCAAATGGCTTTCCTTTTGTCAACACGGGGCTTAAATATTGAATTGAATGAGCTATGTGGAATATTAGAGGGCTTCTAAATGAAGGTAAGGATAGGTCAGCTCTGCCGTATGAGTAGAACAAGTGTTTCCCTTCTGCAGAGCAAAGGAATGGTCAATGACTGTTTGTTGTGTTTGTGCATGAGAAAGGTTAGGGGTTGTGATGGATGGGATAAGGCTCAAGTCGCTTGAGCCCGAGCTATCTGTAGTAGAAATGCTAAAGCTCTGAGTCTTTCTCGCTTCAATTAAACTTCTCTTTGTTAAACTAAATAGATTGAGCTCCTTGTGTCTGGCGCTGGTAAGGCATGTTTTCTAATCCTTTCACCACTCTGCTGTTCACCCTCTTTAATTTATCACCAGCTTTGATTGTTCCTGATTTGATTGTCATGAACTACTATATGCATACATTTATCAGTCTCCATCTTAAAACTGATTAGACTGTTTGCTTTCACAACTGCTGTTGGAAGACTTGTGTTCTTCCCCCTTTTTTGTATTTGCCTTCTGTGAATATGCTAGCAAATGCATTTACTGGTGAGATTCACGTAAATGATCCATTGCAAATTAGTAACCTACCTGTTTTGAATACACATGGATATTTGAAAGATGAAAGTGTTCTGGTGTGTTGACGGGAATACATAAATATAAGGAATAACAAATCCCTGCTGGAAAGTGTTAGCCAAAGAAGTTCTGCTGTATCCTTTTCTTTATCATCTTATATTCTGTGCATAGTGACAGCACCTACATGCTGTATAATAATGATTAATTATGCATAGTTCAAATCCTATGAGCAGTTCTGCTCCTCATAAAACTCACCTGCCCTAAGGCATCCTACTCAGCAGAGGGAGAACAGAAAATTATATTCCACAAAATGCCAAAAATCCTGCATATGAAATGATGTGGGGGTGGTGGTTTTGTTTGAAAAAGTCTGCTTGCAGTTTAGCCTCTTGCAAGAACAGAAGATGAACATGATGAAGAAAAATGACACGGTCCTGTTTGTTCACCCTCATCTTTCAAGTTTATGGCTGTCAGTTTTTTAAATTTTTGGATGAGTCTTTAAGTTTATACAAATGTCTGGCAATGCTAGAATTTGCCATGCAACTTCTAGGCTTCATCCAAGCTTCCTGCCAGCATTTTTTACTCCTGACTTGCAGAGTCCCTTAGTATTCCAACTCTGGGTACTTGCACAAAACACCTTGCTTCTCAAATACAGCAGCTTCTGCTATTCCCATCCTGGGAAGTTTGCAGATGTGTTCATAAGTCTGATGTAGGAATGAGTTAATAAATGTGAATGTAACTATTGGTAAAATGAAGCAAAAATAGCTTTTCTTCCTCTCTCTCTGCCTTACTCATTATCTTTCTTTGTGAATATGGAACCCGGAATGCTCGCAAGATCTTCTGAATAGACTGATTTTTCTCAATGTAACACTCCTCTTCTAGGTGAAAGAGTCCTGTAGCTTGAAATAATCTCAGTTGTTAAAAGATCACCTTAGCAACAGAAAGGAGCAAGTGGATTGAAAAAAAAAAGTGACGTGGTCAGTGACTAGTTGTGTCACCCATCTAACAGAGGGAAGCTATGGAATTGGGCCATGGACATGCAAAGGCCTTGAGGGCAATGATTTCAAAGTTTGCCATTATCTATCAGTACAGTGCAGATTGCATATGATAAATCACACCTGATAAAGCTGAACCAAAAAAGAATCAAACAAACACCTGCTAGTTCTGCCAGAGCTGGCTGAATAATTTATTTTATCTCTGCTAACTTGTTCACTACTTATCCTTGTTCAGGTGAATGTTTTTACATCAAATTTCAGTGTATAGATTGCTCATAAATTGTTAAGAATATTTAACTACTTCTCTCTTTTTTAATAATAACTATATTTAAGCCATATGATTAGTCACAGAAGCCTCATGGTGGTGTTTCTGCTTCTGGTTGGATTACATTAACTTTTCTAATTTTTGTGATCACTTGTATTTGAGTTTGAGCTTCTGCGCATGAACAAAATCACTGAAGTGTTTGGCTATGTCTACACTACAGGATTTTTGCGCAAAACTAGACATTTTTGCACAAAAACCCACGGACCGTCCACACCGCAAACATGTTTTTGCGCAAGAAAATATATAGTCAAACAGCAGAACAATGGGCTTTTTGTGGTATAGGTATACCTCTTCTACACAAGAACTCTTGCGCAAAAAGGTATGTGTGCACGCTCAACAGGGGTTTCTTGCGCAAAAAGAGCCTATCAGAAAAAGCACAGGTGCTCTGATAGCGATTCTGTGAATGGCAATCAGAACTTTCTTGTGCAAGTGTGTCCATGCAGTGTGGACGCGCTTTTGCGCAAGATGTTTTTGCGCAAAAACCCTGCAGTGTAGACAAAGCCTTTCTGAACAACCATTGATGCCAGATCACTGGTTTTGTTTCCCTGAATGTTGTAAAAACTCTTTTTGATGTGTTTGCCCTGAGGTAGTTCTTGTGCTTGGCATATGTGTAAAGTCATAGAACAAATAAGAGCTAAATAGACGCGGCCAGATTAATCCTCACATGTATACAGATAAAAGAATTTACACCCTGGATAAATTTAGCTAATACTTTAGGTGCTGATCCTCAGCTTGTGTAAACTGTTGTAGTGGATCTGGCCCAGGTTTTAGGCCTAAATGTGGTGTTAAAATTTGTCATAAACTAGTGGGAAAAGTCTATCAAATTCTAAATAGCCTTTACAAAAAAATTTATTACTGATCTGTCAGGCAAACACAGAAAAGTCCTTATTACTATTTTAGTAGGGTTTGCAAACACATTTCATGTTTCTCTGTTGGTTGGGCAGCAGCATCTAACAAATGAATATTATTCCCATGGAGGTAATGACGTGAGTCAGTAATGATGGTTTGAAATCCATGCAGTTTTTGGATGATAATGTAAAGAGGTGGTTGTTTAAATCATGGGGGAGAGGGAGTGAAACTGCTTGCCAGAGAGGGTGAAAAAAGTAATCACCATGGGGCGTTTCTCTGTTATATCTGTTGGAAGGATTAACAAATAATAGGGAATAAAATGCTAAAATACAAAATATTTTAAAAGAATTTTCTATGTACATTTAGCCAAAACTTAATACTTGACTATTATGTAGATGGATTATTATTGTTACTGTTATTTATTTGGATGTTTTCCATTCACATCAGCGTGGATTTGAGTTTATTTTTCTTTTCCTGTAGAAATAAGTCAATTATTTTTAAAAATTCTGTTCAGTTTAGTTTTATAAAACAAATACCAGTACAGAAAAAAATAGAAAACAATGAAAAACCTTTCTTGAATGAAATAAGTAAATGAATGCAGGACAGAATTTCATCCAGTTTTACAAATGGGGAATCCTTTCTGTGAACATCACTTTTATAGTCACAGGATTCTAGGAGCACCTTTGGATTCTTTGTCAAAAATCTCTTTTTTTTTTTTTTTTTTTTGGCCTTTTAGAGAATCGTGGGGAAAGCGGATTATGTTATTGTTTTACTTGTTTCTCTTTATTATTATTACTTGTATTGCCTTGTCACAGGGGCGAACAAACTTTTTGGCCTGAGGGCATCATCAGGTAGTGAGATTGTATGGAGAGGCAGATAGGAAAGGCCGGGGAGGCACTGCCTCTCCAAACAGCCAGGCATAGCTAAGCTCTCACCCCTACCTGCTCCCTACCCCATAACCAATACCCTTAGGGCTTCCTTCCCTCTATCCATCTCCCCCTGACCGTGTCACCTAGAGCACTGAGGCTGGTGGTGCTTCAGCAGCACTGCCTGGAGAATTGGGGCTGGCAGTGTAACAACTACGCCAACTAAGCACTGAGAGAGCTGAGGCTCCAGGGGACAGGCAGATGGGGAGGAGCCAGGGGCTAGCTGCTGCTTCTTGCCACGCTGCCCAGGAGTTGGGCTGGCTCCTCCCAACAATGCAGTCCCATCCCATGCCCCAGTGGGAGCTCAGGGGCTGGACTGAAGGGTCTGATGGGCTGCAATTTGCTCCCCTCTGCCTTGGAGCCCCTTTCATGAGCCAGAAATTCCAGTGTGGTTGGTGCTATATAAACACAGAACAGAAAGTCTGTCATGACCTCAGTGGGCTTACAGTCTGAGCTATGCAAAACATTCTGACTTGTGATTTCACAAATGCACACTTTATGTGTTCTACATGCTATGTAAACCAAAGCCCGCATCTTCCCTTATCGCTAGTATGTGCAAAGCTGCTAGAAAAATAGACTGTATCCAGAACAGCAACAGTAGCAACAACAAAGGAACTCTGATGGGCCGTATTGGCAAATGGCAAGGCAGGTAGAAGAGTTACTCCCTTCGTTCTAGAAGACTGCACATCTGTAACTAAGCAGAATATTGATTCAGAAGCAGCGGGCACATTTGCAGTGGAAAAGAGAATGTTGCTATTTATTTCTGATACCGCCCACAATGAGCCAAATACTCCACAGACGTAAGAGCCCTATAGTGCTCGTGCTCTGCAAGAGACAAAACAGCCATGGCATGAAGGCAGGAAAGGAACACTGACCATATGAAGTGGTCCTGGTGATAATACATTGATTTTTTTTTTATTCTTAAAATACACAGATTATTCCAAGTTACAGTGTTCAAGGCTGAAAGACATTGTTCCTTCAGACCGACTCTGAGAGAACTGGCACTGAACCCAAATCACCCCGACCAGCTACATCAGCATTGTATAAATAGTCTCTGAGAACAGCCGATTATGCTTCAACCTATCCGTACGCCCACCAGCAGCTACCGGAACAGAACTTTTTACATTCAGAAGAGGAGGAAAATGATGATGCCTGAGCAATATCCCACAATTACACAACAAGGCAATTAGCAGCATTAAAGCAGAGATATATTAATAAAAAGCCAAACAGATTCTCTAAGCTCCTGCAGCAATGCTACATCCAGCCATGTTTGCAGCAGGAAAGCTACCATTCAGAAAAACTAACAACTCAAACCTACTTCAAGGAAGAAAGATATGAGAGAATGAAGCTATCAAATACAGGAAGCCAGACTAGGCTGTTAGTATCAACAGCTGCATTGCAAGGAAGATCTGTCTGGAGAAGATCCAGGAGGAACACCTTCTTTTAAAGCCTTTATAAACTCATTGTAGCAATTAGGCCTGTTTGTTCTATTAATCATTTTCTTTTTAACTTGCTTCTTCAAGTAAACAACCTAAGTGGAACCAGGGATATTAAGAGCTGCAGTAAAATACTGCAGCATTCTGCACTAGTAGCTACAAGCCCTGCAATACATAACACTGCTGCAAGATGCTGCATTTCTGCTCATGGCTATTGTTGCTTGAGACTTTCCAAACAGATTAGGGGATTTAGACACACTGAAGTTGTGTGTGTCTAAATCCCCGGCTTGACTTGGAAACTCTCAGCCACTGTTTCTTTTTTCTCTACACAAAAGAGTAATTGGAAATATATCAGAAGGGCCTTTATTTTAGGTTATGGATATGTCTGCACTGAAACCACTGTACAGCACCGCTGTTGTTTTGTGTAGCCATTGCCTGCACTGATCGGTAGAGCCCTGCAAATCTGTGGGTATTCGCTTTGCATCTGCATTGGTGGATGTGGCTATCAGCGGCTCATTTTTGTTAGGGATGTTAGTGTTATAGTCCATTTAAAGGATTAACCAATAAGTCTGGGTTTATTGGTTAATCCTAACTACTACACGCATACTCACACCTTCCTTGCTGCCTCTAGGGGCACGGCTGGGGGAAACAGTGTTAAGAACAGACTGCCCCACCTCCTCTGGGAGTGTGGAGCTGTCCCCCACACACATCTTGCCCTAGAGCTCATGGTGGCAGGTGGCCCCACTGGTTGTGGAGATGGGCTGAGGATGGGTGAGTCCAGCCAGGGTGTAGGGTGAAGGAACTGGCTGGAGTCTTGGTGGGGATGTATGTGTGCGATGGTTGCAGAACCAGAGCAAACCACCCTAGGAGCAGCCAGGCAGCCACCACCAGAGGCAACAAGGAAGGGGGAGGTGGGAACTGGTGTCTGTGGAAAGCCGGCTTTTAAGATGGCTCCCCACACATGCTGGCTCCCACAGAGCCATCTGGCCCCCTCCTGCTGCCTCCCACAAAGGCAGCAGTGTGGGGGGGGGGCAGGAACTGATGCTGGGGGGAACCAGCTTAAAAGCCAGATCCCCGCATGTATAGGCTCACGCAGAGCCACCTGCTCCCCACTCTCTCTGCTGCTGCCTCTGTATCACAGGAAGCAGCGCTGTTAGGGTAGGGAAGCGGGATGCTGGAGCAGCCTGTGTCCATGGCAGAACTTGGGCCCAGCGTGGATAGGGCTACTACCACCCTGCACTGCTGCCTCTGTATCAGAGGCAGCAGTGTGGGGCAGCAGGTGGGAGCCAGTCTGTGTGGGGAACTGATTTGTGTCAGAGGCAGCAGCATAGGGTGACAGGGGGCTCCCTGGGAGTGGGGCCAGGAGCCAGCATGCTGGCTGCTGGGTCCACCCCCGAGGAGTATTTTAGTAACTGTGTAACCGATAAAACTTTTTTAAGCTACACAATTACTAAAATGTTATCTAACATCCCTAATTGTTGTGGCTGCGGGTACAAATTTTGTATTCTTTCCTCTGCATGTTCTCCCATCAGCATATGTAATCCTCCACCTTGAAAGGTGGTAGCCAACTCCATGGAAGAATTCATTCACCACCCTAGCATTATTTACATTAGGGATTAGGTCAGCTTCACGGTGTCTTTCAGGGGTGTGGATTTTTCACACCCCTGAGAGATGTAGCTATATCAAAGTAAATTTCTACTGTAAAGCAGGCCTTTTTTTTCTTTACTTCCCCTTTGCCCCTTCCCCTCCCCTTCATGGAGTGTGTGCTGTGATTGGCAGGTGGAAACTGTTCGCTTCTAATTAAAGTTTGAATTCTAGAAGCCTCTGCTGATTGGCTGAGCCTGGGTAGGGGGAGGGACTTTCAGGCACTCCAGGGCTTTATAAGGCAGTGGGCAAGCGACCAGGTGAGTGCTAACAGGGAGTTTAGAGAGAGAGTTTGGAAGGGGAAAAGGAAGGGGGCGAGGTTCTCGTGCCTTCTTTTTAAATCCCTTCTCCAGGACAGCAGCGATGGATGGTGATAGGTCTTCTCTTGTTACCTGCATGGAGTGTGCCATGTTTGTCTTCCTCCTGGAAGAAAGAATGGATTTTGTCTGCATGAAGTGCAAGCTGCTCGCCATTTTGGAAGAAAAAATTAGAGGGCTTGGAGGCCCAAGTGTCGACCCTGAGCTCAATCAGAGAGGACGAAGACTTCCTCGATGGAAGGCAGCGTTTAATCCTTCAAGCACGGCAGGTGGAAGAGCCAGAGAGGGCAGTACGGGACCAGGAAGAGAACTGGCAGCATGTAACTTCTAGAAGGGGAAAAAGGCCAGCACAGGAATCCCCCAGTGCTATAGAGGTAAGCAATTGCTTTCAGACTCTCTCCGCAGGCTCTGCAGTGTTGAATGATTTGGACAGGACCTCACAAGGAAGAAACCGGAAGGGAAAACCATCTACTGGAAGGCATGGGATGCGTAGTCCTAGTGGTGTCATCGGGGACTTCCTCCTAAGAGGGACTGAGCCATCTATCTGCTGACCGGACCTGGAATCTCGAGAGGTGTGCTGCTTACCGGGAGCTCTCATTCAGGATGTGACTGAGAGGCTTACCAAACTGGTCAAACCTTCGGATCGCTACCCCTTCCTGCTTTTCCACGTGGGAACTAACGATACAGCCAAGAATGACCTTGAGCGGGTTACTGCGGATTATGTAGCGCTGGGAAGAAGGATCCAAGAATTCGGAGTGCAAGTGGTGTTCTCGTCCATCCTCCCTGTTGAAGGGAAAGGACTGGGAAGGGATTGTCGAATTGAGGAAGTCAATGCGTGGTTGCGCTGGTGGTGTCGCAGAGAGGGCTTTGGTTTCTTCGACCATGGGACTCTGTTCCGGGCACAAAGATTGTTAGGAAGAGATGGGATCCACCTAACCGAGAGAGGAAGGAGCATCTTCGCGAGCAAGCTTGCAAACCTAGTGAGGAGGGCTTTAAACTAGGTTCATCAGGGGACGGTGAC
>CM057847.1:52089356-52112244 GCA_030068395.1 Apalone spinifera | reverse complement strand
ATCTCTCCTGTCTCCCATGATTTTCCAGAGATGATAGCTAGAGGCTCAGATACCACCTCTATCAGTTTCTTGAGTATTCTAGGATGCATTTCATCAGGCCCTGGTGACTTGCAGGCATCTAACTTTTCTAGGTGATTTTTAACTTGTTCTTTTTTTATTTTATCTTCTAAACCTCCCCTCTTCCCATTAGCATTCACTATGTTAGGCATTCCTTCAGACTTCTCGGTGAAGTTTTGTTTTGTTTTGTTAAGGAATACAAACTGGGATGCAAAAGCAGAGTTTTTACTGCAATATTCGTTTAGTTGGATCACTTCCCTACTCGGGCCTAAACATGATCTAAGAAGTGGTGCGCATACTCAGTTGCCAGTGAATATGTCCAAGTCACAATGGATGTTGAGGTTTTTATTATGGTTAGAACTCCCAAAAGTACAAATAGACAAGAAATCACGTACAGCTGTCAGTTCTATTTTCCGGATACTTTAATTGTGCTGGTACTTTAATTGCATTGTAATGGTGTTTTTATTGCATGAATTTGTATACATTTTTAAATAGTTAAAGCTGATCCATGCTGTGGAATCCAATTAATGCACGTATAAATGTAGTAGAATTAATGTAAAGAGCCATTCCTCCATCTCTGTCATTACCAGGAACTTTTGAAATTGTCTTTACTTCCACTGCAGCTGCTCAGAAAAATGAACAGGCCATGCTGGAAGCAGAGTTTTCTTTAGCATGTGTCAATAGTATCCATATAAAATTAATTTCAAAGGCTACATGAAGTTGGTTGCTGGTCATACATGCCAATGAAGTGGTTCTCTTGTTGACTCCTGCTAGACAGGGACATTTATGATGTTTTAAACTTAGCTGCTTCACTTTTCAATGTGGCATTTTGAAATGTCTCCATTACTGTAATGTCTAGATGCAACTGTATGTAGTATGGTTTACTATAGAGTATCCTGCGTTAAAGGTGAAACTAGCTTTCCCATCGCAAATCTTCTTTTCTTACCCCCACTAACACCACCCAAAATGTAATTGGCATGTTCTTATGTCACTGATAAGGGAAGAGTAAGAGCAGGGTGAGTAAGATGATTGTCGTTTTTTGGCAGATGAGACTTGAAAAAAATCAAGTGTAATTAATCTGTTGGGAATTCTTTCTATACCCTTTGGCTTGTCTTATCTCGATTGTGTGGTGTAGAAATAACATCTTTTAATCTGCTGGGCTTAATAAGAACTGCTGACTTTGAATAACGTTGAATGGTTTGATAGGAGATTATTAAAGTTATTAACTTCTATTTATGCACGTTAGGAACCTTGCATGCTGCTTGCTCATAATTTTCTCTTTCAAATTTTGTTGGGACTGAAACCTACGTACATACTGAAAGAAAGAGCTAGGCCCTTTGCCCTGATCTCCATTATATAGCCCAAGTGGGAGTCAGTGAACAGGTCTTTATATTAGTACGGCCAAGAGGGAAAGTGAGAGAGATGCTGGAAATCTGACCAAAGCAATGCAGTTTGCTTCTATAGGCTATTCAGAAATGTCAAGTAACAAGAAGAGTTGATGTTGGTGCTTTTAAGATTAATTTTAAAAAAGATTGTATAGAAGGATTAGGGTAGCTACCATGCGGTTAAAATATTTGATTTTTTAAAATAAATTCCTGCTCAGACAGAGGACATATCTGGACTGAAGATATAATGTTGTTAATCTTCAAAATTATAGAAAATTATGTAGAGAGGGAGTTAGTCATCAGAGTGCAAGAAAGATAGGCTAATTGCCAGAGACAGGCCCGTTGGATGCTGCAATATATTGTGAGGCATTCAAATGTTTGTAAGAGCCACAAGTAGCTGCATGTGTTTCCATATCAGCATGATGTACCTTTCTGGTATCTAGTTTGCATCCTCTGCATTGCTGAGGCATGTGATGAGAGAGGAACTTTATGCATATTCTTAGCTTTTTGTTTTGTGTTTCACCTTCCTGCTGCCTCCCCAGCTGCTGGACCAGAAACCATAACATGAACTATTGGCTGATCATCAGACTGCCCATTCTAATCGCCATTGGGGTGAGTGATCAGGAGCAGATGCAGGGATTCAGCATACCTGGAATGAGATCAGTACTGGAGGATATGCTTGCTAACAAAGCTCTGCTCTTCACATCTAACAATGGGGAGAAAACTACAAAGGGAGTCTGGGGAACAACACTAACAGACTGCATGGTGGATGAGTTAATAGGCAATACAGAATGGGAGAGTCAGTATGAAAGATGTAGTGGTGATGCCCATTAGCTACTGTCCTATAGGAAAACTGGGGAATTCCTGGTCCCCACTTGAGCTTAGGAACATGATTGTGCAAAACCAATTCTGTTTCTGGCAAGGAAACACCCAAATGATGTTATGCTACTTTAATTTGGCCGCCTGCTGCAAGTACTGTCATGCTGAGCTCGTGACATATACATTAGAAAATCATTAGACCTGTGTTCAGTGTTCCTCATTAACTTGAACTGATATAAATATAGAGGGGGGCTTCAATATACTCCAGCATAGTGGCATCAAATTCTTCAGCAAGAGGGACTTTTCTGCTAAAACTACTGTGACTTTTCTGGCTCTACTACCCTGCTACATCTACGAGTCTTTAAAGTGCCACCAGACTCCTTGTTGTTTTTGCTGAAAAAACAAACACAGCTATCTCCCTGGAAAGTGACTTTTCTGTCAGCACAAAATACCCTTCCATTCCAATCTCCCCTCCCTCACACAAACACAGGCAGTTATGGTTATGATGTTAAGTATGTTGCTGTTGATTTTTTTACAATTGTTATTGCCAAAGATGGGTTTTTGTTTGTTTTTTGTGATGCTCGGTAGGCATCTCAGTCAAGTTCTCTGGCTTTCCATGGCATGGGCTAAGTGATGCACCCCAGAACTTTCTTCTCGTGTCCCAAGGAAAAGAGGGGGGGATTTTGTAGCAGCTTCAGCAACTCATTCCCTTTTACCCTGAGCATCAGCTAATGCACTATTCTCCAAGCAGACTAGCTGACTTAGTCTACCCTTCCAGCTCCACCTGTTCTCTGGGTACAAGCTGGACTCTTGCTGTAATTCCCCAACCAATGATGCCTGAGTCCATGGAACAGAGCAGGGAACATGCAGTAATCCAATTAACTCCCTCCTTTGAGGAAAGCTAGAGAGCAAAAAGCAGCTGCAGGTAGGTCCTGGCAAGGAAGTAGAAAACCCAGTGCCAGGCACGTGGCTACAGCAAAATGACAAATTCCATGCTATGCCAGAAAAATGCTTGATTCCTCAGCCATAGAATTTTGAAGACCACAGGGCACAGAGTCTTAACAGGACAGTTTATACCATTTAGAACTCCTGATCCCAGCAGTCTGCAGCCTCACACAGCATCCCTTTTTTGATTTATGCTCAGTTTATATATTAGAGATGAACTATCCAATTGATTATGGGGCATGGTTCTGGAGCAAGAGCTGAATCCCACTTCTGCAGCTGCAGCATTGTGGAATATATGGCTCTGTCTATAGAGACCTTGGCACATGCAATGTATATTCTTCCAAGACTTCCATATGTCTTATCTTGCACATACACTTCCTGATGATAATGTCAGCTGCTTTTTTCTTTTCTCCAGGTGAATTTCCTGATATTTATCAGAGTTATATGCATCATCATTGCCAAGCTACAATCAAACCTGATGTGCAAAACTGACACAAAATGCAGGTAAGTTATTTGGTGAGCTGGAATGTTCTGTGCTTTCTAAAAAAGGACACATGAGCATGAGTTGACTGCATAGGAGATTAAAGATTTCAGATACTGTGTGGTAGGTAGGAGGCATTGCACATCATTATGGTAGTCTACAACTGACCACCACTGGTAGGTGCAGCACTTATGGGAAACCTGCCCTATCAGTGCCTTTATTGTACCTACTCCATGCATAAACAGAGGTCTTGGTCTTCTGGGGCTGTCAATCTAGAATTAGGCAATTATTTTTAAGAACTATAGACAGAGAAAATCTTTGAGGTCCATGTTTCCATCATTGCTCTTACTTCCTCTCTCCACTAGTCGCTGTGCCTTCTTATTGTGACCTTTGTGTCCTCAGTTTTCTGAGCATATTTGTGACTTTTTGGCTGGTACAGTATATGAGGTATACTGCATGAATATATTTTACCTTCCAGACTTCTTTGCACACGGACTATTTGTGGCTCACCTGGACGGCTATTCATCCCATCAACATTCCTGGGCATATTCTTCATCCCTTGGTTTCTGTGTCTTTGGGGCTTTAAGATCCTTCCCCCCAGATTAATGTGGGGAGGCCCATAAACTTGTCCTACCTGATGACATGCATATCATGACACTGAATTAGTGCATGACAGCTTATGTCATTCCTTGTGACCTCCTGTTGTCATGTTTTGCTGGAATATTATGTTTTGATGCAGCATCATGACACTGTATTGAAGGGCTCAGAACAAATGTGGGACACAGCCTTCCACTAATCTAGATTTGCCTTGCAATGTCCCATGCACCTTATTTATCAGATCCCTCAACACCACTTAGAAAGGACTCTCCAAATGTTGTGCATGGCTACATCTAGGACCAAGAGAACATTAAAGACCTTGTCATTTCTAATCACATCTTGTTCTCTGTGCTACAGTGGACTAAGGATGTTAAAATGTAATTATTTGGCTAATCGTATTGTCGATGCAATTTGTATCGACTATACAATTGATCAATAAGCGCTGCTATGCAGAGCCACAGCGGAGGTAGCTCCGGAGCCACCCATGCTGCTGCTCTGCATTTTAAATGTAGTAAGAGCTTCTGGGCTCTTACTACATTTAAAATGCAGAGGTGCAGCGATCAGCAAAAGGCAGGACTGCTCAGTCCCAGCTCACGCTGAGCCTAGCAGCCCGGTTGCAGCAGACAGTCGATGCCGTGAACAGGCGCTGGTGCTGGACCAGACCCTGTTCACGGTGGCCAACCCTGACTGCCTCAAACAGGGGATGGTGCCGGAGCAGTCTCTGTTTGCGGGGGCCACCATGTCCACCACAAACAAAGTCTGCTCCAGCACCATCTGCTGTTTGTGGCAGCCAGGGCTGGCCACGGACAGGAGGCTGCTTCGTTCTTTATAGCTGTTGGTAGTTTAAATACACCCAGCTAGATCCTCCGTTTGTGAGATCGCGTAGCTGAGTTAGAGCCATGTTGGGACTCCCATCTGAACCCATTAGTACTACTGATAGTCAACCAGAAGGGCTGCCCACAGCCACACTAGGTGCCTCTCTCTTTCCCCCATGGGAATCCCTAGAGCAAGTTGAGCCTCTGCCATATGAGGAAGCAGAGCTCTAATTGCAAGGCAAGTGGGGGCTGCTAAAAGATTTCCTTTTTAAACACCCAACACACACCCCAATCAGCTATTCCATGGAATCCTCTGCTTAGATCCACTGAAGATCCTGCCTCTCCCACTGGCCTGTAAGTGCACAGTGACATAAACAGCTGTTTGGGTTCTCCAGCCCTCTCTGCGTATATACCACTGTGAATAGACAGCATCCAGGGTGCCAGGTTAGCAAGCAGGCTGCATTGGAGCCTACATTCAATAGACTTGAGAGCCCATTGGCACCTCTCCTTCCTGTTTACTGGAGGAACAGCTTTTTTTTAGTCTTCAAATGACAACTTCTTGTGAGATGCTGATAACATGTGTGCAAGCTCTCTAGCCCCAGGCAGCCTAGGAACTAACTCCCATCTTAGGGTTCAAGGCATCTTTCATTACTAGATTGGGTTGCTCATTGCCTTTCCATCCCTATCAGTGTTAAGAACCATTGCTTCTGGAGCCATTCTTCTCTTCCTGTGTATTAATAATAACCCACTGTTCTTCCACTGGGAGATGTTTTCCTTAGGTTTTTCCCTCATGACGCAGTTGTAGCCTTTGGAGCTTGCCTTGTAAATACCAGCAATTATTCCCTTTTTCTTCAAGTTCATGTCTCTCATTTTGCAAAGCTCAGTGACTAACTGGTTAGGTTAGCAAGAGTGCTTTGAAGATGTAATGTGCTATGTAAGTGCTAAGAAATACTAAATAATCCTTTGGCCTTTGCTGGCGCTTTCAGTCTAGTAATATCAAAGCACTGTATTGTCAGTACTCCTCTTTTTATAATACTCTGCATGTCTACGGTGCCTTTGAGCTAAGTCTCAATGTGCTTTACAAATATTATTGAATTAACCCTCACAATCCCATATGTCATGTGGAAACATTATCTCCATTCTGCAGATGGGGAAACTGAGGCACACTGTGGCCCCGGGGGAGGGGGTAAAGAACTTTCCTGAGACTACCTATTGACTCTACATTAGAAACAGAACTGAGGAGTCCTGACTCCCAGATTTCTATGCTACATCAGTAGCCACTATACTGTGTTATGGCTTCCCTTTCTTCATTGCTTTAGGTTGGCTAAGTCTACACTGACTCTGATCCCGCTGCTGGGAACCCATGAGGTCATTTTTGCCTTTGTTACTGATGAGCATGCCAGAGGAATGCTACGCATTGTGAAGCTCTTTTGTGAACTCTCCTTCACCTCCTTCCAGGTAACACCCAGGAAACACACATTCAGCCCAGGGTATATGTTACATGCTGCTGGAGGCCAGATTGCCTTTCATGGAAGGTTCGCTAAACTTATCTCCAAATTGAGCTCTGGATGTAAGAAGGTTATGAGCCTCAGAGAAGCAGGGTAGCCAGAGGGCCAGAGTCCCATTTCTGGTATGCCACATGCTCTCCGCAGTGTCCAGTAGTGACCTCGCCCTTGTATCTGTATGTTAATTTGTTTTATATTCGATACCTAAAACCAGGAAATTGTCCATGGTCTCCCGGGAAAGCGTAATGGAGTCACCCAGGGCGAAGTATATGCCTGCTATGATGCCTTTTTGGAGATGTGACCCTTGAAAGGCACATCTGTAGGCCTATTCTGGTGCATGGAGGTAACTAAACAGTATGGATGGAAAGGATGTGAGTAATACTGTAGTGAGTCCTTTTCATCTGTTTCATGTGATCCCTTGATAGGAATTTCCCTGTGTGGTGCTGGGTGGGAAAGCATGATTTTTCTAAACATCCTGCCACCTACAGCCTACATTTCAGTGCTCATGTGATTGCTGATATATAGCCTGTGGTCAGTGAAAGGGGACAGTTTTAAGAAGCAAGGGTTGGGGAAACCTAGAAATGTGCTTGTCCTGTGGGAGCTGTTTGGGGCCATCCAGATTTTTCTCAGCAGAAAGGAATGAACATTCATATGCTTTTCTGTTTATTCCTCTAACTATGGAGTGTTCCCTTTCAGAATGAGAGAGTCTCCTCCCCCTGCAGGTTTCACTAGCAAAACTTGGAACGTATCGGGGACTGTTTTTCTGACTACTGTTCTGTTGTCTGGTTGGATTTCAGGGGCTGATGGTGGCGATTCTCTATTGCTTCATCAACAATGAGGTAAGAAGCACCAAAAGTTCCATCTTGCAATATTAGCTTCTATTGCAGAAAAAAGAAATAAAAAATGGGCGTGAACTATTAATTTTATCAGTTCGGGTGTGTTCTAAGGCTCCTGCATAAACTAATGGTCCACTAGAGAAAATTAGAGGGTGATTTCTCATTCCACACACCATGGGGAAAAAATTAGGCTGCATAACTCTGGGGTAGTAGTTGTGGGCAGTGTCTTGCAAGTTTCCTTGATGCAACCTTATTATAGATTCATAGATGCCAAGGGCAAAAGGGACCATTGTGATGAACTAGTATGAACTCCCGTATAGGCAGAAGCCACAGAACTGCCCCTAAAACAATTCTAGTGCAGATCTTTTAGAAAAACATCCACTCTCGATTTAAAAATTGTCAGTGATGGAGAATCCACCACAACTCCTGGTAAATTGTTTCAGCAGTTAATTTCAGTGACTTAAAAATGTATGCCTTATTTCCTGTCTGAATTTGTCTAGCTTCAATTGCCAGCCATTGTATTGTGTAATACTTCTTCTTCGAAGAGTGTCCCTATGGGTGCTCCACCTTAGGTCTTTGGGGTGCTGTGGCATGCCTAGTCAGAGATTTTGGGTAGCAGTGCCCTCCAGTAGGCTGCGCACATGAGGCAGACAGCACGCGTGGTGCCGGTACCACGCATGCACAGCAACCGTTCCTTCAGTTCCTTCTCTGCCGCTGCCATCGTCAGTCAGAAACATAGTTGCTCTCCAGTTTTTTTTCTAAAGTACTTTGAAATTTTCCTTGTTAATCTTATAGGCTACGTCTAGACTGGCATGATTTTCTGCAAATGCTTTTAATGGAAAATTTTTCCATTAAAAGTATTTGCGGAAAAGAGCGTCTAGATTGGCATGGATGCTTTTGCGCAAAAAGCGCTTTTGTGCAAAAGCATCCATGCCAATCTAGACGCGGTTTTGCACAAGAAAGCCCCAATCGCCATTTTAGCCATCGGGGCTTTTTTGCGCAAAACGGTTCTGGGTTGTCTACACTGGCCCTCTTGCGCAAAAGCATTTGTGCAAGAGCGCTTTTGCCCGAGCGGGAGCGTCATTGTATTTGCGCAAGAAGCACTGATTTTGTACATTACAAAGTCAGTGTTCTTGCGCAAATTCAAGCAGTCAGTGTAGACAGCTGGCAAGTTTTTGCACAAAAGCAGTTGCTCTTGCACAAAAACTTGCCAGTCTAGATGCAGCCATAGTGTTAGTGTTAGTGTTACAATTCTTTCTGTAAACGTTAATAGTTAAAGTTTTTTTCTTCTAGTGCCTAAAAAAAAACAAAAAATCCCTCTTTTTTTCTCCTGTTCTATGGCAGCCTTTTTTGGCCTAGCAGACTTAGCCTTCAGGAGAGGACTGGCAGTAAGTCTATCTCCATCTCAGATGGCCATTCCCAGTGTGTGTGCTGTTTGGGTCAGGCACACACTACCACACAGTGCCAGCATTGCAAGCAGTTAACGGCTCGCACGTGAAAGGCACAAGAGATTCAACTGAAACTTCTCTCATTCGAGAATATGATGATACCTGCCTCAAACCCAGAGCACTCCTCTCCCCTGTGCCAGCTGTTCCCTCTGGCCATGTCTGCCAGCTCTACCTCAAGAGACTTTTCCTCCGAGCAATTTAGGCAGAGAGCTCATTCCTCATGGAAAGATGAGTCTCCCTCAAAAAAATGGGGGCAAGTACCCAAAGTTCCCCCTGCTCTTTCCCCTGCTAGGGCTCTTGACAGTGAAGTTTCAGGATCGTCCAGCACTAATGGTTTCTGGGGGCCCAATGGCCTAACAAAGTTGAGTACCACGGCACCAGGAAAAGCTAAGTCTAAATCGGCGCCCTCAGCACCATCGGCACACAAATCAGTGCCAATGAAAGCTAAGACCAAGCCATCTTCAGCTGAGGCACCGCCAGCACTGAAGAAGCCTAAACCGCACATGACACCATTGGCACCTAGGCCACCCCCGGCTCAAAGAGGCATATAAGCATATGGCACCAATGGTTCCCCAGTCAGTACCGTAGGCACCGCAGATAGCGGTGATAGCTCCGTCTCCATTGCCGTTGGCACCAGACTGGTCTCATTCTCCACCATGGAGGAGCTCAGGGTATTGTCAGCACCCACAACTCCTCTGTTCGGCACTGTGATGGGGCAGGCAAGCCCCACCCTCCCGCAGTCAATTGGCCACAAGGAGAGGACCCGGAAGGCCAGCAGCAGCGTAGAGACACCGACTCAGGCATCTCACGTTGCTGGGAGATGCCGTCTGGGGAAACCCAGGGGGCGGGGGAGGAGCCGTGTGGCCAGCCACCCATTCAGAGGCCAGATCAGACGTGTGGCGCGAACTTTAAAAATGGCACTCTGCACGCCTGCGGGGGGGAACCTCCAGGAACGCCAAGGCCAGAGGAGGAGGAGGCAGCAAACCCCAGAAGCAGAGCAGAGCAGAGCAGGAGGTGGAGTCAGCCCCAGGAGGCAGAGGCTCAGAGGGAGAGCCAGACTGGCAACCGCCCCAGCACAGCTGCTCCACGGGACAGCCAGTGAGGTCCATGAACCCGGGGACAGGAGGGACCGTGTTGCTCCTGCAACACTATTCGGATTAGGAGGGAGTCATCCGAAGAGGGTAGGAAGTGGCCCGAGGAGGGGTCACATGGCCCGCGGGTTGACGTGTTTTGGGCGGTGTCCCCGTCAACCAAAGGGCGAGAAAACGCTGACATTCTCTATCCTTCAGGGCCTCGGGCCGGGAACCGGTGGAGAGGGAGGGC
Organism: Apalone spinifera; assembly: GCA_030068395.1. Classification (NCBI taxonomy): domain Eukaryota; kingdom Metazoa; phylum Chordata; order Testudines; family Trionychidae; genus Apalone; species Apalone spinifera. The sequence goes on along the minus strand of CM057847.1, from coordinate 52,102,033 downwards.
CCGGCTCCCCCTACCCCAGCTAAGCGTGTATTGTGACGCGGGACGGGACTATCGAACCACGGGGAACTTTGGACCTGCGCGACCAGGTGGTGAGATAGTGTACAGAGTGTATATGATGAATTTGGGTTACAAAGGGCCCAGGTCCCCCCCAACAGAAGGGGCCAGGCTACAGAAAAGGGGGCGTTTTCCCCCCCCAAAGGGGACGGGCGCGCTACAGGCACCAATGGCCCACCTGCATCTGGCAGCTTTCTACACTCAGCTACACCAGGCTTGGCACTACCATTGTCTAGCGATGAGGACAAGGAGCCCTTGGTTGGTACCTATAGCTTAAGGCATTCATCCCCAAAGCAACCCCAATTACAGCAACAGCGGACAGTGGTGCAACCACTCAATGGTTGCCTCCTCCCATGCCACTCCCTTCCAACTGTCCCTATTGGGACCCATGAATAGTGTACCGAGCCCAACATCCACAACAGGAACAACCTCAGACAACAGCAGCACCTTCAGCTAGAGCAACATCCCTGCCATCACTTGACAGGTCAGTCCAAGAGTAGGAGGAACCAGCATCGTGTGAAGAGGAGTCTTCTGTTTCCTCCCGTCTCTCAACACACATATCCTCCTCTTGTCCTGATGACACTTTGATGCCTCCACCCCCCGCAGCGGGAAACGACTTCCATTCTTTCCAAGAACTCTACAAGTGAGTTGCGGAGGTCCTTGCAGTCTCCCTGGTCAACCTTCCTGAAACTCAGCATAAACTGACCGGCATACTCCACGCCTCACCCACCTCCAAACTGGCCTTACCTATGGAACCTGTATTTATGGTCCCTTCCAAGGTCATTTGGCAGACACCAGCCACAATACCACTAGTCTGCAAAAGATCCAACCGTAAATACTACGTGGCCCCATAGGGTGCGGACCTTCTCTTCTCCCACCCATCCCCTAACTCTATAATAGATGCCGTTAATCAGAGGGGTAAACAGAGTGCCATGCGGACCACCCCATATGATAAAGAATGGAAGCGCTTAGACCTCATGGGGAGAAAGGCCTACTCCTCTGCTTCCTTTCAACTCCATATATCAAACTACATGGCAATGTTGGCAAAATATGCAGACCATATCTTTGAACAGCTTGCACTCTTTATTGACAGCTTATCTGACAATAAAAGAGCAATTTACAGCCAACATAAATGAGGGCATGCTGATTTCCCATACGGCCCTACAAGCAGCCCTTGACGCATTCAATACAGCATCATGATCAATTGTGACCACTATTGTGATGAGAAGATCCTCCTGGCTTCACTTGTCAGGTTTTCCCCATGAGGTATAGGCCACATTAGAGGATCTCCCCTTCCAAGGATCAGAGTTGTTTGCAGATACCACAGATGTGTCCCTGCACTCACTTAAAGACTCCAGGGCGACGCTGTCTTGGCATACATGTACCTGAAGTCAAACGGAAACAGAACAGATAATTCAATCAAAGATACAAATCTTCACCCTTCAATCAAGCTCAGAGGCATTCAGACAATAGGAGGAGGCACTGACAAACTAGACAAAGACAGGCCTCTAATCAACCTGCTATGTCTCAGCCATCAACCTCAAGGCAAAAGTTTTGAAGATCAGGTCGAGAGTCCGATATCGCCCCCTCGTCTAGAGCAGCCTCAAACCCATCTGCTATTCCATCACCACCTACTACCCTTCTACCACCACTGGTCTTCTATCATGATCGACAAGTGGGTGTTATGCATCATGAAAGGTGGATATTGCATTCCTTTTTCCACTATCCCTTCTTCCCACTCATCCTCCCCATCCCTCTTCAGGGACCCATCTCCCAAGAGCACAGTACTCCAAGAGATTGAGCACCTTCTCCACCTAGTGGCCATAGAATCCGTATTCCAGCAATACAACGGCAGGTGGTTTTACTCCCATTATTTCCTCACAACAAAGAAATCAGGAAGGTGGAGACCAATTCTCGATCTCAGAAGGCTCAATCAACACATATGATCTCAACACTTAAAGATGGTCACTCTAGCTATGATAATGCCAGCCTTAAATGAAGGGGATTGCTTATCGACTCGACTTCCAGGATGCTTACTTCCATGTATCCATCCACCCAGCACATCAGAAATACCTAAGATTTGCACTCGGCAAGGCACATTTCCAATACACAGTGCTACCCTTTGGACTCTCCACAGCCCCAAGGGTCTTCTCAAAGATGATCGCTGTGGTGGCTGCGCACCTCCACAAACAAGGGGTATCCATATTTCCCTATCTCAATGATTGCTTGATAAGAGCAACCATAAGGTAAAAGGCCCACAAAGAGGTCTCCTTAGCCATGTGTCTGTTCCAGACTCTTGGCTACAAATAAATCTTTCCAAATGCAAGCTCCAACCAGCTCAGACTATAGAATTAATTAGGGCGTACCTCGACTGTGTCCTGGCAATCGCTTCCCTTCCCCAACAGAGATCTAATCTATCAAGGACCTTATCAAATTGCTCCAAACCAACCCACAAGTCCCAGCCAGAGCTTGCCTCCCATTACTAGGCAGCAACCACATCAGTGGTGGCACACACCAGATTACACATGAGACCGATTCAGCAGCAGCTAAGAATGGTATACAGACCTCATTATAACAGTATCAACAAACTGATTTCAATTCCAAACAAAATCAAACAATCACTGAACTTGTGGGCAGATCCAAAAAACATGTATGCTGGGGTACCCTTCTATAGAAGTAACCCAGTGATGATGATGGACACCTCTCTTCTGGAGTGGGAGCCATACTCCGGTCCTCTCAAAGTCCAGAGCTGATGGGATCCTCATGAACATTCCCTGCACATCAACATATTAGAATTCAGAGCGGTACGCTGCTCATACCAGTACTTCCTACACCTGATACGGGGCAACACCATACAGATTTTTACAGACAATCAAGCCACAATGTATTACATAAACAGGCAGGGTAGAGCCAGATCTCACTGGCTATGCAGAGAGGCACTTCACCTATGGTCCTGGTGCATAGATCAGAATGTCCACAAACAAGCCTCTTACCTCCCAGGCAAGGACAGTCTTACAGCAGACACCCTCAGCAGGAAGTTCAGCTCCAGCCATGAATGGGAGATGGACAACAACATATTACAGATGATCTGCAAATGCTGGGGATTCCCCATGGTGGACTTGTTTGCCACCAATACCAACAGGCAGTGTCCACAGTATTGTTCACATGTGAGCATTGGGCTACATTCCCTGGGGGATGCCTTTCCAATACCTTGGAACACACCCCTGCTATATGCACTTCCTCTGATCCTGCTTCTTCACCAGGTGGTCAAAAGACAAGAGCAGATGCAGTGTCAATAAAACGTATCACTCCAGCATGGCCACGACAGACCTGGTATACTTACCTGCTCCACATGTCCACAAGACCTCCATGGCATCTTCCGCTAGTTCCCTATCTTCTAACACAGCAAGATGGTCAAATCTGGCATCTATCCGTCCAAATCCTTCACCGCCAAGGCATGGTTCCTCAGTGGCTCTCCTCAGAAGAAGCAACGTTTACAGATCAAGTTAAACAGATCTTAATAAGAAGTCGCAAAGTAACAACAAGAAAGTCTTACCTCCCCAAGTGGTGTAGATTTTCCCTCTGGACAGGTCAGAGATCCGCAAATCCATCAACAACCCCACTATCCAATATATTAGAGTACTTTTTAAACCTAAAACACTCAGGTCTTTTGTTTAGTTCATTGAAAGTACGCCTCGTGGCCATATCAGCCTTTCACCAAACCATCGAAAACAAATCGGTATTTGCCCACCCAATAACTAAGCTCTTTCTAAAAGGCATTCAAAACACGTTCCTGCGTGTTAGAGTACCAGTTCCAGCCTGGGACCTTAATCTGGTACTTCACACTCTCACCCATGCACCATTCAAGCCTATGGCTACATGGTCAATGCTGCACCTCTCAATGAAGGTAGCTCTGCTCATTGCTCTTACATCAGCTAGAAGGGTGAGGGAAATTGGGGCACTAACAGTCAACCCACCATTCACAATAATTCATAAAGATAGAGTGGTTCTGCAACCATCCCCAAAGTTCTTACCAAACATACCTACCTCCTTTCATTGCAGTAAGTCTGTGGTGTTACCTGTCTTCTTCCCAAAGCCTCAGGCCACTGCTGAAGAAGCTAAATGACACACGCGTGATGGCCTTCTATTTGGAAAGGACAATTCGTAAAACAGACAGACTTTTCATCTCCACTGCTGAAAGATTCCTGGGCATACAAATCTCTACCCAGAGACTATCCAGATGGATTGTGGACTGTATCTGCCTGGCTTATGCCAGCTTTAATCAGGAGCCTCCACTTCAATTGCGAGCACACTCCACAAGGGACATAGCAACCTCTACAGCGTACCTTAGCAGCATCCCTCTCTCAGACGTTTGCAGAGCTGCAACTTTGTCTTCCATACACACCTTCGCCAGACACTATGCCCTCGACACTTACCTGAAAGAGGGCACTAAATTCGGACATAGGGATCTGACCAAAGTCCAACACAGCATTTAGACGAAGCACCCACCTTCCCATTACGGGTACCGCTCTATAGTCACCTAAGGTGGACCATCCACAGAGACACTCCTCGAGAAAGAGAAGGTTACTCACCTTGTGCAGTAAAGGAGGTTCTTCAAGATGGCTGTCCCGCTGGGATCTCCACCACCCACCCTTCCTACCCTCTGCTTCGGACATATTGATTTCTCCTTCTGGGGCACAGAAGGAACTGAAAGGACGGTTAGCTACACATGCATGGTAGCAGCACTGCACATACCATCTGCCTGGCATGCGCAGCCTACCTGAGGGCACTGCTACTGTAAATCTCCGACTAGGCGCACAACGGTGCTTCAAAGTCCTAAGATGGAGCACCCACAGGGACAATCATCTCAAAGAACCTCCGTTACTGCACAGAGTGAGTAACCTTTTCTTTTTTGCTAGACTGAAGAGCCCATTATTAAATATTTGTTTCCCATGTAGGTACTTAAAGACTGTAATCAAGTCACCCTTTAACATTCTCTTGTTAAGCTACATAGATTGAGTTCCTTGAATCTGTCACTACAAAGTGTGTTTTCTAATTCAATAATTCCTGTGGCAGTTCTCTGAATTTATCAATATCATTCTTGAATTATGGACACCAGAACTGTATGCAGTATTCCAGCAGTGGTTGCATAGTCTGTTTATGCATTCAAGGATCATATTAGCCCTTTTGGTCATAGTGTCACACTGGGGAACCTCATGGTCAGTTGATTATCCACCATGACCCCCAAATCCTTTTCAGAGTCACTGCTTCCCTGGATAGTCTCCCATCCTGTAAGTATGGTCTACATTCTTTGTTCTTAGATCCATAGTTTTACATTTAGCAATGTTAAAATTCATATTGTTTGCTTGCACCCAGCTTATCCAGCAATCCAGACTGCTCTGTATCAGTGCCTTCTCTTCTTTATTTGCAGCTCTTACAATTTTTGTGACAACTGCAAACTTTAGCAGTGATAATTTTGTTTTCTTCAATGTTACTAAGGCTACGTCTTCACTGCACATTTATTTCAAAATAAACAATTTTGGAAGATATCTTATCTTCCAAAATAGCTTATTTCATCTACACACCAAAAGCGCATCAAAATAGTGCTTAGCTGTTTTGAAATAGAGCATCCACACTGATTGGATGCTAACTCGCAGTTAAGGCCACCCGGAACCACTTCAGGCAGGGCATCAGATCAGCCATTACTTTGTGTGGCTGCTGCTACCTGAGGCTTTTGCTTAAAGAGACCCCTGTACAGCAGTGTCTCAGGCTTTGTCTTTGCCTACCTCCTCGAGAACAGCAAAGCCTTTTCCTCTGCCTACTGTGCTTGCCCTTGTGGACCCCTCAGCTTGGTAGACATGGAGCCGGAGCTGCCTCTGGGCAGTCTATGGCTATTGCAGCTTGTGCTGCAATTCATGCAGCAGTTTCTGCAGGCCGCAGCCCAGGCCCTGCAGAAACCCAACCCCCAGCTCCTCTGGGAGACCCTCCTTGGATCTCTGTGGGTGCAGCTCATGCAGCTGGATCCCTCCCTCCCCTGCACACCACTGCCTCCGTTGTCTGGATACCAGTGCAGACTGGTGGGACCGACTTGTCATGGAGCAGTGGGGCGACCAGCAGTGGCTCCAGAACTTCAGGATGAGGAAGGACACATTCCTGGAGCTCTGTGAGTGGTTCACCCCTGCCAACAGGTGATAGGACACTCACATGAGACCCGCCATCCCCCTCCAGAAGCATGTCGCCATCGCCCTCTGCAAACTCGCCACCCCAGACAGTTACTGATCCATGAGGAACCAGTTTGGCATGAGGAGATTGACCATCAGGACCCTGGTCACGCAGGTATGGCACTCTCGGGCTACTGTCCCAAAAGGGAGGAGGGGAGGACTGCAGGAATGGGGTTCCCTAGGAAAAGAGAGGGGTGGAGGGTGGGGGTGCAAGCCCCCTTCCTGGGAGGTTTCTTCAGTCCTGCCCTCACAAAGCCCTGCCGTGGGATGTGGTGAGTGGGGGGTTGCTCCTGGTGTGTAGGGGAGGGAGGGCTGGGGGACCTCCCAAGGGCCCTGGCAACCCTGTGAATCTGTTTGTCTCCTTCTACAGATGGTGAGAGCCATCAACACCATCCTGCTGCACAGGGTCATCCACCTTGGTGATGTGGATGCCATCGTCGCTGGCTTTGCTGACATGGGCTTCCCAACTGCAGGGGGGCTATTGATGACACCCACCTCCTCATCCAGGCCCCTGACCACTGGGCATCTTTACACTGACCGCAAGGAGTACTTTTCAATGGTCCTGCAGGCTATCACGGACCACTGGGGCCAGTTCACCGACGTCTATGTTGGGTGGTTGGGGAAGGCGCACGACGCACGTGTCTTTAGGAACTCTATCGGGTTTTTTCCCCCAACTGTACCATCAGGGTCAGGGATAGGGATGTGGACATGCCCATCTGCATGGTGGGGGACGTGGCCTACACTCTCTTGCCTTGGTTCATGAAGCCCTATACCGGCCACCTCAACCTCTCTCAGGAATGTACAGTGCCAGGCCCAGCAGGCCTGAATGGTGGTGGAGGGCACCTTTGGCTGTTTGAAGGCTCCGTTCAAATGCCTCACCTGTGGCTGGGCATCGGGGAGCACAACATTCCACACATGGTGGCTGCATGTTGTGTCCTGCACAATGTGTGTGAGGGGAAGGGGGAGATGTTTCTGCCAGGCTGGGGGGCAGAGACTGACTACATCAGCAGGGCCTTTGAACAGCCGCACACAGCTGCCATCCGGTAGGTCCAGCGGGGGGCCGTGCGCATCTGGGAAGCCCTGAGGGAGAGTTTCTTGCAGGGGGACCAGTGCCACTCTCCTCTGGGTCTCCCCACTAGGGGCCTGTGCATCTCCCCTCTCTGCCTTTCCTCCCTTCCCCCCTTTCTGTTGAGACAATAAACAAACATTTTGTTTTGGAAAAAATACAATTTCTGTTTCTTTTTATTTCTCTCTCCCCAGTCAAAGGAATTGCTGTGTAGATGCTCACATAGTTATTTTGGAATAACGGCCGTTATTCCGAAATAACTTTGCAGTGTAGACGTACCCTAAGGTGCCACAGGACTACTACATTGTACATCGACACGTACTTTTATCAGTCATACTTCAGTCTCATTAAAAAATTAAGTTTGACATCTTTTTTCCATAAACCCATGTTGACTGGTATTATTTTTATTACTGTCCCTAAAGTTTTTATTAATAGAGTCTCAAATCATTCATTGATTTTTTCCTAATATATTTATTTAAGAAGAATGGTTTTAGTAATGCTGGCCATATATTTCTCTTTGTGTCCCTTCTCTTACCGATTTTCCACAATTCCTAGTTTCTGGTTTATATTTGTCACTATAAACTTCCCCTTTCTTCCAATTGTTATCTTACACAATAATATATTTTAAAAAACCTTGTGAACCTGGTAGAACTCAGTGCCTGAAATTTGTTTGATATCTTTGAAGATTATAGCTGACCCCATCTGTTTGCCTTAAACAGCTCCTCTGCTTTATTTTGAGGAATTTGGAACCAGAACTATTGTCTTTTGGTTCCAAAAACTCAGTTCAGGTGTAGTTGGTAGCTCAGAGAACAACTCTTTTAACTAACCCCTCTGGTCAGCTTCTTATCCTTTCTGTGGCCCAGCCACTGGAGAACCACGTGACTCATTCAGCAAAAAAAATTAGCCCATTGCAGAGGACATGGGCAGCGAATTTCATGCATCCTAAGCTTCCACATGTGGATGAGCCATATTCTGGTCCCATGCTTCAATTTAAGATATGACAGTTAACTGATTTATGATGATACTAAGCACAACTGTTTATTTTATGCAGATAGATTTTTATGCTTAACTGCATAACATAATCAAAGGTACTGTGTAATGTCCTTCAATACCGGCTGTACCGCTGTTTGGAAGAACACTGTCATGGTATTTTTCATCACTGGCATTTTTTTCTTTAAGTCACTATTGTCAAGAACGTATTGAAAGATCAAAACTTAGATGAATGTTTCTATTAAATGTATCTTTTATTGATGCAATTCCTGAGCCTGATGAAGTTTTAATTCTGGCTAAATAGTTGCTATTTCTTTGCCTTGTGGAATGAATGTTAAAAAGGGCCAAATTCATCCAAGACGTAACACCACTTAACTCAGTGGAATTACACAGGGATGAATATAGCCTCAGATCTTTGTGTTTGCACTTGTAATATATGGAAAGAAAGTTAGCTCCTTGTCTAACATAACTACTTTGCTCAGGGGCATGGAAAATCCATATCCCTGAGTGATGCAGACCAGACTCCCTGTGCAGACAATGCTAGGTCAGTGGGCTTCTCACATCAACATAGCAGTACCTGCACCAGGGGAGAAGATCTCCTGTTGCTGCTGGCAACATCTTCATTAAATGCTACAGTGGCTCTGTAAGGATAGAAAAGACCTTGAACACTCTGACTATGTTTTCACTAGAAAAAATGTATTCATTGCTGACAATGAGCATGTGCAGTCGTTACTGCTGCATCGGTGTAAAAACCAACTGCAAGTGTGGATGGGGCCAGACCACATTTAAGAGTTATAGAAGCTGAGCACTGTTTGGAGCAAGGTAAAATAGACTATGCTTGCTGGTGCCTGCTGGGTATCTAAACAGGTTTATTTATAGAAGTAAGAGTAAGTGCTATCATTATTTTACTTATGAAATATCACTGTGATGGATAAGGTAATTAGGGAAACTATTTGAAGCAATGATAAAGGGGCCTTAAAACCTTGCTACTGTCCTTCAATAATGTGATACAGTATATTTTTTCCAGTTCCAAAAGGAGATTATTTCAGGATTTGATTATTTCTACTATTAAATGCCTTTATTTCCTTCTTTGCTCATGTTAGGTTCAGACAGAGTTTCGGAAAAGCTGGGAACGCTGGAGACTGGAACACTTTTATGTCCAGAGAGACAGCAGTATGAAGCCACTGAAATGTCCTGCCAGCAGCCTAAGTAGTGGAGGCACAGTGGGCAGCAGTCTCTATGCTGCCACTTGCCAAGCCACATTCAGCTAGAATTTCTACAGATGAAGACAGAGATGAGCCAGATTACCCCAAATGAACTGAAGGAGGCACCTGAAGACCTGTGAAAACCCAGGCAAGCAGCTTAAAAGTGCGTGCTGGACCCAGAGACTTAACCGTCTGTTGATCATTGCTGCAGGCAGACGGACAAAGTTTTCTAAGGAAAGCAGTCTGCTAATGTAATCTACACATCAGAAGATAAATTGAGCATGTCTAAAGTGAGTTTAAAGAGTTTCTTCCTATTAATACACAAGGCCTCCAGGTGTCCAGAACTTAAGCAGTGCATTGATCCAGTCACAAACCACAGGGTCAATGGCTTATTACTGTAAATGGGCTCGCTGAAATCCACTGATTAAATTAAAAGAATACAGAACATGACTATTGACAATAAACCACATTTGTACTTGTACTGGGAAAGGTGAGGCTGATATCTTTCTAAACATAGTGAATATTAGTGGAGTTTGAGCTTATTTCTTTGTGGCGCAGTTACTGGGCCACAACAGTTCAATGGCAAGAGCATCCCAAATCAAGGGTGGAGTTGTGCTTAACTTCTTACTGTGAACAGGCAAATATGGGGCACCCATAAAGCCTACAGCTGGAAACAGTAATGTGCACACTCTAAATTTTTTTTTTAACATTTCATTTGAAGAAGTATGTTCTGTATGTACAAGGGGTCTATCTTCCTGTTAATGAGGTGTGTGTACTTTGTGTTAACATTGACTGTGATAGTGTAACACCTGAAACTTAAGCTTTTACATAGCCCTCTGCACTGTTGGGTGGCTGCACAAAGAGTAATATGGATGGAAGAAATGAGTCACACCTCAGAATATTGACGATGGATATTGTTTTGTGAACAGTATGCGCTGGTTCATAGGTATACAAACATGCAAAAGTTATACTGTAGCCATTACACATTTTGCCAAATTTTCTTCACTTAGAAACAGAATTCTTGGAGTTCTCTGTTGTACTCTCTTAGAGTATGTCTACACGAGCCCCCTAGTTCGATCTAGGGAGGCTAATGAGGGCGACCGAAATTGCAAATGAAGTGCGGGATTTAAATATCCTGCGCTTCATTAGCATGTTCCTGGCCTGTCACCATTTTAGAAATTGACTAGCCCAAAGTAAGTGCCCGTGTCTACACGCGGCAGTGAACGGGATTCCAAATTAAAGCCCTAAATCGAATTAGCTGTTATTCCTCCTGGTATTTAAATCCCGTGCTTCATTTGCAATTTTGGTCGCCCTCATTAGCCTCCCTAGATCGAACTAGGGGGCTAGTGTAGACATACCCTTAGTTGCCTTGTTTCTTGCCTTATTTCCTTTTGGCATGATGTAGCTTCAAGGTTCTTTATTCATGATGCTACAAACTAAATGGAAACAATGAGTAGTCCTTGGCACCTCAGAGACCAACAAATATATAGAATCATGAGCTTTCATGGGTAAAACCATTTTTCATAACTAAATTTTCACCTCTGAGGACAACTCCCTGCTGGACTTCCTCTTCGGTGCTGTAGTGATTTAAATTTATGCTCTTAATGAACTTTTAGAATGTCACCACTTATAATGTTTCAAGATGAACAGAAATATTCATGTAAACTCAAGGCTTTCTAAAAATGAGTGAATTCAGTCCAGAGGCCCAATCAAGGTGCTAACTGCCCTCAGCTTCTGAAGTCTACAGGAGTTGAGGGTGCTTAGTGTTGTGAAGGGCAGAACCTACATGAGAACAGTAAGACTACGTCTACACTGGCATGATTTTCCGGAAATGCTTAAAACGGAACAGTTTTCCGTTATAAGTATTTCCGGAAAAAGAGCGTCTACATTGGCAGGATGCTTTTCCGGAAAAGCCCTTTTTTCGTCATTTTCGCGATCGGGGCTTTTTTGCGGAAAACGCTACTGTGCTGTCTACACTGGCCCTTTTCCGGAACAGTTTTCCGGAAAAAGGACTTTTGCCCGAGCGGAAGCAGCATAGTTTTTCCAGAAAAGCAGCTGATTTCTTACAGTAGATCGTCAGTGCTTTTCCGGAAATTCAAGGGGCCAGTGTAGACAGCTCGTAGCTTATTCCGGAAAAGCGGCTGATTTTCTGGAATAAGTGGCCCAATGTAGACACAGCCTAAGAGAAGCTTAAAACCCCTTATTCCAGTTACTTGGGCCAGACTATACTACACACTAACTTGAGTGTAACTACTTTGCTCAGGGGGTTGACTAATCCACACCCCTGAGCAATGTAGTTGTAACAATCTTAATCCCCCTCACCCTCCCACCATGTAGATAGTGCTATGTCAGCAACACAGCTTCTCCTGATCACATAACTACTGCCTCTTATGGAGATGGCATAGTTAAGCTGATGGGAGAGCTATCTCCCATTGGTTTACAGTCTTCAGCCAAAGCACTACAACTGAGCTGATGAAAGTCTGTAGCGTAGACCTGCCCTTAGTGAAAGGACTTACTCCTGTTGTCCTCATTGAGGTAAATTGCCTAGTGAAATCTAATAACTTTATATGTATCATGACCAAAGGATCAGGCCCACTGTTTATAAGATTCAAATAGTTCTTCAAAAAATACTACTACTTCCCCTACATTACACTTTCTTTAGTAATTCTCTGTCTCTTTGGTTGGGAATAAACTTTGGTTTAAGACCAAACTGACTCCTGATTATCTTAGAGGCCTGCCTCTCTTCTCATGTTTAGTGCCAGTGGAGCCTATCTCAGAAGCAGCAAGGGGGAGGAGCAGAAGCCAGTGCTGGGGGGAAATCAGCTTAAAAGCTGGTTCACTGCACCACTGTCTCCAGGGTGGGGGGAACAGGGAGGCAGAAGTGCAGTGGTGCCTAGCTCTTACTACAGTTAAACTGCAGAGCCACAGTGGGGTAACAAGCGTCCCCTGCCATTGACTAATCGAGTAATTGATGGAAATTCCATTGACTGCTTGATTAGCTGATTATCCACAATGTAACATCCTGCTACGAATGTCCTGAAGACAGTAGGGCCTTCTCAATCTTGGAATCAGATTCACAAAGGGAAAAAGTAATAATAGTACAACCAGCTCCCATAACCTTTATCTCATGCAATTGGCACC
>CM057847.1:52065065-52081897 GCA_030068395.1 Apalone spinifera | reverse complement strand
GGGTGGGGCGGGGGGCGCTGCCTGCAGGGGACCGAGACCTCTGCCGACTTCGGCCCTTCCGCGCGTGTCCCCTGCCCGGTGACGGGCCGCACTGAGGGGCTGGGCTCCGGAAGGGGTTAAAAACCAGCGCCGCTTGGGACGCGCCCAGCCCTGTCAGAGGCGGTCCGGGGGGAGGGGCGTTTACCCACTGTAGTAGGTCTGGGCTGGTACCTACGGGAAGGTGCGTACGCAGCACTCCAGGCGCGTGTCCTTACGGTAGTTACAGCGACCGTCCCCACGCTCGCCAACTTCCATGGGCTCTTCCGTTGCTGTGCGGCGCTCTCGTGCCGAACGTTGAAGCATGAGACACAAAAATCTCGAGGTGAGTCAAGTGGGCAGGCGAGGAAGTTCACACTTGGGTACATTTTGTTACTGGACGGGAGTGGGATTCTAAAATGTGAGTGATGTGCTATCCATTGACCGCAGTTGGGAACGCAACTAAGGAGCATGCAGGACATGCCATGCATGCTGACCCATGACCACACGGGAGGCCAAGTCCAGAGTGAAGGTAAGCCCGTGCACCCAGTGCAGTGCTCTCGCAAAAAAAGAAAAAAGTCAGGCTGCAGCTGCTCCCAGACAGGCTCCCAGGGTTCTCCTGCAGGCTTTCTTGCTAAGAAGTAGGCAGCCAGGCAGGTGAAAGGAACTGGCTGACTATGTGCATGCCCCCACCCCGGTCTGGGGCCGCCTAGCCTCTAGATCACCCCCCTCCATGCCCTTTAGGGAAGGTGGGGGGGCTGCAGTCAGGTGGACTTGGAACTCTGCTACTCTTCCTCTTCCCTGAACTCTCAGGGAGTGATGGGAAAGTACACAGCATATGTGCCTTCCTCTTGCCCCCAGCTGCCCAGGGGAGAGGCAGAGGAGTACTTCACCCAAGCTGCCCACTTCCCTTCATTAATGCTGCTCTTTACAATAATGTATGTGGGATTGTGTTATCCCCAATTTCATACTTTATGAAATTGACTTAGGGGTACAAATATTCACAACTCAAACATACTTTGGACAAAATACCTCATGTAACCTATCAATTTTAATGTCACAATCTACTTGATCTGTATATCTGATTTCAGTGTATGTATCATTATTGTATGTAAAGTTAGAAGTATAGGGGCCTGGAATGATTTATGGTTTTAAATGTACAAATGAAAGCTATCAAGGGTGTTTCCCTCAATGTCTGGGTGATCACCTGTAAACAGCCTCTTTTGTCCTATAAGGCGTGCTTGGTCTTAGAAAGACATGTGACCACCTCCTACTGGTAGAGGCTGACCAGCTAATTTTCCATGGAAAGGAAAAATCTAGAAGCAAAGAATTCTGGCCCAAAGGGAAAGCAATTTAACATGCAACGTTTTTAGGCTCTTTATCTTTGGCTGGCAGGACACACCCAAGAGTATAACCAAGAGACCCCAGGAAAAAAAAAACCCCGTGGTTTGGAGGTTTAGCTAAAGTAAGAACAGTTTTAGGGCAAGTTTGTAATAAGCTTTTGGGCAGAGGTGTGGAACCCCAGAAAAATATGTCGAGGGCTGCACACAAGTGACAAGCAAGAAAAATAAAAACAACAAAAAAAACCTTCACTGACATGACCCCCAACTGAGAAAGAGAAAGACACACCCCACACTCCCCTTGCACACCAGAGTATAGGGGGGCCCAACCTACTAGATTTTGTGTGCTCCAGCCCTGCAGTGGGGCAACAGAGGTGCTGGAGCACCAGCACAAGCTCCCCAATGTTGGGGGGCCTTGAGCCTCAATGACCAGATCCAGGCAAGCCAGGGGCTGCATTCAGCCCCCAGGCCTGAGGTTTCCCATGCCTGCTTTAGGATGTTAGAATTAGCTACACGTTTTACTTTAAAATTTGTAATTTACTTTCCTCTCCCTGTTTTCACTTGCAACCACTTAAATCCTACTTAAATCCTACTGGTTATACTTAATAAAATTACTTTTATTTACTATCAAGCCCAGTGTAAATATTTTTTTATCTGGGGGAGCAATCTGTGCACACATCCTCTTTTCATTGTTAAAGGGGCTTAACAGGGTTTATTCAGGGTTCTGAGTCCATTCGGGGGTTGGTTTCCTGGATGTTGTGCCTGAAACTGCATTCTCCTCAGAGACTTCAAGTCTTTCAGTGTTTGTATTGCTTTTCAAGGGGTGGTGAACTCAGCTCTGTGCCTTGGCTAGGAGAGACCAGGAGATCTGGCCCAGCAGGCCAGGGTGGTGAGAAGTCCCAGAGAGCAAAGAGGTAAGTGTGTCAGTGGCTTTATCAGCACACTAGGAAGCAGCCCCACAAGGGCTTCTGTGACAGCACTCCATCACAGTATGCCTCAACAAATCACCACTTTGAATAATTAGCACATTATTTTAAGCAATGCCGATGATTGATGTCAAATTTAAATTATGGGACATGTGAGTTATTAATAAGTTGGGAACTGCTGATTTATGGCTTGCATAATGTCACTGTTTTTGTTGTTCTTTAAATGAAATACTACTACTAAACACTTTGTAAGACAGATTTTAAGGCTCCTCCCCACACTGGCATTTCAGAAGAGTGTTTTCCCAAATGTAATTTGCTACATGTTAATGAAACTTCACGTATGTTTATGTTAAAAACATGTTTCCAAAGATTTTAGGCATAACAATGGATTTCATATCTTAGTAAGGTGCTGATGTTGGTGGAGGGTTTTCTTAAAACTAGCTCATCAAATAGAAGTAAAAGGGTATAATTTTTCCAGCTATCTAGAAGAAAAGATCTCTCTTCAACAGAGGGCTGAAAGGGGAATAGGGATAGAAAGGACAGAAAGATTTTGGAAACCAGTTTTTATACTATAGTAATTAAAATTAAAATGTGTGGTTTAGAGAAGGGCGGTCTTTTGAAGAATTTATTTAAAATACTATATGTCTGAAGAGCCAAGCATTTGAAGGCTAAAGCTGAACACTCAGATTGTGCATCTAAATATCTATGCAAAGCTTTTTTTAGATATGTGATTTTTGTTTTTTAATCCTCAGCAACAAACTAATGAAAAAGCAGATTTTAAACTAAGGCCCTGTAGGCATAGTAATACATGACTGTTTTTGTCAAAAAAACTCAAAGTTGGCACATGCCTGTTAAATGATTTCATTACCACTTAATAGCTCTTTCACAGGTTCCATGTTATGCTAATAGGTCTGGCAAGCTGGAAGGCTTTTCACTTTCAAGGTAACAGATCCACTTTGGAGGGAGGAAGGGAAGTGTCACCAGTCTGCAAGCAACAGCACCCTGCTGCGGGAGCCTTCAGGAATGGTCAGAATAGGGATAAGAAGAGGAGGGGACAGATTGAGCACTAAAACCCACAGAAGGCATTGCCTCCCCTTGCCTCTTATACCCTCCACCCATGTTAAAAGGTGCATCATTTTTCTAACCAAACAAAAAACCATGGACATCTGGTCTTTAAGGCAAAACAAGGCTGTGCCTACCCAAAGCTGAGCTGTGCTGGCCCTGCCCCTCCCCTCCCCTTTCCTCCCTGCCTGCAGTTGCTACTGGGGTTGCCCTGGAATGTTTAGTGTAGCTCAGGCAGGTTCCAAGGTGGCTGGGAAACCAGAGTAGCAGGAACCTCCTCAGCAGTGCACGGGAGGCTTGGGACATGGCCATCTCTCTCCTGCTGTTTCCGTGAGCCCGGAAGCTTGGGCACACGTGCTCTTTCCCTCCCCGAGGTGTGAGTGGGGCCTCAGCAGAGAGGGCAGGGCTGTTGGTGGGGCGGGAGGCCTGTCTACCGCAGCCTCAGATGCACCAGCTGCCCATGCAAAAAACCAAAGGACACACAAAACTAGCTACTTGTTGAAGAAATCAATCAGTGTTATGGAATGTGCCTGTCACAGTTACTTAGTTAAGGAAGAATTGAGTTTTACCTTTACAGAGATAGTAGTCTCTCTCTTACATGGCTGTTCTCTAACTTGCCCAACTTAATTCCATTGAATTTTATGACTTGACTTTTCAGGATTCTTAACTGCAAAGAGAAACAGTTACAATATATAATGAAGTGTTAAACCAAGCTACAGAAGAAATTGCAGCACCTTTTGCTGTCCTCTTATCTGAAAAAAAAAAAGATTTATTTAAAGCTTTCTATAAACAAATTCCATCATTTTAAAACTGCTGCAGAAAAAATTGACAGAAAGTTGATACTGCCTTATAATTTGTATGCACACTGAAAGTTTTAAAAATATCACAGAAAACAGGAAGATTCTTATTTTCTCTTACATACTTTATGGAAATTACCAATAAACATTTCAGGTATCTACACTAAATTATACTCTCTCTTTGAATGTATAGAGAACTGAAATTTTGAATATCAATCTCATCTACTGAAAACTGAGACAAAAATTGCACCAATTAAAATACATCTATTCTTTAACTATAAGATTATTACCATTTTTATTACATTTTTTTCATCTACAGGGAGTACATCAGAAGAAGATATTTTTATAAAAATCCTAATTGGTGAATTCAAGTACTACAGAGTTTCAACCTCTATTCATTTCATTTGTATTATACTTTGTAGATTATATTGTACATGTTATTTAGTTTTAGATTATATCTCCCTCTTTCTGACACAGACACATACACCTTTGATCTTCTAATGAGATCTTTGTGAGCAGACTTCAAGTATGACACAGTGCAGGCACTGCCTGCCTGGATCTAATTACACGATGGGGGCATAAACAAGCACATACTAATCTTAAATGGCTTAAATCATTAAGTTGTGTAAGTTAACAGGATTTCTTATGCATAATCTACTTGCACTCTCTCTACTGAGGAAGGGACATATATATCTGTAGACTGTACTTAGATGGAGGAGGTTGGGAAGAACAGTAAACTTGCTCAATGTACGGCAAAGATTCTTTTCATAACATGCTTCCTGTGATGCACATAGTTGCTGTTAAGACAACCGATTCCAAGGGTCCCACACTATTTGTCCTATTTGCAAAAAACAAAGTGGACAGATATGACCTATGTCACATCAGTGGCTCCCAACCTGTGGTCCGCAGACCCTTGGTGGTCTGCAAAGGTACTGCAGGGGGACCATGGAAAGTTTAAAAATAAAGATCGAGCCTACTGTGGTGGGCCCAATCCTTACTTTTCTTTTTTTTTTTTTTTTTTCCCTCCCCCTACAGGGGCTGTCTATGAAATTTTAATAGATTGAAAAGGGGTCTGTATGCTCAAAAACGTTGGGAACCACTGACCTATGTCATTGTTATCTTCTTACGGGAAATTCTGACCCCATGTCTTCTCTACAGGGAAGATGGTGCTGCCATGATTGATCTTCCGGAGCTTGATCTAGCGGGTCTAGAAAGACCCGCTAAATTGAACTCAGAGGGTGCTCCTGTCAGACCCAGTACTCCTGCTTCTCATGGTGCATTTGTTCCTGTCGACCTCCCGCTCTACAGATCATGCAGAAATTAGCATAGCTGGACTTGCTTATCTTAATTCCACTTTCCAGGTAAGTATAGACCAGGCCTAAAAGATCTTAAAGAAGTGGTGCTCCGGACTGACATGAAAGAAATCCTGTTTTTCAAGACCATTATCTGGCATGTTTAACAAAAAACAAAAAATTAAAGTGGAATCCTTTTCCTGAAAAAGTTAATCTTTTTTCCTTTAGTCAGATTTTGATGATTGTTTTAGATTTTCTTTCTTATGCTGGTCCTTCCATTAACACATGTGGTATTCTGCACATGGTCCATTGTTTTAAACCTTTCAGTATATACATATTCCATATCAATTCTATCATGTTTATCAGTTTGTTTTGTTAATATGCAATGATAAAAGAAAAAAAAAGCAAAATGCAAATTAAAACAAACTGAAGGCAAGCTTCCCAGCTGGTAAGAACAGATGCAACTTCATGGATATCAATGGAGCGGCACCATTTTACAGCCACTGAAATTTGGCCCTGACATATTCTGATTCAGAATTTAGGTTTAAAGCCAAAACAAGATACTGAGTGAAACCTGCAGTTGATTTTTGAGTCTGAAGGAAACTTGCCAATTGAAGAAAATGAACTGGACCTAACACAGCCACATTTACTGTAGTCGTATCATAACAGGGGTGGCCAAACTTACTGGCTCTCTGAGCCACATACAACAATCTTCACAAGGTTCAAGAGCCAGGACACACCTGTTTAGAGCTGGGGATTGGGACTTCAGCCCTGCTCCTGATGAAGCCCCAAGCCCCGGCAGGTATTCCCCACGAGGCTGAAGCCCTAAGACCCGCTCCCTGCTGGGCAGAAGCTCCTACCTCACCAGTCTGCAAGGCAGAGATCCTGAGCCTTCCTCCAACCCCAGTCTGGTAGGTTCAAGATTGAGAGGAGGGAGCTCCACAAGCCACACTATAATGGTTAAAGAGTCGAATGTGGTTTGAGAGCCACAGTTTGCCCCCTGTCCCCTTGACAGAAGAACTTACCCAATTGGTACTTCTGGAGAGGCCCTAACTCGATGTAAAATGCTACATTGTTATGAAAACTTGTAAGTGTTCCCCCTATTTTGGCTAGTGGAACATTTAAAGGTGAGCAGTTCTTTCTTCTGACCTTGTGAATAGGAAAAGGCCTGGAAAAAATCAGAGCAGCATTCTGTTATGTCAATGTTTCTTCAGCCAGAGGACAAAAACCTGGCCTCTTCAGGGCCTGTGTGTCCCACCTCTGCTAACATTTAAAAATTAAATAGGAAAACACTGTCTGCTTCCAATGAAATGCAATAGAAAGAATTTTAAAAGGATGAAATGTCAAAAAATGTTATTTTGCTAAATAGTAGGGACATCTGTTCTACAAAGAGATGGATGGCCTTTATGTTAAAGTTGTCCAGAAGATAATGATGGCTGGCAAGTGACCCCTGGGAAGGGAAAACTTCCGGAAGAAACTCATTAATTACATGAACTAGGAGTAATTAAAAAACTTCTCTGAAAGTTTGTTTAAAACTCAAAGCTTTGTAAGGAGGCCATCTATGTAAGTCTAAATCTTGTAACAGCACCAAGTATATGTGCATCAGGGGAAATTCCTTCTGCTCATTTAAGTTACAGCTGACAGCTGGCTATCTACATGTAGCCAAAGCAGAGCTCCTGAACTGTCCCCTTTCTTTAACTATAGTTGAACAGCACTGCTATCCTGCTAATCATGCCTGCCTATTATCTGAGCTTCAACTTTCACTCAGTCTTCTCTTTTGACCCACACTCTCAAGCTGTGCAACACTTCCATGTTCCTACCTTTCTTCTCTGCTCACACTGCCAAAACTTCTTACACATCCTGATTCTCTCACATCTTTGCTACTGCAATCTTGCTCTCCTAAAAGCCCTTTCCGTACGGTGCTCCTTGCTTGTCTCTCTGACTAACTACAGTTAACTCCCCTCAGTCCTCCCATTAGGCTCCTCCCTCTCCAATGCATTTGGATACAGTTTTTATTCTTACCTTCAAGGCCTTTCACAATTTAGCCCCTCCTACCTGTTTATCTTCGTTGTAATAGTGACCTCTGTTTTCACCATCCCCATTAAAATCTGAGATGTGCCCACCTTAACTTCTACATCCTTGTTTAGAACTCACCATGACTATGATGACTGCAGATCACTGCCATCTGATAATTGCTAGGAGGGCATGTTGTGCTTATTGCTATTACTGCCTCTGATAATTGCTAGAAGGACACGTGATTATTGCTGTTACTAGTACTGTTTGACTTACTATACTTACATCCATGCAGTCTGTGCTAAAGCACCTTTTCCCAGCTTGTGTGTTTCCCTCACTTGTCTTCTCAATGGTTAGCTCTTTGGGGGCAAGTACTTTTTATATCTGTACAAAGTCTAGCACAATGAGACGCTGATCTGGCTGTAGTCTCCACGTCAGTGATGGGTAACCTAGGCTAGAGAGTGGGCTGCATGAGTAGCCCTTCATCTCCAGGATCCACAAGATTGTCATAACCAAGACAGACTCCTGGGAGTTTTGCTATCTGTGCTTGTGTACCTAGAATGTGCGGAGTGTGCTGACTGAACTCTAGTAGTGCTTTGATTGGATGTGAAGGGAGCTCGGCGCTCACAGTCCATGTTGTGTGCAGTCAGCACGCACTTCACTTCATGTGCATGTCACTTAGTAATATTGGTAGGGAAAAAACATATGTGAATAGAAACCAGCAGAAACTGACAACCTTGCATGTGGGCAATGTTAAACAAAATGTCGCATAGACCACACATAGAACTTGAATGGGCTTCATGAGGCCCCACCCCTTCTGAGGGCACACAGCAGGGCCCTCCTGCTTTGCCCAGGGGCCTAGAGAGGCTGTTGGCCCTGCTGGTTATTAGCCCTGGCTGCCCTCTTGTTTGAATTTAGTAGGCTGCTGTGTTATGCATGAGTTGGGATCTGACACATCCCATAATGGATGGTACAGTAACGTGTGACATACAAATAGGCAGAAATTGGCAGGGCGGCAGTATTTGGGGCAATCCCAGTATAGGTAGGTCCATGAGAAAAAAATCACAACATGAAATACTGACAGTGGTTCTTTCTAACCCTTTATCTGAAGGAAGAAAAGGTTCTTGATGCTTTGCCTGAGCCTATGAACAAGGGCTGCCCAGACACCTGGGAGGCTTGTCATTTCAACTTTTCCTAGAGATTCATGTCTGCCCAGTATGGCATTAGTACAGAAGTAATAAGGGCCAAGTCAACAGCAGCTGTGTAAAGTGTTATACAGAAAAGAAACTGATCTCTGCAGATTGTTTTCCTGACATCTAGTTCTAATATCCATTTACATGCAACTAGAAGATTTACCTGGCATGGCTTGGGTTCTGAACTCAAATTGTGTTTTTCATTTCAATCATTATTCTGGAGTTGGGATGGGGACAAACTCTCCAAAATATATAGTAGATAGCTGCCCCTTTCTCCACCCATCCCCTCTGCTGGCCCAATGGAGTTACGGCTGGCCCGGTCCCCGTTGCTGCCCCTTTGTGGTCTTTCTATAGTATAACTCCCTCCTATCAGATCCCTTCCTTTCCATTTTATGAGAATTCCAGGCACAGCCAATTGTCCTGGCACAACCACACCCTTACCTTGCTTTATATTCTGATAAGAGGAAGCTGCACACCAAATGTGATTAACATTTAGGAGGTGTTCTTGAACAAAAAGACTTAGGGTATGTCTATACTAGCTCGTTAATTCGAGCTAGGTAGGCAAATGAGGCGACCGGAGTTGCAAATGAAGCCCGGGATTTAAATATCCCAGGCTTTATTTGCATGTTCCCGTCCGGTCGCCATTTTGAAATTTCACTAGCCCGAATTCACTGCTACACATGGCAGTGAAACGTTAATTCAAACTAAGTTCCTAGTGAAATTTCAAAATGGCGACCGGACGGGAACATGCAAATAAATCCCAGAATATTTAAATCCCAGGCTTCATTTGCAACTCCAGTCACCTCATTTGCCTACTTAGCTCGAATTAATGAGCTACTGTAGACATACTCTTACAGACAGACACATGCACATTTGTAAAATATATAGTAAGAAAGGAGATTAAATACCTTTACATCTCACAGCTGCTACAATATGTATTTCCACAAGGTGGCAGTGGAGGGGTATTATTGGCACGGAAAGTCTGGTTAAGAGGTCCACACAGAATTTCAGAGCCTTTCTTTGCCAGACTGAAACTGAGGTATACAGGCCAAAGTCCTTTTTACCATTTTTCAAAGGACTGAACAATGAAGTGTTTTGGGGATGTAAAAGTGATTGACCCTGGGAGCTCTGGTCAGCACCACTGACAGGGCCATTAAAGGTCCGGTTGATGTAGTGCTGGCAGGCTCCCTGGAACTGGCGACATATTCCCTCAGCTCCCAGACAGAGGGACAGTTGGGGTGCTCTGCACACTGCCCCTGCCCTTAATGCTGGTTCCTCAGCTCCCATTGGCTGGGAACCATGGCCAAAGGGAGCTGTGAAGGTGGCCTCTGGAGGTAAGGGCGGCATGCAGACCTTCTTGTCTGCACCCCTACCTAGAAGCTGAGGGACATATTGGCACTTGTGGGGATCTGCCCGAGGTGAGTGCTGCCTGCAACCTGCACCCCAACTCCCTGTTCCAGCCTAGAGCTCCCTTCCATACACAAACTCCCTCCCAGAGTCCAAATCCTCTCATATGCCTCAATCCCCTACCCCAGTTTGGAGCGCCTTCCACACTCCAAACCCCTTGGCCTAAGCCAAGAGCCCCCTCCTGCACTCTAAACCCCTTAATTATGGCTCCACCCGCACCCCCAGTCCACAGCCCATACTACTTCTCCCACCCCAACCCCCTACCTTGGCCCAGAGCCTCCTCGTGCACCCCAAATGCCTCCTTCCTCACTGGCCTCACTCCAGAGCTCACATCCTCACCCACTTTCACAGCCCAGTAAAAATAAGCAAATGAGTGAGGGTGGTGGAAAGTCAGCGACTAAGTGATTTGGGGTGAATCTGGATGTGGATTTCAACTATCCAAAAGTTCTTGGCTATTCATGTCTGATGGTTTGGTTCTAATCTGTTTATTTCCTCTCGAAAGAGCACATATTGTCTTTTCAAACATTTATTCATTCCAAAGAACCTGCCCATTGAACAAGATCAGCAACTTGTTTCTGTGTCTTAAAAGAACGTAGTTTTAGGCTGAAATATTAACCGCATTCAAAGGAGGAAGATTTGTCCAATTTGAATCAATACCAGTTTCCAGCATGTATTTATGGTAATAGCTGCTATTGCCAAAATATCACACACAAATCAAATTTATATTTATATTTTATATTTATATAGTTGAATGGAAGCTGCTGGAAGGGAATTATCCAGTGGCTAGAACTGGATGCCCTCAGTAGACAAGACACTCACTGCTAATTCAATCAGGAGCTTTCATTCTGAAAACTCATCTATGTGAAGCTCTGCTTTTTTAAAATTGGCTGTGCATCAGTTTGTTGAATTCTCCACTGCAAGCTACACATCTCTGGAGAATTTTATTCCAGCCTCTAAAATCCCTGGGCTATATTTGCCTTACTGGTTTAGGACGTTAAATGAAATGACCCAAAATGATATGTCAGTAATGTTTCAGAGAAGGGCGCGTATTGTATATAATTATGTAACTGATACACCTTTGACTATGCAGAGACAAGCTGTGTGAAGAGCATAGAGAAAGTCTATTACTTTTATGAAAGTACTGGGATTGAAGGCAGGGGAGCTGGAACAGGGAGACAAAAGTCATGCCCCCATCCTTGTTTACCAGCCGTAAGACAAGCAACCAGTGGGAGGAGGGGAGACACAAAGAGGACAAGTGGGGGCACAGAGGCCTTGGGAGAAGTACAAGGCCAGGGCCTTGGGGAGATGCAGCTCGGGAGGGAAAATCAGGGCCTTGGTTTGGGCTCAACTGGCCCCACCCTCTTTTGGGGAGCTTCCATTGTAACTGATTAAAGGGGTCAATATATTTCCTGGGACAGGGAAATGAGAGGGGTTTTGGTCAGATAGTGCATACCAGTCCAGACTTGCTATCAAGCACGTGGACATTGAAGTATTTTGGAGCGAAAATGGAAGACACTCCTGGACTGAGCTTATGCCCGCCAACCAAAAGAGATGTGTGAAACCAGAGGAACTGTTTCTTGAAGCGCAGAAGTAAAATGTGAGCACACTTCTAAATCTTTAAACAGTTGGGGGAGGGAGGAAGAGGCAGGTTGGGCTGCCAGTATGTACAAACATGTAAGCTTTCCAATTCCAAACTAAGCAGAGAAACCTACCTACTGTACTCCATTTGACTAAAATAAATGCCGCCTTCTTTATAAAAGGCTGTTCTATCACTGCAAACATCTGCTCATTGCATTGCTTCCAAAGGGGTAAAGTCTCCAACAGGCATTCAAGCTCTTTTGGGGTACAGCTAGACTGCGAAGATCTATCGGAAAAAGAGACAAAATGCACTCTGCATTTTGCATATCTTTTACCGATACTTTTGTCGGAAGAGGCTTTTCCAAAATTTGGCCAGTCTAGACTGGACCAAATTTTGGAAATCCCCCCCTTCCCTTTTGAAAGATCCTTTCTTCCTCATGGAACGAAGAATCCAGGGGCTTCCGAAAGAGCAAAAAAAAGCGGAAGAGTAGACGCGTTCCCTGGACGCGGCAGAATTTTTTCAAGATACCTCTCGTATCCCAAAAACCCCTGTAGTCCAGCTGTACCCTTGAACTTACTGAAGGAGCCATAGTCAGAAGGAGAAAGGGGCGCTGAAGCCACGGGTCATCTTACAGCAGTGCAGCTTCAGGATCCCCCCTTTTAAAAAGTGCAGGCCTCAGGCCTAGCATTAAAAGGGAGTGGGAGGACACTGGGCCTGCATGTTATCATTGCTCTCATGTGGTCCCTAACATCCACTGCCCTCAATTTCCTTCTCAGATTAATTTACTTAGAATAGGGTAGAATACACGAAAATGTTGGCTGGGTCAACATATTATGTAAATTACCCCCACAGAGTTAAAGCTGGAGGTGAAGGTGGGGGATAATGGCTCAGAGCAGCCATACCTCTGGAATTTGTCATCTACAATGCATTCTGAGAAGGGTTTCCAGAGACTCACAGGGTAAGCATTCCTCTCTTTCATACAGCCCAGCTGTGCCAGTTCTGGGTTCTGTCCACTCACAGGAACACATGGGCCCAGTTTTTGATGAAACAGTACATAGAAAAACGATTAGAAGCATGAACTGTAAAGGTAAGGAAGTTTCTTTTGGGGATTTCAAAAAGCTTGCAGACAGTTCATACATAGTTTTCAGGAAAACTGTACTTTGAGCAGCACAACCCTATTTTTAGGAAAAACAATTGTAAAAGGTTCAAAAATGGGAAAAAAGGTTGAAAAACACTGGTATAATGTACTGTTTAATGTGTCCAGGGATATTTTTCCATCATTGAAAAGGACAGATCCAATGAGATACTAACCAAACATCCTAAGCATACTAGTCAATGTAGAGAACAGTTTGGTCAGCCAAATTCTTTACAGACTGCTCTGGAGCTGGAAAGAGGTATTTGAATGACAGGATACCATTTCTGAATCTTTTTGAATGAACAAAACTTCTCTGTACATGAAAAAAAATTCCCCAAAGACTTCAGATGTTTTCCAGAGTTGTTTATCCATTCCCATAAAGGTCTCATTTGTTGTTGACTAAAAGTCTTGTTTTCCCCCAAATGGCTACTTCTTCAATCACAAGCAACAGTAATATTTTAATAGAACGTAGCTTGTTTTGCATTACATTTGGATTACCTTCTCAGTGGATTTTTGCACCAGTGTACTACATCACTGTGGCTACACTACTGTGAACTCTGAGTATAAATAGACTGCAGTGGTGCAACAAGTCACTTGCACGGTATGACTTCAAGTCACTTTTTACTTAGGTGCAGGGCATTTATACTAGGCAGTTTCCTTGATGCTGCTGTGTCAGTGTAACACACTGGTGGAAAAATCCCCCATGTGGAAAAGCCCGTGGAGCAGGCTGGGCTCATATATTGCCTAGAGGATTGATGAAGTCTGAGGGGCTAGTTCGGGGTTTAGTATGGCTCCGGGCTTCCAAAAGCTTGTTCTTTCATCTATGATTTTCCATTTCCCAAGCCATTCCTGAATCTGTCTGCTGATTTCCAACTTTCCTGGATAGGTGTCAGTCTGAAGAGGCAGAGATTAACTTAAATCAGAACTGTGGACCTGAAAACTCCAGGTCTTTGGTGATTTTTGGACCCAGATCCAAATCTGAACACTGTAAGGCTTTAGCCCATTACTGAAAAAAAAGTTAGCAAAGTAGTGGCAATAGAGCTCACTAAAAGATCAGAACTGGAAACCGGCTTTGTAAAATGTAACCATTTCCTCGCCATAGTGCATGCAGCACAAACACTGCCTGCCACATGGTGCTATGTCTGAAGAACCAAAAAGTGGAACTGACTAGTCTAGCCATACTGCCCAGCTGAGTGAAAGGAAGATTGCCAACTGCACAGCAGGATGAAAAGGAAATTCAGTGTTTAAAACCATCAGTAATCTAACACATTGCTATCTAGGCCTGGACAACTGACGCACTGTGCCTATCATGCCCACTTAGAACTTCAGGGTGACTAGAATTCAGATCCTCCTGTTCCAAAGAAGCCAGCCGTATACCCTAGAACCCAGTTCTCACCACCATGAGCAAAAAGTGACTCTCCATTAGCTATTTGCAGTAGTGGGACTGACATTTATGTAGTTCTAAATCTTGCCCAAGGAGGGCAGCCACTCACTACCAGTTCATTGCAGAATAAGTATGATTCATAAGTTCTGCTGCTAGCATTAATGGGATACTGATTTAAATGTAATTTTAAAACCATGTTTCTTGTATATACTAAAGAAAGTAGACTTCTAAACATACATGATCCCAAATAAAGACAAACCAAAGAGAATCTTTTCATCCCCAGGGAGAAACTCAGATTAGGCTAATTGAATGAGGTCTCATTTTTCACTTAGCCTTTCACTGGGACAGCTGTTTTCCTCACAACTTCAGTTCCCCTCTGTGCTCATCATTTACTTCTGTAGCTGTTAGGAAAAACAGGCACACAGAGCCAGCCAAATTGCTCCCACTAGCAGGAGATGGTCTCCCTATGATGAAGTCCCACGGGCTCAAACAAAGCAAGAGGACAGATAAAAGCTGAATGGTGGGGCATGAATTTATCAACATTTCAGGTCATTGCTCAAAATTTCTCCTTGAATTTTTCCTCCTCGTAACCCCACACTTCTGAGGTCTCTTGTTATCATTTCATTCTTAAACCCTCAGTGTCCCTTCCTTGTGAATCGGCCCACTCATTCTGCCTCGGCAGCCAAACAACCAGCTGCAATCTCTGCTGTGTGATCACCAGGCTCTGACGCACTGCCTGCTCTAGGGTCTCTCTAGCCTTGAGGCCTAGATCTCAAAGATTCTCCTTCAATCTGCCCTTACCCCCAGGGTTGTGCACCCAGCTGCGTTGCTTAGGCAATAGTTGGAATGCTCTGCTTAAGGGACTCAGCATTGATGTAAACACCAAACATATTTTTAAAATGCCACAGATGTTTTGAATTCTTAGTGACTGACTAGTCCAATAGCTATTGACTTATCTGTGCAGATGCATTTGCCCAAGATGGATTGAGCTTTTATATATTGATAGAACCATTATAGGCTTATTATTAATTTGTACACCAGTAACATGATAGAGTTTCCAAATGAAATCAGTGCTCATTGTGCGAGCTGGAGTATATAACGTGAAGAGACAGTCCCAGCCTCCCAAGAATTGACATTCTAAATGGACAATAGTTGGGAGTGGAAACTGAGGCGTGGAGAGGAAAGGACATGCCCAAAGGCCACACTGGTGGCGCAACTGTTGCCCGGGCATGTATATTTGATATATTTATTAAGCTGACTGGCAGAATGAGGAAGTGGGTTTAGTGAGCTCCCATTCTTTCCTTTCTACGTTACCTGTAAGATTCACAATAAAGCCCCCATGTAGACACTACTGCCCTACCCCTGAGGAGCAAAGAGCTGGTAAAAATAAGAGGTGTGGCGGGGGAGAAGCATAGGAGCTGATGAGCAGACTGTGAGGGCCTCTGGCCTACTGGACGTACAGTCCGTGTCAGGAGCAGGTTGGGTGAGAGGCCCATCTGCCTGAACATTGGTGTACACGTGGCTGTTGCCAACTTCAAAGGCTGAACACTCATAAAAGTTTGTTTTTTCTAAAGGAAAAGGAACCAAAAGCACAAAATCTTCGTTTTCAGTGTCGGAACTCCCCCTGCCCATCCCAGTGTGTGCACGTGACCAATTAGCATTGCCAAAGGTCCAATTGGTTATGGTGATTTTGGCCCCTACTGCAGGAGAGCTCGCCCTCGTATTTGCCTGTCCTCTTACTTCCCACATCTGTTCCACTCCCATAGCCTCACCTCTGTTCTTGCAGCTCCTGAGGCATTTCACCCCTCTTTCCGCAGCCTGAAGGGGTGGGATTGCTGCCATCCTCAGGGCAGGAGTTTTGGCCAATTGCATGAGAAAAATAGCCCCAAAGTAGCCAAACAACAGATTGGTTCAGAAAGCCCCACATTTCACAAGCTTTGAACTGTGTTCCAGACACGATCCAGCAGGAGGGTGTTCATTTGAGTAAAGTTAAATGCCACCACTGGAAACTTAAAAAGAAAACCAGAAATATTTCTATCCCCCTCAGGTTTTATAAACATCTTTCTTGCATGAAATGCACATTCAGAGCCTATTGTAACCAGCTGCAGGGGGAAGGAGGATCCCTGTGTCCCCCAGGCCTGCGGGCTCCAGGCTGTCCTGCACTGCATGACGGGTGGGGGTGGATGTGCAGGGATGCTGGGCTGCGCCTGCGGGGGATGCAGGGACACTTGCTGCTGCAGTGCAGTGCTCGTTCCTGTGCATGCCCATGCTGTCCCTCGGTGCTGAGCGGAGACCAGCTCGACTGCACTTGTGTCCCAGTGTATCAGGGTGTCTCTGAATGGCCGGGGTTAGTCCGTTCTCTCAAGGCTGGATCCGGGGGGTTCCCAAACAGCTGGTGTGTGGGAAGGGTAGAGAGCGGGTCTTGGGGCTATTGGCGCTCCTAAGGCAGCTGGTCCCTGGAGCAGCAAACAGGATAGTCAACTCCCAGCTCTCTGGCTCCTCTGACACATGTGGCAATCACGGTCTAGACTTGTTCTCCCCAGCAGAGGGCATGCTGAGGCCTGGCTAACCCCATGAAGCTGAAGCTGAGGAATTTACCATCTAGGTTCAGTGCCTGGGGCCCTTGAGAGCCCCAGAGCCGAATGCCCTCCCATATGGCAGGGAACGCAGCTGGGTGAATGCGGCGTGT
>CM057847.1:52054645-52064965 GCA_030068395.1 Apalone spinifera | reverse complement strand
TTTGCGCAAAAGCAACTGCTTTTGCGCAAAATCTTGCCAGTCTAGACGCAGCCATTCAGTCCAATGAATTCAGGGCAACCTCCAGCTGAGCTGCCATCTCGGTGAGTTCTCTTGCCGGAGCCCAGAACTGGAATCAAGGCTGTGTGGAGAATAAAGCAGCAGCTGCTTCCTACCAGGGGCTGGGGACAGCCAGTGAGTGGGGCAGCAGGATGGCATCACACAGGGCCAGCTGTAGGTTTTTTGCAACCCCAAGCAAAAAAAATTTTGGCTGCCCTCACCCCTTTTTTATTGGCCGTAATCGTACCCTTGGTCACGCATATTTTCTAAAGGTATTCCTGCTGCTGCTGCTGCCATCACCACTGCTCCTCCCTCCCCAGCCTCAGTTGCTGCAGGGGCCTTTTTCCATTCTTGGCCCCACTATTTGCTCTCCTGGGTCCTGCAGTAGGTGCTATGGGACTGCTACTTAGGCCCCCACGGGCACACTTGCCCTCCTCCCCCAGTAGTGTCTAGCTGCCCTCCCCACTTCCAGCAGCAGACTCTTTCTTGCTGCCTTCCCCCCTCTTCTGTGTGCCCATGGCCCCGATTTCTTTTGTTTGGCCCCTTCTTTTCTTAGTCCCCCCCAGACACAGTTTCATTTACCCCATGTTGTTAACATAATCTACCCCCTCATCTCCCCAGTGCAGCCGGAGGAGCTGGTCTTTCCATCCTGTGCTGGGAACTGCACCTCTTGCTCTTTTATCCCCCTTCCTCCTGACTTTGCTGCCCTCTCACCCCACTTCCAATCTAGCGTTGGGGGGGATCAAAGGGGGGTGAACCTTCCTTTTTCTCTTTTCCTTCCTCCCTCCCCTGGCACTTTCCCCCTCTCTCCATTGTTCCTCTCCTTCCTTCCCACCCATGACAATGCAGGGGCTGTCTTCCCCACCCATCCTCCCATCAGCCTACGGAAATGCTGCCCCTCTGAGGCTGCCAGCCTTCCCACTCAAACAACAGTGGTGGTGGTGGACATGGAGGGGGATTCTGGGACCCCAGCCGCTCCTACTGTGGCACCATTAAGAAGGACCCCCTGATGGGCAGGAAGGGCCAGGGGACCCAGAAGGAAAAACCACCTCAGTGGTGGCTCATCAGCTCAGTGTTGGCCATTGCTTCCCCTCTTTCCTGCCTCCTGTTCCCTCTACCATCTTTGGGGGGTGATGGTGTTCCAGCCCCCAGAGTGTATGCCCAACCCCCACCTGCTGCCTCCCAATCTGCTCCAGCTGCCTCCCAGAATTCCAACCCCGGTGGCTGCAGCCCGTTTCCCACCCTAATCAGGAGGCACATGGTCCGGTTCCTCCTGGTGTCGGCCTCGCCCCATGTGGAGACCTACATGAGGATGTTGGCATGCGTGGTGGGGTACCGGCCTGTAAGATGTTCGGGAAGGTGGTATTCTTCCTGGCGTCCAAGGCTGCCTCCCAGAAGGTGGTAGAGAGAGGTTTGGTGATGGGGGGAGTCCACGTCCTGCTCAAGCTTCTGGAGAATCTGGGAATATGAGTGGTTTTTTTCCCCTTCATTCCTCCCTTTCTCCCTAACACTGCCCTGCTACCTTTCCTCTCCACCCTGGAGGGGGGGGCTGTCAGTCCTGAGCCCCCTTCCTCTGGGCTGCAAAGACCCTACCCTCCACCACGTCGTTTCCATCCACCAGCATTATTTTCAGGAGATACATAATTAGCCAATATACCAACACAGAACACTGTATGGCAGGCTCTTAAACTGCCTAGACTGACACATAATGACAGAGCTAACAGGTAGCCGAAGAATACCTGAAAAAATACATATGACAAGTTCATTATTGAAATCAGGGAGAAGTCCTGAATACAACTCTGAATTCTATGAAGCATTTAAAACATAAATAACACCCTCATTAGTGAGTGCACTTTGGTTTGAGACAACAAAGTGCTTATGGGACAGCTTCTATGAGGCAGCTGTAAGTCAAACCACCTAAACCAAATAAGGATTTACCAGTTCCAACATCTTGTATGCTCTCTCTTTAATAAATAGGCATAGTAAGGTTCTGACGAAAATACTGGCATCCAAATTAATGACAATAATGCCTAAATTGATTAACCAAAATCAAACTGGCTTTATAAATGGAAGACTCCAGGGAAAAAAACCAGTTATACTAGTCAGTAATGAAAGACGTATAATATTTTGTGAGAAAAAAATGCCAGACAAACTTCCTTCTACCTTCTACACACTCCAAAAAGAATAGAAGTAATATTTTCCTGTGTAAGGTACAACAATATAATAGAAATACTGAAGTCATTGAAATGCTTTAATATCAACACACTAAATTGAGACCATTCCTCACTAAATTGAGACAAGGTCCATTCCTTGTCATGGTGAGGTGGCTTGTGTGTCTCAGTGACCCGGAGAGCTATGCCAGTGGGCGCTACAGGAAGGGTCATCCAAACTGGCCAGGGTCAAAGGGTAGAGACCAGACAAATGTGGATCACCTCTCCCCGAGGTAAAAGGGGTTGGCTTAGGGTTAACAATCCTATCCGTAAAAAAACAAAAGTTACAGAAACATCTACAAAGAAATCTACAGCAACACATGAAGAAAGTGGGCATGGCTAGGCCACACTCTCAGAAAACCATCATCCAGAATAGTCCGTCAAGCTCTCACATGGAACCCGCAAGGAAAATGCAAAAGAGGAAGACCTCGGAAAACGTGGAGAAGATCTACTGAGATTGAAGGACAACAACTGGAGTACTCCTGGAGTCAGCTAGAAGTTTTGTCCCGAGACAGCGTGAAGTGGAGGAGACTTGTAGATGAGCTATGTACTCCACTCGGAGTACAAAGGTTTAAGAAGAAGAAATTAAGAAGGGCATCAAGGGGTCATCTGCTTCCTTTAAGTTTTCATATTTCCTATCTTCTCCTGAAAATGATAAGCTTCAAAATAACAATTTTACTTCACAAATAATCAAATTATGGTTGTTTAAATAACTTGGAAAGAGGGGAAAGGATAATGACACAATATATAATCAATATAGCACATTATTAATTTTGTAGTAACTAGGTCATTATACATGTAACAACAATGTAACAAAAATATATTATAAATGCCCAGAAATGTAAATAAATAAAGTTAAATCAAATTGACTGAGGTGTCATAGGACTTACATTATGATGAAACCAAGTTTTTATTAACCACAAGGCCTGGCTTTTTCCCCCCAAAAATGCTGTTTGTCAAAAGGTGACTATTTTATCTGACCACTAGTTGGCACTATTACTTCATAAAAATGCATGGCTTTTAAATGAAGATAACAGATTAATCTAGACTATTATGAAAGGAGAGGCGCTCGTCACACAGTCTGTCACTGAGAACATTTGAGAAGACTTGAGACGTTTGTAGGGGGAAGCAGCACCCCCCAACACCCACCCAGCCCCATCTACAGCCCTGCCCTGTCAGCTGAGGCCCCACCCCCACCACAGAGAGGGGAGGAGGAGGAGAAGTAGCACATCAAGCATGGATGCACCCCCCGCCTATGGGGAGGGGAAGAGTGCACATGCACTCCAGCATCTCTGGAGCAGCAGGGAGGGAGGAGGTCCCATGTCCTGAACTGGTCCAAGCCTCCCTGACCCCAGGAGCAGCGAGGAGGGAGGATGCTACATGTACATACACACACACACATACCCCACCACCTCAGGGAGGGGAATTGCTCCCACACACCCCAGCATCCCCGGAGCAGTCGGAAGGGAAGAGGCCACACGGCCCGAGCTGGCCTAAGCCTCCCTGGCCCTTGGAACAGCAGGGAAGGAGGAGGCCATATGGCTCCAGCCTCCCTGGCCCCCAGAGCATGGGAAAGGGAGGCGGTGACGTGGCCCAAACCTGCTCAAGCCTCCCCGTCTCTGAGAGTAGCAGGGAGGGAGAGGCCACATGTATGTCTGCCGTCACAACAGGACTCAGATTTCATTCAGCTTCATCTAGGTTGGGCGGGGGAGGAGGAGGAAGTGGAACACATCTGGAAATCTTCCTCTTTCCCTACCTCTTTTCTGTTTCAGTCCACTAATTAACTCTAGCAAGGCAGGCTACATAAGTTTGTGGAAGGGGAGAGAGAAACAGTCACAGGTGTAATTTGTCAGGAGTAGCTTAGTCAAAGGCATTGAGGAGGTCAAGACCAGGCTGGGAATCCAGGTCCTGGAGATCTCTCTCTAGTCCATGAGCTTAAATGGCTGCCATCTTTTGTTTTTCATTCAGCAGTTGATCATATATGTTACCCTGGAGAGCTACTTTTTCCTGCCACAGCCTCTGACTGCCAGAGACTACAGATGCCATTACTTTGTCTTGGGAGTTTCTTCCTTCCAGCTCCATGGAATACGTATGATGTCTGACTTCTCCACCCCTCCCAAATCTATGTGGATCCCAAGTGATCACTCTGAGGCAAAAGACAGCTAGGCAGAAGTCATGTGTCTCCATAAGGCTCTAAGAAACCTGCCTCCATCCCTCTCTGGCAGTCACGTAGGGCCTCATTAAAGTGAGGCCTGAAACTGCATTAGGTTTTTTGGTTAATTCCCTATGAAGGTTGGAGAAGAGGACATGAAACCCTCATGGTTCTGCTGCTTCTAGCTCATTTCTGCATAGTGAGCCCACAAGCTGCCCAGGTTTTAGGCTAGGAGCTTGTGCTTTGCAAGACCTTCCATACACAGATTTCCACTTTCTGTGTGGAATACTTCCTCCACATCTAGCTCCTGGGCCAGAAATGTTCACCCTTAAGAGTCTAACTTCTGTGACGGATCCTTTGGAGTAGGGCTGGGCAAGATCTAGCCCACAGGCTTCATCTGGCAGCTTTCTATTTATATCCTACTGATTTCCAGACGGTGGCTCAGGCAGCAGGATCCTATTTAAATGGTTTACAGCTGCAGTACTACCCCATCAGGGGTCAGAGCTGTGAGCCCTTTAAACAGCTGCAGCAACCCTAGGCAGCTGCGATGCAACCTAGCAGCAGCAGGGCCAGGAGCCGCAAGCCCTTTGTTGTGTTTTTAATTCAAAGCCTCTGGCCCCAGACAGCTCTGCCCTGCCCTTTTTTCCCCAGGTCCCACCCCTTCCAGGGGTGGAGCTAGCCCGTGGCCATGTACCAAAATTCAGTAAGTGTTGGCTGTCATGGGGAAGGATTGAATCTACTACCCTGTACTCCCTAGGAGGGTACCTAAGACACTCCAGGACCCACTCTACTGCCTCCTTTCCGCATGTCCTTTATCCTGCCTTCGTAAAGCCGGAGCTGGCTCCATCCCATGCCCCCATGCAAAAATTAAAGGAATCTCATTGTCAGGCAAAATTGGAGCTAACATTTCAGTTGCATAAAAATAAGTTTTGGTTTCACAAACCAGCCAAGTCTACACCAGACCTGGAAGACTGGCCTAAAGTACACAATTCCAGCTACGTACATAAGGTAGCTGGAATCAACATGCCTTTAGCCGAGCTTGGTGCTCGCTCCGTAGTGAGAGGTTGACAGGAGCAAATGCGCCCATTGACTTCCCTCACTCCTTGCAAATTGAGAAGTGCTGGCGCTGATTGGAGGCACCTCAGCGTTCAATTTAGAGCAAGGGTTCTCAAACTTTTTAGCCTTGGGCACACCTGGCTCAATGCAAACCTTACTGTGGACCACCAGTTGCTACTGGAAACTCACTGTTAATTACATAATTATGCCCGAGCCAGTTTGTTAGTGCTACAGCTGGGGAGAATGGTTTCATTTAACCAGTAAGAGAGGAAATTGTCATTTAAATTATTAAACAGATTAAGCATTTTAACTTTCCCATGTTAGTTCATCAAACTTCAATTTAAATAAAGTAAAATATTAATTTATGTCCAACAAAAAAGGTTTCAATGTTTTCTTTATTTATGGCAGCGGTGGGGAAACTTTTTTGGATCAGGGACCACTGACCCACAGAAAAATCAGTTGGGGACCACACAATTGAGGAGCAAAAAACTCCTGCAAAAACCCCCAACCCTCACTGATGTGGCCCCCAACTAAGATACCTAACTCCTCCAGTGTTCCAGCTCCACTAGGAAAGGGAGAGGGACAGAGAGGACTGAGGTTCAGGGCTTCCCATAGGCCAGATTTACTCTTCTGGCATT
Organism: Apalone spinifera; assembly: GCA_030068395.1. Lineage (NCBI taxonomy): Eukaryota > Metazoa > Chordata > Testudines > Trionychidae > Apalone > Apalone spinifera. Next base: position 52,058,852 of record CM057847.1, on the reverse strand, counting down.
TGGAGGTTAGTCAGTATTGTGGCCCCCTCTATGGTGTGGGGTTGGGACAAAAATTAGTGGTTCAGTGTGTGGGACAGGGATATCAGCGAGTGGGATAGGGATAGAGGTGCAAGATTTGGGCAGGAGATGGGGTGTAGGAAGGCGTGAGGGTGCAAGATCAGGATGGAAGGTAGGGTGCAGGAGCAGGCTGGGAGTAGGGTGTCTGACCAGTGAGGAGAGGGCAAGAGCAATTAAAGTTGCAGTATATGGCCAGGAGGGAGGGTTCAGGAGCAAGGGAAGGTGCAGGAGCAGCAACAGCAACAGAGTAAGGTGTCTGGTTGGGGGGAGGGTGCAGGAGCAGGGGAGGGCACAAGAGTGGGCTAGTGGAAGAGTGTCTGGCCAGGGGGAAGGGGACAGGAGCAGGCTGGGGATGCAGGGTCTCAGCGGGGGGTGGTGTGCATGAAGGGCTGGGAGTGCAGGGGCTGGGCATGAGGGGAAAGGGGGCACTTATTTGCTTTTGCACCCCATGCTGCTCCCAAGCACTGTGTCCCAGGCATGGTCTCCCCCTGCTCCCATTGGCCAGAATCTGGCCAATGGGAGCAGCAGGGAAAGCCTCCAGGCAATGTGCCCCAGCACCAGCAGGGGAAGGGGGAAGGAGAGCAGCAGCATGCAGAGCAGCTTCTGGCTCCACTTCTTTCCTGCAAGCTGGATCTGACAGAGAGGCTCAAGGCTTCCTTTCTGCCCCCGCTCCCCAGGGAAGCCAGTGTTGGTGCTCCAACATTGCAGGGGTGGGGGTGGGCATGAGGCTGGAGCACCAGCATGGGCTCCTTGCTGTGGGGAGAGGAAGGGTAGAAGGGGGGCAGAGCTCAAGTTGCAGACCACGTGGAAGGAGGTCGCAGACCTCTAGTGGTCCACGGACTACAGTTTGAGAACCACTGACCTAGAGGGTCCTTACTAGCCCCACTAAATCGAAGGCCAGAAGATCGCTCTCCAGTGTGGCAAATGGAGACATGGCCTCAGAAGCAATAGAATTGTTTTCATGATCAAAAGAAAATAAATAGAAATGGAAACATTTGAAAATAACAGCAAAAATGTCCATTCCCTGCAGTATTTCCTGCAACTTTGGATTAGTGCATGATAGGGATGTTAAACTGTTGGCATACGAGTAAGCATGAGACTTACTAGTATGCTTGTCGGTTAACTGGCCTTTGTCATTTAATTCCAGCAGTGAACAGCAGCAGCTGGCCATAGCAGTCCCAAAGGGGCCAGGTGGGCAGTGAAATCGGCTGCCAGGCTGCAGGATCTAGGTTGAAACAGTTAACTGGCTAATTGCTATCATTTGACTGGTTAATTGCTTTTATATCCCTAAGTGCATGACAAATATAAACCCAAACTGACTTGTGGCTGCGCCTAGACTGACAAGTTTTCCCGCAAAAGCAGCTGCTTTTGCGGAAAAACTTGCCAGCTGTCTACACTGGCTGCTTGAATTTGTGCAAGAACATTGACGATCTAATGTAAGATTGTCAGTGTTCTTGCGCAAATACTATGCTGCTCCCGTTCGGGAAAAAGCCCTCTTGCGCAAACGTATTTGCTCAAGAGGGCCAGTGTAGACAGCTCAGGACTGTTTTCCGCAAAAAAGCCCTGCTGGCGAAAATGGCGATCGGGGCTTTCTTGCACAAAACTGCATCTAGATTGGCACGGGCGCTTTTCCGCAAAAAGTGCTTTTGCGCAAAAGCATCCGTGCCAATCTAGACGCTCTTTTCCGCAAATGCTTTTAACGGAAAAACTTTTCTGTTAAAAGCATTTGCGGAAAATCATGCCAGTCTAGACGTAGCCACTATAAATTAGAGTGAGCATCAGAATGGAAATCAGAAAATTCTATATTTAAATCCTGTCTATGCTATTGACTCACAATGGGGACTGAGCAGGTCACATCACCTCTCCATGTTTGAATTCCCCCATCTGTAAACTATCATCCACCTTACTGTTAAATTAACATCTAGATAGCTTTTTAGCACAAATGTTGGACCAGTTCCTCTATTTTCATTGCCCAAACTGGAAAATATGCAAAATGTAAACAAATAGCATAACTGGTAGAAAAATCCTTGTCTTTTAAAAACCTTTTAAAAACCTAATCTGAAGAGTTGTTTGAAGTAGAAAAGAAATTTGTTTTTGAAGAGTGCTTTTAAGATGATAGCATCTGTTTAAAAAAAGTACTATATAGTGACCTACAAGAACCTCATATAAGTAAACTTTTATGTGATTGCTTTTCATGTGTATTTCATCAGCACCACTTTCAAACATTCATGGTTGCCATAGCTGATCCCAGGATATCCAGGGTTGTTTTAAAATATTCACATCACAGATTATATGACATAGATATTACACCACAATGTTCTCAGTAGTTTAGTGGTCACTCTGATCGTGAACTGTTATCAGATCTCTTTGTGGACGGGTTTTTTTGTTTTTGTTTTTTTTTTTAAGATTCTGACAACTCCAATGCACTGGAGGAAATAGATGTAAAGTTGATCACAAACATATAGAATAATCTCTCATCTCATAACACTGGCATTTGAAGGCCAGATGACATCTTCAAATTCATAACAAAGATTGCCTCCTGGTATTTAATTGTCCTCATTGTCCCAATCTATAGAAAGCCTGTCCCTTATTTCACATGAAAAAAAGTTTCCCTTCTTTAAACATAAATCAAGTTAACAAGCTTTTAAAACTGTTAATGAAGTAAGGCTTGAGGAATATCCTTCTGTGCAGCATAAACAATGACTCTGCTAATATCTCATGCCATTGAGAAAGAAAGATCACTAGCAGACCTAAGCCAAGATGCTGTGGGAAATAAATAGAAGACAACAACAGCTGGAAATATTTGGCTCCTGCAACCATTTGGATGATAGATTTCAAAGCTTAGTTTCATGCGAACCTTGTAGTTAAAGCTCGCGTGGGAAACCAAGCCAGTAGCATCAATGTGCGCAATTAAGTACTGAATGATTTGGTTATTCTGTCACCTGAGAAAAAATGTCTTCCCACAAATAAGTGAGTCTCCCATCTGTAAAATTCACAGATGAGGAGAAATGCAACTCAGATCCAAAGTTAACCTTACGTGCATGGATCTGAAATGTAGATAATTACTATATTGCAAGAGTGTTCTTGTTTTTGTTCTATTCCAGTGGTTCCCTTTTTTTTTTCTGGCCTCAACTCTATTCACTCACAAATTGGCATGGATCGCATCACCACATTATGATGGCTGAGGATAATGAACAAAATGATTATTTATTTGTAATGTGGTAGTACCTAGAAGCACTAGCCATGGATCAAGACTAGGCACAACACAAATACAAAACAGAAAGATGTGTCAGTTCCTGCTTCAAAGACTTAAGTAATATTTTACTTGCCTGTCAAGAAAAACCAAACAAACCAACTTTTATCTAGAAAAAATGGGGGCATAGAATTTTGCAAGGGTATAATCACGATAACAACCATTCAAAATATATAAGATCAAAAATGAGGAAAATAGAGTAAGTAAAAAAAAAAATCCCAGTAGTTAGCAATGAGTTTTCCTATCTAAGCCTAAAGCATACACACACGAGGCCAAGACAGGTGCTTTAACCAGTTGTCTCTATAGGAAAAAAGAACTCATCATGCATTATTAAGAATATATAAATTGGTAGATAAGTAGCTGATTGCAGCTCTATGAAATATCATTGAGTTTCACTGGGGGAAAATGAAAAGCTCAATTTACAAAAAGCAAACACCTAGAGAGGAAAAGGGTAGATTATTTCTGCCCCTTCCTTCTATTTTCTGTGAATGATGGCCCATCACTGTGCTATTAGAGTTGCTCAGAGAATTTCTGCCTTTATGGTTTTGTAATGCTAGGATACAGTGAATATTCAAGGAATCCAGAGAATGTTCTCCCACAGTATCATTCAATGAGATTTTCAGAAAGTCAAAGAGAGAAATAACCGAAGGAAAATAAGCTGTATGTATTCATTTAGTACAGCCTGTAAACTGGTAAGTTGTGTCCCCAGACCTTTACTTGAGTAAATAATTACGTGTCTCATGAAATGTTCCAAACAATAAAATAAATAGTCTTTTAAGAAGTAAACAGAGAATGGGAAATGCTATCGAAATGCCAACCATTTTGTGAAGAAAAAGAAAAGAAATGATCAAGAAATCAGCTTTTTTCTGTTTCAAAGACCCAAACACAAACAGAACC
>CM057847.1:52042189-52054545 GCA_030068395.1 Apalone spinifera | reverse complement strand
CTTTTCCGTTAAAAGTATTTGCGCAAAATCATGCCAGTCTAGACGTAGCCATGGAGAGACGGTGTTATGGGAGAATCTACATCTACAGATTATGGCAAGAAAGAAATGAAATTAATCAACAGGAGCCAGAGACACCAGGCTGGCTCTGGAAATGTAGCTCCCCATCAGTGTTCCCTGTCCAGTGAGCCAGCCAGGAGAGATTCAGGTGCCACCCAGATGATTAGCACAGTGCCTGCAGCTGGCAGCGTGTGTTTCCACTGGTAGTGCACATATGGACATGCCTCAGTGAACATTACTAACAAAATGTATTCCATCCAGAGATGGAAAAAATAGAAAGAACACTGCTCCCTATTTCCTCTCAATTTGATTTCACTCTCTGACCATCTTCTTTTCCTCATTATGGGCAAATGGCTCTCTCCCACTCAGAGACTGCAAACAAATGAAAAACAAAGTGGGCATTACTTTTCTTATAAAGAAAGAGACGCAGATACATTCTCTCTCCCAGCGAAAGGGAAGCAGTGCTCATTTTGTGCTGCTGTAGACTTCTCACTCTGGGAGTCTTGCATTTGGGGATGTTTAGCCTTCTACTGTCATTATATTGTTCAGAGTCTGGGCACTGGATGTGATAGTAGCACACAGATTATTTCACAAGATTTAAAGTACATGACTCACTCTGTAAAGAAGCATTAACTTCATTAACATGGTTCACAATCAGAGACATTCTTGTGGTAGCAAATAAGTTGGGAGAGGAAAAAAGCAAACAAGTTAGAACTGCCAAGCGGTAATCATTTATTGCAAACAATGGAGTGGCTATTCCAGCTACAGAAGAGGGAAATATACCTTTTTAAATCCCCTAGATAAAAGCATTGTTGGGACAATTCCAATTGTTGCAGCAACCAACAACCACAGCAATATTGAATGAAAGAAAAATGCAGAAATCTAAGATGTGTGTCACCAGAAAGGATTTTTAGAGATCCTCTTTCCCTAGTTCAGAAAAATATTACAAGGGGACAACTGACTTTCTGGATCTGGAACCGCGTCTCATTTCAACGAACTACAATACACCGAGAAAAAGTCAATGACCAAATACACAGGAAGGTTGCTGTCTTGACTGCAGTAAAGAGTTATGCAAACTAGAGGTGGTCTGATTTCTAAGACCACCAAAGCAGCTGGTGGAATTGAACATGCTTCTGTTTGCCTATGAGGCTACATCTAGACTGCAGGCTTCTTGCACAAGAAGCTTTTATTGGAAGAGCTCTTCTGCAAAAACTTCTTGCGCAAGAGCGCATCCACAATGCAAAAGCGCATCAAAAAAGTGATGCGCTTTTGCAAAAAAGAGTGTCCAGACTGCATGGACGTTCTCTCAAAAGTAAGCTCTGATTACTATGCACAGAATGGCCACCAGGACACCTGTGCTTTTTTCCTCTTTCCTCTTTTTGCGCAAAAACCCCCTCTTTCCCTCCACACGCCTTTTTGAGAAAGAGCTCTTTCGGAAAAAAGGCGTTCTTCCTCGTAGAATGAGGAATACTATGCCGTGAAAAACCCCTCTGTTCTTTCAATTTTTTGGCACAAAAACACGCTTGAGGTGTGGACGCTCCACGTGTTTTTTTTGGAAAAATGGCCGTTTTTCTGAAAAAACTCTGTAATGTTTTTATGTATGTCATACATAACCTGACCGGGAAAGCCACTGGGAGAGTATTGCAGGGTAGGCTCATGCTTAACCTGGCTCCAAAATTAAACCACATTTTTTGCATTGCCATTTTGGCTCAGTGATTGACAGCTGTGTCGTTTGTTCCTGAACTTTGGTGGATAAGTGAGGATAATTCAGCAGATCAAAAATTGTTCCAAAGGTATAAAAGGAAAGCAAGGGTCTCCAAAGGCACAAGCTGCCATCTCCGAGGTGATTTTGAATACTGTCCAGAACCTCAGTACAGGATTAAAAACACATGGGGCCAGATTCAGAGCATGTGCAAATTGGCACACCTCCATTTAAATCAGTGAGTCAGATCCCAGAGAGGCACAGATTATATCAACTCAGTATCTAGGCCAAGATTTGAACATGGGAGGAGGGCAGGGATCAAGGCAAACACACAATATACAGTCAATTTTTGACAGCTGTGAGAGATGTGGAATGGACAGCATCTGACTTGAGGCCCTACACCTGAATGAGACTGACCAAGAGTACAGCTACACTGCAAAACACAGGGCAGTTACTCACAGAGCTAGGCCAACTGAACTTGGACTTGCATGGCTTGGGCTATGGGGCTAAAAATAGCAGTGTGCATGTTCTCACTTGTTCTGAGGCTGGCCTCTGAGACCCACCCAACCAGAATGGCAGTGTCTGCACTGCTTCTGTAAGCCCCATAGTTCAAGCAGTATGAGCTGAAGTCAGTTGACTTTGGCTCTAAGACTGACTTCTGCAGGGCTTGGGGGTTTTTTGGAGGGAGAGTCGGGGAGGAGCATTTCTGCAGTATAGACATACCCAGGGATGTAAAGTCACAGATTAAACAAATATCTGATAAACAAGAAATCTGAACAGCAGGGGAAGAAGAAAAAAATTAAGGCGAAGAGGTAAAACCCCAGGGATAGTGTTTGAAAGCCCCCAATACAACAAGATCAAAGACTGAGAGGGCTCATTTTATAGGTGATCAATATGCAGATAAAAGTCTTCCAGTTGCCCTGCTCTCACACTCACTTGTAACTGATAGGCCAGCAAGAAAGTTCTGGTGGTACTGTATCCCAGTAAGGAATTAACAATTTGATTAATGGGACTGTTCATTTTTGGACATTTTTGTTGTTGTTTGGTAAGTATGCTAATTATATAGGACACAGGAAGCAAATTTCCTGTAAAACAACTCCACTTAACTTCAAACATATGCTGCAACTCACAAGATTCTCCAGAGAACATGTAGATTTTCCAGCACTCCAAAGATCAAGACTCTATCAGGCGTTTACTAGAGAAGCTGAAATGAATGTAGAGAAGGGCTGGAAATAAAATTTTAGCTTCTTGTTATTCTGAAACCTCAGACTTTCCTTGATTTTGGAACCTGGCAGTACACAATAAAAGTAATGTGTCATAGGATTGCTTTTAAATGAATGCAGCTGTAACATGAAAAGGCCCGTTATCTGTGGGAAGAATCAAACCTGGGATCTCTCTAACTTAGTGTATGAACCTCTACCACATGAGCTAAAAGCCAACTGGCTATTAGTGAAGGCTATACAGCAGGCTCAGTTTTGCAGTGCCACTGAGGGGGAGGAGGGACACCCTGACATCAGCACTCCCCCTCTTCTCCCTCCCACACCCTGCACAGCAAGCAGCAGGCTCCCGGGAGCAGCTCCAAGGCAGAGGGCAGGAGCAGCATGACAGTGGGGGGAGGGGCAACTAAGTGCCAGCACTTGATAGCTTCCTGGCCGAACTAGTCAGGGTCTCCTGTCAGAGGCTCCAAGATCTCCTGGTAGATCCCGATCTCCTGGTTAGTGACCACTGACCTACAGACAGGCAGCGACTATTAACAGTCTCAAAGGCTGTTGGGCTTTTTGCCTCAGCCCTGTGTTAGGGATGGTGCAGAACAACCCACTAAAAAAAGGGAGCCCTGGGCAGCACAATGCTTCTTAGAGCAAACTGGTTCACAAGTGAAGTGGGCCTGTGTTGCACCTGTTATGCCTTTCAGCCCAAGTGGTTAGTCCATAGTGAAGGCATGACAAGTTGTTTTCATTAGGAAGAGGGACTGTTGTTGGAGTCAGGCATTTCTGTGATGCAATCCTTTTACTTACAAATATACACACATACATAATATGCACAAAGTCCTGTTTTTCTGAGCACAACAGAATCCATACAGCAGGAGCCTGGTGTCTTACTTCAGAGACTGGGCCAGCCAGACTCTGCTCTCAGGTTCGGAGGGTAACCAAGAAGACACAAATTGCTTAATGCGAATAAATGCAAGGTTTATTAGATATTGCAGGGAAAAAAGGCAAGAGAAGGCATGCAACATCCCTTTGGCTTGCAGGGGACTCCGACTCAGCAAAGGATGGACTCCTAGGCCAGGTCCAAAAGGCACCTCTGTAGGTCCTTCGGGAAGTCCATCCTGATCCAACAGCTATTGTATTTTGTATACAAATTGGAGCAGCTTCCACAGGAGAGCTGTCCAGTGGCTGAATCATACATCTTCCTGAACAACTGAAGAGAGAGTTAGGGCTATGTTCCTCCTTCCTCCTTTGGGAGGGCTTGTGCTCAAAGAGTCTGAGCAAGGCTCAGTTCCTCCCTGTGCTCAGAGGGAGCCGGGACAGTGACGGGCCATTGTGCCAGGATGCATGTTCAGAACAGGCTCCTTGCTTTGTCTCCTTCCACTGTGCACCTGCACAGGGGTCAGCCACTATCAGGCCCCCAAAGCACTGACATGAAAAGAAGCAATAATGAGCCCCTAGCCCCAACCATGGCCATTTGGAGCCAACTATAAACATAACATTCAATGAACCAATTAAAAGATGCTCCAAGCATATACAGTACCAAAGTTCTCTGATGGGAATTTCTGACATTTTTATTTTTAATTTTCTACTTGCTTACATTCAAATATCAAAGATCACCTCTGAAGTGCACACAGTTTTGAAGAAAGTGGCCAAGCAAGGAGTTAACTATAAAAGAACACTCAGCCATCTGTAATGTGACGAGCACTGTAAGTCCTTTGAGAATTGGTCTTTGTATCCATACACTGTTTATTTTCTTACCAACCAACAGTAATTGCCAAAGGAAAAATAATTCTTGGGAAAATTATTTTATAAAGCAGTCAATGTAATATTTAATTCAATCGCAAGCTTAATGTTTCACATTACAATACCCTGTGGTCTGTGTGATTCAGGGGCTGGACATATATACCAAAGGAGCATGACTCCCCTAGGATTTCTTGGGTTAGAAGAAACTCAAGAAAGTCTTTGTGGAAGGAGTTACTGATAGACATGCAGCATTAAGGTCAAGCTCTAGCAATTAAAATTTGTTGTTTATATTTAGAAATGAAAACAATAAAGTGACTCTTCCCGCTGCCCTACTGATCCTAATGCCAATTAAAATATAATCTTTAAAAAAAAACATGAAAGAGACATTCCATTCAGCAAACCCCAACCAAAATAATCAGTCCAATCAAAGTAACAAACCAAAAAAGTGCCCCATCATACAGCAGAATCTATTCTCTCCCTACCCCGACTATCTCTAAATGCTAAGGAAACAGATTATGGCTATTCAGGCCAATGTGGGAAATGAACTCTAGAGTCAAGGGGTCCTCATGGAGGCTTCGTCTACACTGCAGAGGTTTTGCACAAGAAGCCTTTTGCGGAAGAGTTCTTCTGCAAAAATTTCTTGCGCAAAAGCACGTCCAGACCTCAAAGTGCATCACAAAAGTGATGTGCTTTTGTGCAAGAGAGTGTCCACACTGCATGGACACTCTTGCACAAGAAAGCTATGATGGCCATTCACAGAATGGCCATCAGAGCACTTGTGCTTTTGCCGAAAGGGGTTTCTTGTGCAAAAACCCCTCCAGAGCATCCACACCTGCTTTTTTGTTCAAGAGCTGTAGAGCAAAAATGAGTTATTCCTCATGGGGAGAGGAATAACTCTACCAGCAACAGCCCTCTGTTCTGCCATTTTACTTGCACAAAAACGCACTTGAGGTGTAGACGCTCTGCTGGTTTTTACACAAAAGCCTTGTAGTGTAGACGTAGCCAGAGAGTGCTCCGCAGCAAGCCCCTACTTCTTTAAGCTCCTCAGGCTCCAGCTCAGGCACCTTCACTGACTGCATCTGCACCAGGAACACATGCAAAAGAGTCTTGGAGGCACCAAAGTACCAAAACTAACATGTCAAGCTCCATCTGGAAACCAACAGATGGGCAGATCTGAGTGGGATGCCCCTGCTAAAAGAGCCTGCATTTTGCCCCCGGCTAAGCTTCCAACTTGATACAAAGCATTGCAGCTGTCTAACCGCAGACAAGCCTAATAGTGCAAGGTGCAGAGGGAAAAGGTTATACTTTTCTGGGTTCACATAGACAGAGCAGAGGGAGGGACAGAGCGGCCATGGATGCTTCTGGCAACAAGACATGTTAGAAATGGGGAAAGGGATGGAGATGGGCAACAGAAATGATTGAAAGGTACATCTACACTGCCAAGGTTTTCTGAGAAAATTAATGCTGACAAATGGTCAATGGCAAAATCACCAATGCATGTTCACATTTGACCCCTCTGTTGACAGTGAGTGTTCACACTAGGAGCTCCCCTGTCAACAGTGGGTGCAATACATTCTATCCCACAGTGCCATGAACACTCTTGGTCACTAGGTTCTGTTGTGCAGCAAAAAAGTATGCAGGTAGTCTTGGGATCGTGCAAAATATTCCATCAGGCATTGCTTTGTTCAGGAGTTTCTGGCATCCTTTTGTGCCTTTTTCCCAACTCCATTCTTTGCTGTGCAATCCGGCATCTGCCACAAGAAAGAATTGCCACAAGAACGTCTCTCAGAAGCTCTGTTGACTGTTATAAGGGCCTCGTGCCTGGCAGCAGAGATCATTAAGTTACTGACAGAGGAAGAAGACTTGAAAGAGCCTGTCAGGCTATGTCTAAACTGCAGGCTTCTTTCGGAAGTTTTTCCGGAAGGTCTTCTGAAAAAACTTCTTTAGAAAGATCGCATCCACACTGCCAAAGCGCATTGAAAAGCGATCTGCTTTTTCGAAAGAGAGTGTCCACACTGAATGGAAGCTCTCTTGCATGTAAGCTGTGATTACAATGGATGGAGCGGACACCAGTGCTTTTTCGTCTTTCCTCTTCTTCCGAAAGAACTCCCTCTTCCCCATCCACACACTCCTTTTTCCGAAAGAGCTTTTTTGCAAAAAGGCTTCTTCCTCATAGAAAGAGGATTACCAGCGCTGGAAAAACCCCTCAGTTCTTTCAATTTTCTTTCGAAAGAATGCAATTGCAGTGTGGACGTAATTTAAGTTTTTTTCAGAAAAACAGGCATTTTTCCAAAAAAACTCTGTAGCATAGACATACCCTCAGTGTACTTAATATGGACAGTGGCAACCTGTCATTACATCTGGCAGTCCCAGCTCTATAGGACTAGGGAAGTTAGCACCGATTGGTGAGATGTCATCATCATGCAGGTCTGGGATGAAGCAACAGAACAGTGGCTTCTGCATAACTCAGCCTTTTGGGAGTTGTGTGCTGAGCTGGCCCCTCACCTATAATGCAAGGACTCTGGAATGAACGCTGCCCTCTTTGATTGAAAAGCATGTTGCAATTGCTCTTTGGAAGGTGGTGACTCCTGATCACTACCGGTCAGTTGCAAATCTGTTAGAAGTGGTGCTGTACTGGTACCAGGCAATAAATCACATTCTGCTCTGGAAGACCATGACTCTGGGAAATGTGCATGACTGAGAGGCTGGCTTTTGGCGCACATATTCTGATTTTAACACTAGCCCACCTTGCCACCGAGGACAGGAAGGGATATTTCCTGAGGGTGCTACCAGGGCTTCTGGATCATGTGGATGGCTCTCAGCCATCAGCTCAGAGAGGTCTGGAAAGGTGCATAACGCACAGACCTGGAGAAACATTGGCCCTTACAGAAAGCTACTGGAAGGGACTTTCTTTCCAGATCACAAGATTACAGTGCGGGAAATGCCCATGTTGATCCTAGAGGACCCAGATTATGACTTACAGCCCTGGCTCTTGAAATCATACACCCCTTTCCCTGAGCAACCCTCATGCCAGCTCCACTACCTCCCTGCCTCCTGAAGCTTCCTGAGCAATGGGAATCAGCTGTTCACAGTGCTCCAGAAGCAGGGGATGGGAGTGGGAGCTGTTCACCAGGTGAAAGGTGCAAGGGCGATGGCTACTTAGAACCTACCAACAGCCAACTAATTTTTCCCCTGGGTGCTCTGGCCTGAGGAGGACAGGGCAGGGGGTTCAATCCCGCCTGGGACAGGATGGGATGGGACGGGACGGGACGGCCAACAGCCAGGCAGCCCCGGGGCAGGAGGGATAAAGTTGGCCACATCTTTGTAGGTGGCACCAGGGGACTTGCGCAGGCTTGGAACTGTGTCCGAATGGCCTCAGGGGTCAGATCAAACCTCAGCAGCTAGGCCACGGAGCACCCACAGAGTCGGCACCTGTGCACCTAGTCTAGTACCTGACAGTAGCCAATGCTAGATGGTCAGAGGAAGCTGTCAGAACTATGCAGGAGGCAGTGATGGGTGAATCTGCTCCTCACATTAAGTCTCACGCTGATCTCTAATAGAGGTTGGTTTAAGCCCTGAAGTAAGAGTTTTAATGTTTCTTTCATAATGCTTATTAACATTCACTTATACCTCCCTCCTTCAGTGTCCCCTTCCCTTCGGGCTGTTCTTGGCACACTCCTGGTGGTGTACAGTTATTCTGCAAGTTCTCCACAGTGTGAGGAAATCCCTTTACTCTGGAGATATTCCCTATTGCATCGATCTGGCAGGTATCCAGTCACTGGAGCAGCATAACGGGGGACAAGCAGCCCAATTGTGGCCATTATTGTAAAATCATGCTGTCAACATTCATGTATATTCTGGCAGTACAGAAGAGGTTAATTGTAACAGTACTGGAGCGTGTGACCCCATGGCCACAGCTCTAAAAATTAAGCCCGCTATAAAATATCTCAAAATATTTCTTGTGACTTTCTCATCTTTGGAAAAAAAAAGATTGTTTGGAAAAAAAGCTCCAGGCAAAACTTTTCCAAAGGAGCAAGCTTCCTGACCATCTGTTTTTAACTACATAAAAGGCATCAGTTTTGCTGCAGAATATCAACAAATCCTTCGATATAATTTCATTCAAGGTTAAACTTTCATTTCCCTCATCCCCGTCCAATACACCACCTGCTCAGAGTTGCAATAATGTTCTGGTGTGCGCTGTAGTTTTCCACTCTCTTTACAATAGCTCAGCTGCATTTTTCTTCAAAATATACAATTTGCTTTTCAAATGAATGGTCTCATTGGGCATGTCTACCCAGCAGCATTATTTTGAAATAACAAAGCGAGTGTCCACACAGCAACCCCATATTTTGAAATAAATTTGAAAAAACGGGCGGCTTATTTCGAAATCTGTGACCCTCCATTTACGAGGCATAACGGCTATTTCGCAATAGTGCACATGCAGACAGTTATTTCAAGATATGGATCCTCCATGGAATTCCATGGTATCCTGCTGGCTACTCTGTCCTCAGTCATCAGAGCAGGCAGCAGGCAGAGGGCTCCTGGCTCAGAGCAGGCCCTGCAAAGCCTGGTGCCACCCACAGCAGCCCCATCCTCACTCCCTGCTGTCATGGCTGAGCCACCGCCCCAGCCGAGACCCCAGCAGCTCCGGGCAGCTCAAAAGCCCCTGTCTGGAGGCAGAAGCCCCGTCTTGTTCTGATTCAGAGATCCTGGATGTCCTGGAGATCTGGAGTGAGGGGGAGAATCAACAGGCTCTCCACCCCAGGTGATGGAACGTGGACATTTATGGGCGGGTGGGTGCAAGCCTCGCACAGAGCGGACACTTGCACGCAGGAGCAAGTGCATATGAAGATTAGGGAGCTGAGGTAGCCATGCACCAAAGCTGAGAAGGGCAGCTCCTGCTCCAGAGCAGCATCCAGACCTGCCCCTATCACGAGCAGGTCTGGATGCTTGGGGGGAGGTCAGTCCCTTTCCCCCCTCATTGTGGACTTAGGACTGGAGACACCTCGGAGGGCAGTGCCGAGGACATCGAGGAGGAGGAGGAAGAAGAGGAGATGCCGGGTGAGCCCAGCCCTGACCTGGAGTGGGTGCCCCCTCCCAGAATGTCTTGCAGGCACTTGTCTGTCCAAGGCAGGGGAAGGCTCATCAGGTGAGCGGCCCCCTTTTCCCTAAACACATGCAGGATAGATGCTCCGTGCTCGGCCGTCTCGGCCTGGGGTTTGCATAGCAGCCTGTGCACATGGGTGCACATAGGTGCACATGGAGCGCCAGTCCACAACACACAGTCCCAAGAGCCAGCCACAAAGGACCCTTGTGCTCCTGCTCACTGGGTGACTGCACAGGCCTCCCTTGCTCCCAACCCCAGGGTGGGACACCCTGGGCACCCTCCCAGCACATGCCTTCACTGTCAGGGGGATGCTGTCATGGACACACACAGCAACCCCGCCCACACCACACGGTCTGGCCTGTACTCCTGGGGCAGCACCCACTGCAGAGAATAGTGCGGCGAGGTGAAGGACACTGAGCCCTCAGTGTCCTGTTTGGGGGAAGGAAATGGAAGGGACCCCAGTAGCATGCTCCCTGGCAAGCGGCTGCTGCTGCTCACACACACCTCCCCCACCACACTCCCTTTTCTCCCCCAGCAGGCAGGGATAGAAGTCCTTTCTCTGTGTGGGACGCCGCCACTGCCAGACCCGGTGCGTGCACAGCATGGAGGGTAGCTGAGCCGCCCTGTTGCCTTCCTGACCTGGCCAGCACTTTCCCATGACTGCTTGTCTCCAGGTCGTGGGGGTATCGAGGCTCCCCCCAGGGACATCATAGAATCATAGAGCTGGAAGAGACCTCAGGAGTCATCAAGTCCAGCCCTCTGCCCAAAACAGAACCAATCCCAACTAAATCAACCCAGCCAGGGCTTTGTCAAGCCAGGACTTAAAAACCTTTAGGGATGGAGATTCCATCGCCTCCTTAGGTAACCCATCCCAGTGCTTCCCCACCCTCCTAGTGAAATAGTTTTTCCTAGTATCCAACCTGGACCTCTCCCACCACAACTTGAGCCCATTGCTCCTTGTTTTGCCCCTGTCACTACTGAGAACAGCCTCTATCCATCCTCTTTGCAACCTCCCTTCAGGAAGTTGAAGGCTGCTATCAAATCTCCCCTCACTCTTCTCTTCCGCAGACTAAACAAACGCAAATCCCTCAGCCTCTCCTCATAGGCCATGTGCTCCAGCCCGCTAATCATTTTGGTTGCCCTCCACTGGAGATGATAGAGGTTCAACCTATATAAGCTATATAAACTTCAAAAGGAAGTTAGGAATTTAGGAGCTTAAATCTGTCAATGGGAGTTAGGATTTTCAGTGCCTAAATCATTTGAAAATTATCTTTAGCTGTCCAAATCAGCTAGGTTTTGCAATGCTGAGAGCATCAATGCCTAAGCATCTTTACAAATTTGGGCCTCAGACCCTATGATAAGCTCTGAGATGCAGACCACTCTTTATCACCTGCCCCAAACCTGGTAAGTTTGTTTTCTGAAAAGTAGGAAAAAATGACAGTTACTTCAACACAGCAGAACATTCAGCAGAAGCAAAAGAATGCTTCCAAAGGCCGTTCTCCTGAGTATCACAGTGTCACACTATATTTGAAAATACATTCTCTTCCCAATATTTCCTATCCCTTGCTCTGTTACATATTTTTTTAGAAAAAGGATATGAAGTTGTGCAAAAAACCTAAGATGGGGGGGACATCGATGAGCTTCTGAACAATCCCTTGTCATCAGGATCCAAAATGTGTGTTCACAAAGCTGTCTGGAAAATGCCTGGCTATTTCTGTTCCATAACAATTCAGTCATGGAAAGTTTTCCATGTACCACCGCAAGGCCATAGAGCAAACAGTTTATCATTCCATGAACCGAGCTTGCACAATGAAAACAAACAGGGAGTGATACATGACAAAACCTTGGAAGCAGCATTTTGGTTCTTAATTACCTGGTTAGAAGCTCTCTATGAAGCACTTTGTGTAGGCTGATACCGTCCCTATTTAGGGAGTGAGAATAACCAAGACCATAAAGCAATCTTTGTTTGGACTCTAATCTTGGACTGACAATGGGCTGCTATCAATGGATTCCCCCCCTGCCCTAGTAGTTTTAATTCTTTATAAAGAAAAAGAAATAATCCATGTAGTTTTCTTTTGAGGCAGTCCCACATGATTTAGCTTCTTCCTATGTGGTAGCTTTGGTGCTGAAGCTAAAGGTATTGATTCTCAGTTGCATTAATGCCCCTTTATGCCATGCAGACAACACTAAAGGAGTCTTCAAATGGGCAGAATGAACCCCTCAGAATACCCTGTCCACAAAAGGCCTCCCTATACAGCCTGCAGGTCACATTTTGCCTGCTTCTGCTTTACAGTATACAGGTTGGGCCTCTATAATCTGGATTTCTGTCATCTGGCTTCCCCCTGGGTGCTCCTAGGCTAGACCACCCCTGGCAGTAAGTTGGGCACCACGTTCAGAAACTCCTCCCCTGCCCTCCCTGAGCTTCTAGCAGTGGCATAGCCAGAAGGGCCCACTTAGTGGGCCCCGACTTTGGGTGGGTGGGCAAAAATGGAGATGGAGGAGCAGGACAGTAGGGATGGGGCAACCCATCCCCCAAGTG
>CM057847.1:52004665-52015026 GCA_030068395.1 Apalone spinifera | reverse complement strand
CCTATAGACAACCACCTAGCCTCAAGATGATTCTTACCAACAACCACAGGACATGCCACACTAATACCAACGCTGGTACCTTCCCTTGCAACAAATCCCGTTGCCAGCTTTGTCCACATATCCACTCTGCTGATACCATTATTGGACCTAACCAAGTGAGTTATAAGATCAAGAACACATATTCCTGCTCATCCAGAAATATAATTTATGCTATCATGTGCCAAAAGTGTCCGTCTGCTATGTACATTGGACAAACGTCTCAGACACTTCGCCAAAGAATCAATGCCCACAAAACAGATATCAGACAGGATCACAAAGAAAAAAGTTTCTTGCCATTTCAACCAGAAAGGCCATTGTCTCAACGACTTGATTACCTGCATCCTGCTTCAAAGACCTTTTAAGACCACACTGGAAAGAGAATCCTCTGAACTGTCATTCATGCTTACATTCGACACTTTACGCCTAAATTTAAACAAAGACATTAATTATCTTACCCATTACAAAGATAGCTTCCCCAATTATCACCTCTAATATCATTAGCTCACAGACATTTACCTCCTTCTGTTCTGAAATTTGATTTGTCCTTTCCATATGTGTTCATTTTTTTAATTGTATCCTTTGGTATATATGGCTGTGACAATTTTCTTCCACTATTTGATCTGAGGAAGTGGGTCTGTCCCACAAAAGCTCATCACCTAATAAACCATCTTGTTAGTCTTTAAAGTGCTACATAGTCCTGTATTTTATTTCAGCTACCCTAGACTAACACGACTACATTTCTATCACTCTTTTACACTTGATGTAAGCGTGAGAGGCAAGGTGGGTGAGGTGATAGCTTTTATTGGGCCAACTTCTCTTGGTGAGAGAGACAAGCTTTCGTGCCACACTGAACTCTTCATAATTGCATGAGCACATTTGAGTTAGCTTCTGAGTGTAATGGAATCTCACGTGGGGGGAATCACTTTTGCTGGGGATCTTCCCAGGAAGATGACAGCAGCATAAAAGTTGGGGGAAGTTTGGAGATGAATCTGAATTCTGTGTGAAAACCCAACCAGTTCTCCCTCCCCCGGCAAACATTGCAACCCAATTGGAAAATTCTCCAACGTTCTAGTAAGTTACTGTAACGGGTGAAACTGACAATTCTAAACAGCGAGAAGTTTTTTGAGGCGTGTTTTCTCCACTGCAGAGAACACAGCACTCTCTTACATGCAGGCTGGCGGCACCTTCGCCTAATGCTCAGAAATTTCTCTTAGAAATCAGCCAAAAGGCAGAGTGCAGATCTCTATTTTGAACAGCTCAGAATTTTGGGGTGTTCAGACTCAAGGTATTGGTTTGGGTCTGTCTCTAAAACAGTTGACACTTACCAGCAACTGTTATATTTTGTTGTGTATTTATGTTTCATGTTACAACTGTACCAAGTACAAATTTCTCAAGGGAATGATGCATCTAGGAACTTCTACATGAGCTAAAGTCCAGCATCTGTCTCTGGTAGTTTTATAAGAATGAACAAACCTACTTAATGACAAAATGTATAACATCCTAGGACCCTCAGCTAGGGTCTGATCATACTTAGCAGAGGATGACAATTTATTTAAAGAGACCTCTATTGTTTGGCACATTCTGTTTAGATTCCAATAAATCATTCCTATTAAAAATGATTTAATCTGTTGAAAAGTAGAATAGGTTTCCAAACAGCACTCTCAAAGGTTTGCACATTATAATGAAACTACCTGATATTGTACTATGAATAAAAACACCAGGAGCTGCTGCCTTTAAAAAAATTGTTTAATTTTTTCCCCCATACTGTATTTCAAGCTGTTCTTCAAGGCCTCTGTGTACAACTCCTACAAACTAAAGATGTTAAGGACTAGTTGACTATCTGATAAGCAAATGCTTATCAGGTAGCCAGTTGACTAATCGACTAGTCAATTCCTCCCTCCCCTTGCTGCCTCTATCAGACAGAGGCAGCAAAGAGGGGGGAAGAAGGAGTACTTCAAAGCAGCAGAGCCGCACAGCTGAGCTGGGGATCAGCTATGCAGTGCTGCCCCTTTAAAACGCCGCCTCGGCATTTCAATGGAGCAGCACCATGAAGCCTGGGATCAGCTGGGGACACCCAGCTGACCCAGGGCTCTGGGCGGCATGCAGCGCAGCATGGAGCCTGGGGTCAGCAGGGGACTCTGAGTCCCCTGATGTCCTTGGGCTCCATGAGGACACTGTGGCTTTGAAATGCTGGGGACTCTTGTACATTTCAAAGCAGGCACCCGTGTGCAGCCCGGAGTCAGTGGGACTTCCCGCTGGCCCTGGGCTGCCCGCGGTGTTCAGCATTCCTCCTTTGAAATGTACAAGAGCCCCAGTAGGGTCTCTTGTACATTTCAAAGGAGGAATGCAGAAGTTCGTATCGACTAGTCGAGAAATCGATGGAAATTACATCGACTACTCGACTAGTCAATTCACCGCAATTTAACATCCTTAGTACAAACTTCATTGTGCTTGCAGGATTGGGCCTCTAAGTCTAACTATACTGATTGAAATACCTTTTGACTCATTGTTTTTTAGACTGTAATCTCTTGTGGGGGGAGGAAATTGGGAAGAGCATGGGGTTCTCTTTGGGCTTGTCTCTACTAGGGGGTGGATCCACACTCCAGCGACTGATCCACCCAGGGTCAGTTCAGTGATTCTAGTGAAGATCTACTAAATTGAGTGCCAATCACTCTTCCATCAACTCTGATATTGTACCAGAACAAGATGAGTAAGGGGAATCAACGGAGAGCTTCTGCCAATACTACACAGTGTGGACAGCACAGCTACATTGATTTGAGTTACCCTACTAACGTAAGTTGAAGTTGCGTAGCTTAGATCTCCCTGTCCCTGTAGTGCAGACCTGCCCTTTTATTTGGAAAGTACTGAGCTAATCTTGGGCACTACCAAAAACAAATAATACACTGAATTGCAGCGGGTTACTCTACAAAGGGAGGTTGCAGTCACTTTTTCCTAGTGATAGTAACTTCTGTTCACTAATAATGAACTTTACATGTGACTTATTAGCGAGTTAGGAGAAATAATGAGGTATTAAAATAATGAGGTGATTAGTCAGCACTAGTTAGGCCCTGACTGGACCCTGGCACTCACCTCTTGGCATCACATTAAAGGCAAAGGGCTTGTTATGAAGAGAGGAGAGGCAAAATGATCAGTGTTTTGGAAAGAATAGGTGCAAGACACTTTGTGAAATTGAGGCATATTCGGGTTAGGCCTTATCTGTGCTGCAGATTACAGTTAGAGAAAACCCAGTGTTACACATGCTGCACTCACCCACATGCCTCTTTGTACCACATGACAAGGCCCTCCCCAGGGTTGGAGGTCAGACCTTGAGTGAGCTTATTCTGTACATTGCTACCCTGAAGTATCTGCAGAGAAAATGCAACCACAGCCAATCACAAAAATAGATACTTCATGGTCTGCCAGCTACTTCCCACAAACCTCCTGGTCACCTACTCCTGCCATCTGTCTGTGCTCTGACCCCTAACTGGAAGTGGTCTGCCTTCATAGGCTTCTGAGCAGCACGCTCAGTCCCCCCGCCTGCTGTTCTTCTAGCTTCATCCATCCCTGGTGGCTAGTACAGCAGACCAGTGCCCACTCAGAAGCCCATGGCAGGAGAATCAGACCAGAATGTTGATGCAGCTCTGGGCCAAAGCAACCAAATCCATGAGTGTAAGGCCTCAAAGAAGAACCTCAAACAGAACAATGGTAAATCTGCAGCTGTTGGCTGAAGTGCACTAGAACGAAGTGCAGGGAGTCTATAAAGGGCTCAAGGTGAGGTACCAGAAACCAGTGTGCCCTGTAAGCTGAGTGCTTGGGTGTCCACCCAGGAGAGATTCGAATGCTAGCCAGTGATTTGCAGAGCACCCACAGCTGGCAGCATGTGTTTCTACTGATGGTGCACATCTGCACAGAACAAAATGCATTCTGCACAGGGATGGAAAAATTAGAGGGAACACTGCAGAAGACCAACCCAGGACTATCTGAGAACCTGTCTATTTCATAAAAGGAACTAGACCATGTTTTGAGAAGCATGTCATGTATGGAGTTAGGATAAGTGTATGTTTGGAACTTGGATGTCTGAGAAGACATACTTTACCCCACTGAACTGCAATCAAGGGTGAGTGGACAATAACACTAGGTTCAGGGAGGACTTGGCCACAAATCACAAGAGCTCTTTCTTGACCCAAACCAGAAAGAGCATGATGGAATGGAAAGGCACCCCACAGAAGAACTAGGAGAGGAGTCAGTATCTCTGTCACGTAAGATGGACTCAGCCATGTCTATTGTTATGAAAGACATTGCAAAATATTTGGGTGGGTTTTACCTCTGATCCTAGCTGCTGCTTCAGCTGGGGACAACTGCTATAATTACACTTGCTCATCCATCCATCCCGACTATGCTGCTTAAAATGGTGTGCAAGTGTACCAAAACCCACCTGCAAACCAGCATTTTACAGCAGCTGAAAGCAATAACATTTGTTAATGAAAAAAAACAGTCATGTGAAAGTAAAAAGCTTCTTGGCTGTAGTTAAGTCCAGACAAAATTTAGCTTGCCAGGACAGACTAACATTCAAATATACCTGAATGTTAAGGCACATTCCCAGTAGCATAGAAGCAGGTTTACATTTGATCTGCTTTTTGGTCTGTTTCTGGCGATATTTTTCCCCTGCTTAGTAAATAGTACAGGACAGTCTCTGATTCCTTGGTAAAGCAAGCCTTCCTCTGCCGCCATTACAACTTGCAATGCCTGTCTAATCACTTTTCAGTTCACCTGTCACAAAACAGATTTCCTTTGCATGTAGAGAAAGTTTCCCCCCTAGGGTCTGGAAGAACTGGTTCCTCTTCCACTCTGGAATCTGAAGCAGCATTTCTTGTAAGATTGCAGCTGTATGAAAGAGGGTCTTAACATAATCCCCATTGCCACTCTGTCTGACAGGAAGGACATGGTACTCTCTCCCATGCTCAAGATTTTTGGGAGATTTGGAAAGGAAAATCAACTCCTCATTTCTTTTCCTAGAAAACTCCTTTAGAAAGCTTCACAACTCGCAGAAGTTTGTTGGTAAAATAATCAGCACAAAGAATGACATTCTTTTCATCCAACAGTTGCTACTTTGTAGTTGTGGCTGTGTACACTGAGTATGAAAATAAGGAGTGAGGGACATGCACAGCCTTTCCTTTCCTCTCTTAGGACCAAGTGACCCTGAATTAGTCTCCTTGAGGCTCAGTGTAAGAGACAGACTACAGAAATTGAATTCAACATCATGGAGGACCAGAGATGATGTAATCATGGAGGTGCATAAAGATTACCCCCATCCAACCAGACAAGGCCCTGGAGTTGAAGGAGAATAGATAAGAAGTTGGAAGAGAAACAAAGAAGGAAACTAAAGAGTCTGAGGAGAAGCTGCTGACAGAGTATCTCCACCATGATTGTGAGATGAGAGAGCGAGAGATAGTTTCAAGGGGACATATCTGAGAGATTATTAGTCATGGAGATGAATCCAGATGGTAGGATCTCCTTGTTAAAACAGTCCAGACTTCCAGAGATTCTTATGCTTCCAATGTAGGTGTCCATGAATATGTGGCAATAGACTACAGGGATCTGCGAAATGAAGGATTAGTGTCCTTTCCATCTAATGTACTACATTCCTTGATGTAGTGAGCATAGGATGAATATATAAGTCCCATCAATAATGGATCATTATTGGCTGTCACTCTTGCATCTGGAAGTTCTGCGCTCAAGGGCTGGGGAAAATTCCTTACATAGCTTCCAAGAGAATGGTTTTTCTTATCCAATGTTCTGGCCACATAGCTGAGTATCCAATGTTTCCATCCCAATGGAGTCCTGCTTGTTCTTGTTCAGAAGAGGTCTGCATCGGGGACACCTGCCACAGGACACTGCATCTCCTCAGTCCATGCCTCCATGCACTCATGGTTCCCAGCTCTTACTGTTGTGCCTCCCGCTTCTTCAATCAGCCTCTGAAGTGTTTTCCACTATTTCTTGGCGGAGGCATCTCTGAAGGTGTGCGCGCGCACACACACACACACACACACACACACACACACACACACACACACACACACACAAATTAAAAAAGAAACATCACCTCAATAAAAAGCCACAGCTCTTGGTCTGAGTTACCAGGGCAAGCACAAACCATACTTTGATATACTACCACATCGCCTGAGTCCTACCAGGAAATGTCCTCTCAGGACCCTGAGTGGGCAGACAAGTTGCTCCACAACACCTTGGGAATATGACCAGACTGTGACACTGTGAGCGGTAGCATTATGAATCTCAGGAGATGCACCCAGATAGCTGTATTGCTTATCTCAGTCAGATACAGTAACAGTGTGGATGAACGGCCTAACAGCAGAGTGCTTACATCAACTATATGGTTATGCTAAAGCTGATTATGCAAGTGCATATTGACTGAGCCAAGAGCACTTAAACGTGGGGATCTAGCCTTAGACAGATGGAAATATACTGAGTGGAAACTTCATAATTGCCTACATGTATGTTAATGAACATAAAGTGACACAACAGGATCTCACAGCTCTCTCTCAGATCTGGGCATAAGACATCTTATTTTATTTCAAAAACCCAGGCAATCCGCATTGAATGTTGGTGGAGTGAGGGTTGGAGCATTAGGGGTTTCTTATTCCCGATCTAGGATCTGTATTCACTGTGCTGCTTTGTTTTGACGAGTTCTGTTTTTAGTTCCTCCTTGTTATGGTGCCCCGACACCTGCAGGCTCCGGGCAGCCAGAAATGGAAAATTATTATTATAAGAATGAAGACAGGAACCAATTATTTCTGATTTCTAACAAGACCAGGAAATGGCAATTAAAATAAACGTCTGTTAGAAAAATTGAATTTACCTACTAGGAAATGCTTAAAAATAATTACACCTATTGGAAAAACCTGCCAACAGAGGTGGTAGAAAAACCATCACTGGAGCTAATCAAGGCTAAGGCTGCATCATAAAATCATAGAGCTAGAAGAGACCTCAGGAGGTCATCAAGTCCAGCCCCCTGCCCAAGGCAGGACCAATCCCAACAAAATCAACCCAGCTAGGGCTTTGACAAGCTGAGACTTAAAAACCTCTAGGGATGGAGATTCCACCACCTCCCTACGTAACCCATTGCAGTGCTTCACCATCCTCGTGGTGAAATAGTTTTTCTTAATATCCAACCTAGACCTCTCCCACTGTAACTTGAGACCACTGCTCCTTGTTCTGCCATCTGTCACTAGTGTGAACAGCCTTTCTCCATCCTCTTCGGAACCTCCCTTCAGGAAGTTAAAGGTTGCTATTCAATCCCCTCTCACTCTTCTCTTCTGCAGACGAAACAAACCCAAATCCCTCAGGGTGTGTCTACACTTCAGTGTTATTTCAAAATATCTTATTTTGAAATAGTTATTATATGTGTAGACACAAAATGCATTTCGAAATAACGTTTTGCTATTTCAAAATAGCGCGTCCACACTGATAGGACGCTGAATCACATTTAAGGCTGGCCGGGACCAGTTCTGGCAGGGCATCAGTCCAGGAGTTAGCCTCAGGCAGCAGCCACACAAAGTATCTGAGACCTGTGCTTAAAACATCCCCCTCTTCCCCCTCCCTCTCCCCGGACAGCTGGTTCTAAGGTTTCCCTGCTTGCTTGCTTACCTCGCTGAGGGACAGCAAAGCATTTTTTTCTCTGCGTGCTCTGGTTTCCCTCACTCAGGACACCACAGCACTCTGCAGCATGGAGACGGAGCCTCTCCTGGGCACTCTGGTGCTTCTCCTGGACGTGTTGCTGTGAGCCTGGCAGCACGTTCTGCAGGCAGTAACTGGATTCCTTGAGGAGCCCCTCCATGATTTTTCCAGGGACTGAGGTAAGGCTGACTGGTCTGGAGTTCCCTGGATTGTCCTTCTTCACTTTTTAAAAGATGTGCACTACATTCGCCTTTTTCCAGTCATCCAGGATCTCTCCCGATCTCCACTAGTTTTCAAAGATAATGGCCAAAGGCTCTGCAATGTCATTTGCCAACTCCCTCAGTACCCTCAGATGTATTAAATCTGGGCCCATGGATTTGTGTATGTTTAGATTTTCTAAATAGTTCCTAACTTGTTCTTTCCCCACTGAAGGCAGTCCACCTCTATCCCATACTGCGTTGCCTAGAGCATTAGTCTGGGAGCTGACCTTGTCCGTGAAGACAGAGGCAAAGAAAGCATTGAGTACTTCAGCTTTTCCCACATCATCTGTCACTAGGTTATGTTCCTCATCCAGTAAGGGCTCTACACCCTCTATGATCACCCTCTTATTGCTAACATGCCTGTAGAAACCTCTCTTGTTATCCTTCATATCCCTTGATAGCTGCAATTCCAATTGCGCTTTTGCCTTGCTGATAAGTCCCATGCATTCTCAAGCAATATATATATACACTCCTCCCTAGTCATCTGTCCAAGTTTCCACTTCTTGTAAGCTTCCTTTGTGTGTTTAAGCTCATCAAGGATGTCCCTGGTAAGCCAATCTGGTTGCCTAGCGTATTTGCTTTTCTTGCTGCGCATCGGGATGGTTTCTTCCTGTGCCTTTAATAAGGCTTCTTTAAAATACTACTAGCTCTCTAGGACTCCTTTCCCCTTCATGTAAGCATCCCAAAGAATCCTTCCCATCAGTTCTCTGAGGGAGTCAAAGTCTACTCTTCTGAAGTCCAGGGTGTGTATTTTGATACTCTCCTTTCTTCCTTTTGTCAGGATCCTGAAATCTACCATCTCATGATCACTGCTTCCCAGGTTGTCACCTACCTCTACTTCCCCTACTAGTTCCTTCCCATTTGTGAGCAGCAGGTCAAGCTGCACATGGCCCCGGTCGTTTCCTTCAGCACTTGTACCAAGAAGTTATCCCCAACATTCTCCAAAAACTTCCTGGATTGTCTGTGTACTGTTGTATTGGTCTCCCAACAGATGTCAGGGTGATTTAAGTCGCCCATGAGAACCAGGGCCTGCGATCTGGAAGCTTCTCTCAGTTGTCCAAAGAAAGCCTCGTCTACCTTATCTACCTGAGCCGGCAGTCTATAGCAGACACCAACCACAACATCACCTCTGTTGCTTCCATCTCTAAACTTAACCCATAGACTCTCAACAGTCTTTTCTCCCTCTAAATACTGGAGCTCCAAGCAATCATACAGCTCTCTTACATACAATGTAACTCTTCCTCCTTTTCTCCCCCACCTGTTCTTCCTGAATAGTTTATACCTTTCCATGACAGTGCTCCAGTCATGCGAGTCATCCCACCAAGTCTCCGTTATTCCAATGAAATTAAAGTTCTTCGACTGGGCCAGGGCTTCTTATTCTTCCTGTTTGTTTCCCAGGCTTCTCTCATTTGTGTACAAACACTTTAGATAACCAGTTGATCACCCTAGCTTCTCCGTCCGAATCAGGGGGTCCTCCTTTGTTGCTCGTTCCTCCTTGCGTTTCTTCCCCGTATCTGACTTCCTCACTTACCTCAGGGCTTTGGTCACCATCCCCCAAAAAACCTAGTTTAAAGCACTAGGTTTGCAAGTTTGCCCTCGAAGATGCTCTTTCCTCTCTTGGTTAGGTGGATCCCATCTCTTCCTAACAATACTTGTGCCCAACCGTTCACAATACATAAGTTGACCGTTCACAACTTGAGGACCAGCTGTACTTCCTCAATTTGATGATCCCTACCCGGACCTTTTCCTTCAACCAAAAAGATGGACAAGAACACCACTTGTGCTTCAAATTCTTTGATCCTTCTTCCCAGCACTACATAATCTGCTGTGACTCACTCAAGGTCATTCTTGGCCGTATTGTTAGTTCCTACATGGAAAAGCAGGAAGGGATAGCGATCTGAAGGTTTAATCACTTTCGGAAGACTCTCAGTCACATCCTGAATGCGAGCTCCCGGTGAGCAGCACACTTCTCGAGATTGCAGGTCTGGATGGCAGATGGATGACTCAGTCTCTCTGAGGAGGGAGTCCCCGACCACCACCACCCTTTTTTTCTTTTGGGGGTGGAACTCCCATCCCTAGGACTATGCATCCCATGCCCTCTGATAGATGGTGTTCCATTCTGATTTCTTCTCTGAGAGGTCCCTGCCACAGCATTCTCCACCACAGTGCCTGTGGAGAGAGCCTGATAGCGGTAACTTACCTCTACAGGAATGGGGGATACCTGAGGTGGCCTTCTTCTCCTTCTAGATGTTACATGCTGCCAGTTCTCTTCCTTATCCTGGACTGCCCTCACTGGCTTTTCAGCCTGCTGTACCTGCAGGATTAAATATTGCCTTCTATCGAGGAAGTCTTCATCCTCTCTGATAG